>JBBJLR010004259.1:0-14185 GCA_037577145.1 Brachypetersius gabonensis | reverse complement strand
AAACAGTAATTCGTTAGATTACTCGTTACTAAAAAAAGTATCGCCGTTTACTTATAGCGCCGTTATTCCCATCACTGATGGTGTGTGTGAAGGTGTGTGTGTGTGAAGGTGTGTGGTGTATGATGGAGTGTGTGTGTAGAGGTGTGTGTGAAGGTGTGTAAAGGTATGATGGTGTGTGTGAAGGTGTGTATGTATGATGGTGTGTGTGAAGGTGTGTAGATGTATGATGGTGTGTGGTGTATGATTGTTTGTGTGTGTAAAGGTGTGTGGTGTATGATGGTGTGTGTGTGTGTGTAAAGGTGTGTGTGAAGGTGTGTGGTGTATGATGGTGTGTGTGTGTAAAGGTGTGTGTGAAGGTGTGTGTGAAGGCGTGTGTATTAACGTTCCTCCCCAAAGAAATGGCCACAATTGTTTCAGTTGTTATCTTTCGTCTCGGAACAGACTAAAGTCACACAGTGTGTACCAGACATTATACACAGTACAGAATACAGAAATGTACACAAACATTTAAAAGAAGATGGAATAAAAAAACAATGCTTGTATTTTTGCAGAAACTCAGTAAGTGGTCTAGATGTGCAAATAAGAAATAAATAAATAAATAAGAGACTCAGGAAACATAAAATAGTCTTTTTATTTTCAACGTGTTTCATAAAAAGAGTCATTAATAAAAATAGCTTAAGTATTTAGTAGTAACTTTTAAAAGTGTTCTCTTATTATTTATTCCAATTAGATAAAGGGTACTTTTGTGCATTTATGTTGATTTATTAGACTTTTTTCCCCCAAAACCTGAATTAGTTTCTGGATTTTTATACCTGAAACTGAACAATGACTGAAGGGGCTCATTCTTTTTGTAGCTTCAGTTATTATGAACCTTCAACTTTCATATGTTTTCTCCAGGCTTTTCTAGGAATGTGATCTTGCAGTAAGATCTTCTGTAGTGATTTAAGGCAGTGTTTCTCAAACTAAAGGTTTCCTGTCGGTCCGTGGAGCCTCGCTCCTGCAGAAATCAAAATTCAGTCAGATCCGGTCTGATCTCAGCGCTACGGTCACTGCATGCCCCTCCCACAAATGTTGCTTTTTTGGTTGATTGATTGATTGATTTTATATAAAACAAATATAACACATACAAAAACATATTAAATGCGAGGACCACCCTTTGTTCTCTCTCCAGGGTCCAGTGATATGTTCGGACTGGTTGGCGGTTCTGTTCAGCTGAACATACAGGATCCTCTACCAGAGTTTTCTATTTTAACCTGGAATTTTAACAGAACTAAAAATATTATACAATATGTTAAAAAATACAAAGATGTAGAACACACTGCTAGTCACCAAAACAGAGTGGAGTTTAATGAGGAAACCTACAGTCTGACACTGAAGAACCTGCAGAAGACTGATAGTGGACTGTATGAAGCAGAAGTGTCTGGTGAAGAGAGAAAACATATTGCTGAGTACAAACTCTCTGTGATCGGTAAGTCTTCCAACAGAGGAATCAAGGGAAGGAAATATTATACATTTTACAGCATATTATACAACCCCAAATCAGAAAAATGTGGGGAAAGCAGCGTTGCTTAAAATAACTTTGACATTTATTTTATTTCAGATATTTCACAAGAGATTTCCTGTATTTTCTGGTCATTTTTATTTCATTTGTGAATATCTTTCTAGATCTGTTCCTGCATTTCAGGTCTGCAGTAGGTTCCAAAAAAAGGGACAGGGTCAATTCAAAGGTAAAAAAAAATGGAGGTGATGTCAAACAGGAGATTATAATCATAATATTACAAAAGCAGTATCTGTGAGGTTTTGAGGATCAAAGATGGCCAAAGTGTCTCCAGTTTATCAACAAATACAGAAAATCTTTGAAGTGTTTAAAAACAATGTTGCTTAAATAAAGATTGGAGGGGATTTGTATTTTTTTCCTTCTACAGTCCACAGTATCATTAAATGATTCTAGGATTCTGGAGGAATTTCAGTGTGTAAAGTCTAAGCTGAACACCAAGAACAACTAGAATTTTGAAAATGTGATAACAACCTCACACTGTGGCACATCTTAAGACATGTTTGCAGGGAGAGTGGGACAAACACTTTCTTTACTTGGTATATTAAGTGCCAAAATGTCTTTAAAGATTGTTAGAAAGAATAGCAACATTACAAAATAGTGAATGCTTTACTGTCCCAACTTTTTTGGAAGCTGTTGCAGGCCTGAAATGCATGAATGGATTCAAAGTAACAGATAGAGGAGTAAGAGGTGTTGACCAGACAAACACTAAACATCTTGGGCCCATTATTTCTGCAATGCAATAAAGGTCAAAGCAAATATAAGAATGAAAGAAATTTAAGAATGTTTTTAGTGGCATTTTTCATACCATACATTTTATTTAATTTGTGATTCACTTGCCTCAGAATATACCACCACCACCACCACCACCCCCTCCCCCCCCCACACACACACACACACACACACAGTGAACCGTAGAGACTTGAGAAAATGTGGTCTGCTCATCTCACATCATACATCTGCACTCTGTAACCTGTTTATGTGTTCTGGTTATTGCTTTCACACCTGAACCATTTCTACAAACACTTGTAAGGAGAGGAGTCTAGTTTAGGTCCAGAAAGTAAAATCACAATCCAGGATTTTGCTCCAAGTGCCTGGATACTACAAACTAGAAATTCCTGAAACAGTTGGAACAAAATCCTTCAGAGGATTTTTACTTTCTGAACCCAAACCACCATCTCTGTAAAACTATACATTTGGATGAAGATGATGGTAACAATGAAATCACTCCAGCAAATATATATTGACTTCATTCAGGTTATAATAACAAAGAACCCAAGACTTCTCCTGAAACATGATGTAGTACCAGAAAATAAATTAAACGTCTGACACAGTTTCTGCACATCCACACTGTTTTCAGAGCTGAGACACTTGGGCTGTGCAGGAAGGAAGTGGTTTTGTTTATGTTTGGCCTCAGCACTCAGGAGTAAATTCTCTTAAAGACCCTCTTTTGAAAACAAACTGGAGTTTTGAAATATTTCAGAATTTACAAAAGAATTATAATGATAGAGGACTGGATAGCAACAGGATTCTGTCTCTTAAGAGCATTGAAAGAGAAAGTGGAGTCCATTACAGCTCTGATTAATATCAGAGATTAGATTCAGGACAGTTTACAGTAGATTGTGAAGAAGTCCTGGATTAAAAATAGCAGTTTTGGCTTCAGACTCATATTAGGTTGTATCCTAAAATTCCTCTGCTTTAGGATAATGCTGCCAGTGACTCCTGGACCATAGACTACTTATTGTGTGAAAACACATTATGCATTTGTCAAACTGAACCAGACAATGAACAAAAATGTATGATGTTACAGATGTAGTCATATTTAATGTTGAGATTTTTGCCCATGGGCTCTTACCTGCAGAGCAAGACTAGAAATGATGGGCTTGGGATGTTGTAGCTGCCATGATCCCACCCTCCCTTTTTTATTTTAGATGTTGACAGAAACATTTAAAAAACATTTGCTGTGTGTCTGTGTATGTTAGGGGCTGAAGTGCTTGGTTACCACCTTGTCGACCTTTCATCATAGAACCACCTCTACACACTGCTGCTGCTTGGTGAATGGGTTAAATGTGGAAAATCAATTATCAAATAAATAATCATATTAACACCATCTTCACGGAAGATAAAAGTGGTTGCTTTACATTTAATATATTCTGCAGAGCCGAACACTCTTCCGGATCTGTCAGTGTGTCTCAGTACTTCCTACTTTAACCCACAAAATGTAATGGCGACAACAGCACAACTCATTTTTGTTCTCTCTGGTTTGGCCTCAATCACAGGTAACAGCTCTTTTAAAATTCAGTTCTTTAGTTTCTAACATTTTAGAGGTACTTTAACTTTAACTGTAATTGAAGTCAGCTATTGAAATATCTTACTATCATTCATAACAAGACTTGTATTGGTTGCTGTGTTAACACTACGATGTGAAATGATTAATGAGAATTACACAATATAAAATACTGAGTATGGATAGATGGGGTCGCTCCCATTTTTCAATATTTTAATTCTATTCAAAAGTTTGAATATTCTTGTTGGAAAGTAGCTTTTTTATTGCACATTTGATTAATGCTTGAAACACTATATTTCATAAACAAAATACGTAATATTCAAGAAAATGTTAAAAAAAAATAAAAAGAAACATTTCTTGACTTCCTCAAACATGTGGTATTCAAGTCAGTTGGCTTCGCTGAAAGCTTCTCCAAAATCTACTCTTCCAACTTCATGGTGCACATATTTAATCATTTTATTTTAAATTGTCTTTTGCCTTTTAAGATTTCTTAAAAATTGTTACAGTTCTGCGGCATGGATCTAATAGACCTGAGTACAACTTGTGTGTAGATGTATGATGGTGTGTAGATGTATGATGGTGTGTGATGGTGTGTGTGGTGTATGATGGTGTGTGTGAATGTGTGTGGTGTATGATGGTGTGTGTGTGTGTAAAGGTGTGTAAATGGTATGTGTATTAACGTTCCTCCCCAAAGAAATGGCCACGATTGTTTCAGTTGTCATCTTTTGTCTCGGAACAGACTAAAGTCACACAGTGTGTACCAGACATTATACACAGTACAGAATACAGAAATGTACACAAACATTTAAAAGAAGATGGAATAAAAAAACAATGCTTGTATTTTTGCAGAAACTCAATAGATGTTTCAGTGAACTGACAGACTCAGGAAAAATGAAACAGTGATTTTTATTATTCAGCATGTTTGATAAAAAGATAATGATAAAATTGGGTCATTAATGAAAACAGCTCCAGAATTTAGTAGTCACTGTTAAAAGTGTTCTTTTGTTCATAAAGCTTATTAATTATTCAAATTAGTTAAAGGTTACTTTTGTGCATTTATGTTCGTCTTATTAGACTTTTTTCCCCAAAACCTGAATTAGTTTCTGGATTTTTATACCTGAAACTGAACAATGACTGAAGGGGCTCATTCTTTTTGTAGCTTCAGTTATTATGAACCTTCAACTTTCATATGTTTTCTCCAGGCTTTTCTAGGAATGTGATCTTGCAGTAAGATCTTCTGTAGTGATTTAAGGCAGTGTTTCTCAAACTAAAGGTTTCCTGTCGGTCCGTGGAGCCTCGCTCCTGCAGAAATCAAAATTCAGTCAGATCCGGTCTGATCTCAGCGCTCCGGTCACTGCATGCCCCTCCCACAAATGTTGCTTTTTTGATTGATTGATTGATTGATTTTCAATAAAACAAATATAGCACATACAAAAACATATTAAATGCGAGGACCACCATCAGTAATCAGAACAAACCACACGGTTCATCTTTGTTCTCTCTCCAGGGTCCAGTGATGTGTTCGGACTGGTTGACGGTTCTGTTCAGCTGTACATACAGGATCCTCTACAAGAGTTTGATGAATTAACCTGGGCCTTTAACAGAACTGATACTGTTCTAAAATATTATAAAGAGAATAATAAAATAAAATTCTATCCAGGTTATAAAGACAGATTGGAGTTTAATGATAAAACCTACAGTCTGACACTGAAGAACCTGCAGAAGACTGATAGTGGACTGTATGAAGCAGAAGTGTTTGGTGAAAAGAGAAAACATGTTGCTGAGTACAAACTCTCTGTGATCGGTAAGTCTTCCAACAGAGGAATCAAGGGAAGGAAATATTGTACATTTTACAGCATATTATACAACCCCAAATCAGAAAACTGGGGGGGAAAGCAGCGTTGCTTAAAATTACTTTGACATTTATTTTATTGCAGATATTTCACAAGAGATTTCCTGTTTTTTCTGGTCAACTTTATTTCATTTGTGAATATCTATCTAGATCTTTTCCTGCATTTCAGGTCTGCAATAGGTTCCAAAAAAAGGGACAGGGTCAATTCAGAGGTAAAAAAAAAAATGAATTTCAAACAGGAGATTATAATCATAATTTTACAAAAGCAGTATCTGTGAGGTTTTGAGGATCAAAGATGAGCAAAGTGTCTCCAGTTTATCAACAAATACAGAAAATCTTTGAAGTGTTTGAAAACAATGTTCCTTAAATAAAGATTGGAGGGGATTTGTATATTTTTCCTTCTACAGTCCACAGTATCATTAAATGATTCTAGGATTCTGGAGGAATTTCAGTGTGTAAAGTCTAAGCTGAACACCTAGAACAACTAGAATTTTGAAAATGTAATAAAAACCTCACACTGTGGCATATCTTAAGACATGTTTGCAGGGAGAGTGGGACTAACACTTTCTTTACTTGGTATTTTCAGTGACAAAATGTCTTTAAAAATTGTTAGAAAGAATAGCAACATTACAAAATAGTGAATACTTTACTGTTCCAATGTTTTTGGAAGCTGTTGCAGGCCTGAAATGCATGAATGGATTCAAAGTAACAGATAGAGGAGTAAGAGGTGTTGACCAGACAAACACTAAACATCTTGGGCCCATTATTTCTGCAATGCAATAAAGGTCAAAGCAAATATAAGAATGAAAGAAATTTAAGAATGTTTTTAGTGGCATTTTTCATACCATACATTTTGTTTAATTTGGGGTTTTATGTTTATGCTCTCGACCACTGTAAGCATTGTTGGGTTATTAACAAGTGCTTATTATTTTTATTAATATTATTATTATTATTAGTAGTAGTATTAGTATTATTTGTCATGTATGAGTTTACAGTATTTCCCTTTTTGAAATTAAAAGCCAAATTGTGTTTAGGGCATTACCAGATCTTCAAAAACACAACATACAGAGGTTTCTAATTCTAAGAATCTCTGTATGTGATTGTTTTTGTTTAGAGTTTCCTGTACAGTGACGCATGTGTTTGTGCACCTCAGATCCAGTGGAGGCTCCAGATCTTACCTACCAGCTCAGCAGTGACCCCTGTAACATCACTTTCACCTGCAGAGGTCATGAACTCTCTATCAGCTCCAGCTGTTATAAAGAGACCTGTGAGGAGAAGACAGTGACGTCACAAGCTTTCAACCTGTCCCTGTTTATCAAAGGAAGCTCCATCATCTGTAACCATAGCAACCCAGTCAGCTGGAGAGAGTCTGTTGTAGAGATGGATGAACTTGAACAACACTGTGCTGATGAAGGTGCAGAAACATGTTCGAATCCAAACACATCATTATTCTGTGTCTTATTGTGTTCCTTTTTGTATGATGCTAACAATCTTTTTATCTTTTAATTAGAAATGATCAAAGAGAACCACAACATATCCAAGTGGTTAAGGCCTGTCCTGGTCTCATTGGGTTTTATCAGTGTTATTGGGATCATCTGCTTGTATTTCAACAGGAGGAGAGCAAAAGGTAGTGCCTTTTTATTTTAACTGATTGTTAATTAGATGAAAACCTTTTTCAATTACATGATGTCTGTTCATCCATATTTTCCCAACAATGATTTTAGTCTTGATGTTCCCTCATTTTAATCTAAATCTCTATTTTTACAGCTGTATTTCACCTATTCACCCAATGCAATGTATACTGATCTCAAACCTGGGAGAAATTATTACTAAATCATAGTGTCTTATATTCAGTCTTGTTAAGATAAGAAGAGAAAAAGGAATGTATGTGAATAAATCTACAGGTGAACAGCTTTGCACCATGTTTCGAAACCCATAGTACGGTTGCAGGGACCGGAGGCTTTCCTGAGGCCTGAAGGTTCTGAGGGTGGTGATGGCTTAGTGGCTAGGATATTTGCCTCAGGACCAAGAGGTCATGGGTTCGAATCCTACCTTCAGCGTACCACCACTGGGTTCCCGAGAAAGAGCCTTAACCCCAAGTTGCTCTAGGGAGACTGCCCCCTGTTGTTAGGGAATGGAAGCTCTAAGGGGTATTTAAAAAGCGAGGGGACACAAATGTCATGCAAAACCCCTTTCCACCTCTATTCACTGTGGTGTTTTATGAATTAAATGTAACATTTACAGGGGTGTTCTTGAATGTAAATCCACTCTGGCCTTCAAAAACATTATATGGACAAAAGTATTGGGACCTCTTAATTATTATATTCAGGTGGCCTGCCTGCATAGAGCCCTGACCTCAACCACATTCTGCCCCTTTGGTGTGAATGGAGACTGCAAGCCAGGCCTTCTCATCCAATATCAGTGTCTGAAATCATAAATGCTCTACAGAGTGAATGGGCACAAATTCCCACAGAAACTCCAAAATCTTGTGGAAAGCTTTCCAAGAAAAGTGGAAGCTGTTATAGCTGCAAATGAGGAACTGTATATTAAAGTCTATGTATTTGAATGCAGTATCAAGATCTTGCTGGTGTAATGGTCAGGCATTGTTGATATACAGTAACTCCCCAGTTTTACATGGATTCAGTCACACACACATTATTTTTGAGAACCAAACTCCTTTTGTGGCAATAAATATATATTTTTGGAGGTTTTCACACAAGGGGACCAAATTACCTTCCTGCTGTGTCCCAATACTGTTGTCCCACAACCTTCCGAGTTGCAAATCTACATTTTCTTTAAGGGTAATGCATCCATAGACATTTTTAGAATTTTTTTCACTATATGAGGGTACTCTTGGAAGGTAACCCCTGTGTTATGGTCTGTTGGTGCCTAATAGTATTAACTTTTGTAAATAAAAAACAGACCTGTTTCCAAATCTGTTCCTGGAGGTGCCTGTTCTCCATAGTCCTCCTGGGTCACCTGGTGGCCTAGTGGTTAGGGGTTGGCCCTGTGATCAGAAAGTTGAGGATTCAAATCCCAGGACTGCTAGAGGCACCACTGAGGTACCCATTAACAGGGAACAATCACCACGAACTGCTCCCCGGGCGCCCCCTATTGGTGGCTGCCCACTTCTTCACTTTGTGTTAAATGCAGAGAAAGAACTGTTCACACTGTGCGCTGTTGTGTAACAAGTGACCCCTTTACTTTAGTGTTTTCCATGATACCAACACACCTGATTCAACCAATCAGCTGATTAACAACCCCTTCCTGATCTGAGTAGGGAGCTTTAAAACAGGAAGAGCTTTGGGAAGAGGGCCTGAGATTGTCAAACACTGATTTAAACAAAACAGCTAAGAGAATATAATTATTGAATTCTAGTGTCTTTCAATCTATGACCTTATTGGTTAATTTTTCATTTTCGGTTTGAAACCACAGGTACAGGTCCGCTACAGGAATAGAACACTGTTAATACAGAGGTTGAGGTAAAATATAAACAATTGATTCCTTTAGGGATTCATTTCAAACTGCTAAACTCCTGGATCTAAATGTATATTGTTCATTTGATTTAATCGTGATGTAATGATTGAGACAGTTTCTACTGTGTGCTCTACAGATGAAGTCACTGCCTTCCAGAAAAGGAGAATCCAGCCAGGCTACTCCAAAAAAAAGTTACAAGATGTGTAAATGTACAGTCAAAAGTAGACGAATGTATTTGAGCATTTTTGGTTTATTAACACCCCCCCCCAGTGGAGACAGTTGTTTGAGGACCTTGGTTTCCACATCACTGAGGACCTGGAACACACACTGAAATTGTCTCTGCTAGAGCCAGACAACATCTCTACCATCTGAGGTGGATAAAGAGCTTCAAGGTCTCCACCATCAGCCAGAAAAGTTTCTACACGGGGGTCACAGAGAGTGTCCTGACTGGAAAGATCACAGTGTGGTGTGGGAACTGCACTGTACAGAAGCAGAAAGCCCTACAGAGGTTGGTGCATGCAGCAGAACACACCGTCTGATCTCCTCCACCAGCCTCGCAGGAAAGGTGCAGAACCAGGCCCTGAGGATTATGAGAGACTCCAGCCGCCCTGCACACAAACTGTTCAGGCTACTGAGGTCAGAGAGACGCCTCTGCAACTTAAAAACAAAAACCGAGCGCTTCAGGAGAAACAAGCAATCAGACTTCTCAACCCCAGTACATAATGGACAACACCACACACACACACACACACACACACACACACACACACACACACACACACACACACACTAGCTAGTAATTTGTGAATGAGTCTTAAGTTTACTCAAGTACTCTTTCCCTACTTTCTCTAGTCTTCTTTTCAAGCTCTCTTTAGTTCAACCTTGCCTGTGATTAGAAAAACAAGTATTCAAGTTGTATTTCTCTTTCACTACGTTTGTCTTAGACAATGTTTACTAGCTATCTATTGAACATCCAGACTCTTTCCCAGGCAGCAGCTCAGCAGCTCTTATGGTCAGTGGTCGAATAGTTGAGCACAAGATACATTTGGAGGGAATGGAACTGTCCTGATGTTTTATGAAAACAGATCATTGTTACCATAGAAAATTATGTTTGTAATAAACTTAATCCAGTGAGGTGCTTATCATGGGCTCTATATTCATTTATTTTTTTATAAGCTTGGTTTCATTATTTGCAGGCATGGAGTCAATATTTGTGTGTAATAGCTATGCTGACAATCCCATTCTACAATTCTGTTTCACCCAAAAATATGTTGGTTCACCAGTGAACTGTCTGCCTAACTGGATGAACAGCAAACTCTTGAAATTAAATGAGGGAAAACGAACATTCTTGTTCCCGGGTGTGTTATATTGAATCAGCAATCAATACGTCTTGAGAATGTTGCAAAAAATATCCTTTTCATTTGAGAAGGATTGACTTATCCCAGAAACATGTGGAAAAATAATTCATTTATCCAAGCATTTGTGACAAGCAGACTTAGAGATATTGTGAATTGGTGTGGTACCAACAAAAGTCGTGTGGTAGATTCATCTTTTATTATGACAATTTTGGTTTCAATTCTGTGCATTTTGGGCTTAAGTACAAGTTAGTTTTAAAAAATACATATTTGTGCAGATTAGATGTAGTTTGTGTAAAAAATATAACAAAATGATCATTTTTACTAAGAAGTGTGCAGTAGGTGTGTGAAGACTGTGTGGAGAGTGTGCGCAGAATGTGCAGAGTATGTGGACAGTGTGTGGACAGTGTGTGCAGAGTGTGTCCAGAGTGTGTACAAAGAGTGCTCATTGTGAGCCCATTGGGTGCAATGTGTTCAGAGTGTCTGCAGTGTGTGCAGAGTGTGTGTGGAGAGTGTGTGGAGAGTGCAGAATGTGCAGAGTATGTGGACAGTGTGTGCAGTGTGTGCAGAGTGTGTGTGAAAGTACCTTATAGTAGTTTGCAAAGCTTACAGTGAAGTAATTATTCATTGAATAATTCTTCCATTAAGTTTATACTAGTTTTTGTTGAGTGCTTAAGTGCAAGTAGTCCATTGTAGTGGACATTTCTGTAACTTTCTGAAAAATCAAATACTGAAAGAAAGGAATAAATGTCCTGCCCTTTGTAGGAACATTGGGATTTGGAATAAAAATTGTATTTTATTTAATTTTGTCAGGGAAAGTTTTGGGTGTGTTGTACCTGGGTGATCTGGGAAGAGATCGTGAGGAGATACGGGTCTCCAGAGCGGCTGTTGTCGGACCAGAGTCCGGCGTTTGAGTCCCAAGTCCTGCGAGAGCTGTGTGAAACGTACGGGTGTACGAAGGTTCGAACTAGAGGCTGACATTTTTTCGGGAATCCCGCGGGACGAGACACAAAATCTTTTTTAAAAACGGGATCGGGACGGGACTGGGAAAAAGTGGAAGCGGGAGTGGGCGGGACCGGGAAATTTAAGTGGGCGGGACCAGGATTTTTTTTTTACGTAACTGACAGATTTTAGCCCAAAAAACAACAACAACACGGGAGCGGGAGGGAATGGGAGTCATTCTTCTGGGATTGGGACGGAACGGGATTTTCCCCCATTTTTTTAATGGGATTGGGACGGGACGGGATTTTTTTGTGGGAGTGGGACGGGAGAGGTTTGAAAATTCACTCCCGTGTCACCGTCTAGTTCGAACCTGCGAACGATGGAGTCAGACCGTGCTGAGACTGAGACTGAGACTGAGACTGAGACTGAGACTGAGACTGCTGAATAAGCTGCCGGTGGCGGAACAGAGCAGCTGTTGGAAGCACCTACAGGAGATGGTCCAGGTTCATAATTGCACACGCCCCCCCCCCCCCCTTTTGTGTGCTATTTGGGAGACAACCCCCCCTGCCAGTAGACCAGAGACGGGCAGTGAGTGACGTGGGGCCTGGCGCCCTAGAAGATAACACGAGATTAAAACAGTAAGTTGTGCCAGTGTTTCAGTTGCGCTCTTGAGAAGTTGCAGTGACATCACCTGCCCACTAGATGTCACTGTTCTTGATGAGATTGAAACCTCGAAGCTTTAAATCTTTTTCAGCACAAATTGAAGCTGGAGGTGTTTGATCAGAGGCATGACCATGGGTGTGTGGGGTGTGGGGCGGTCTGGGGTGGACACTGCCTCCTGAGAAACAAGCCGTGCCCATCCTGCGATATGCTCTGTCTGTCCAATGAAAACTCTTGAGGAAAAAAGCTGAGCTGCTTTCCAATTGGTCAGTTCGAGCAGGGGGCGTATCCCTCAGTGCATCCTCCACTAGACAGACACATTGCTGCTGCTCACTAGTGGTGTGCGATAGATTTGGTAACAATCCAACACCAAGTAAATACAGGGCCAGTACCGATATCGATACTTACTGATTTTGTCATTTTTAATTTTGGTTTAATTAGTTATTAATTCATTAAAAAACCCAGGACAGAATTTTGGAAAATTTGTATACAAAAAAATACTTTATTATCATAATGACAACAAAAGGATAATAATTATTTTTATTTAAAAAATTATCCACTCCAAAGTACAATACAAAAAAACCCCAACAAATTTCTCCTTCGCTTTTGAATCATGTAACAGTACAAACACAAGATGGGGTGGAAGAGCAGAGTGTGCCGCTCCGTGCTGTGACTGGAGAGACTGGACAGACACTTGAACGAACCGCCACTAAAGTATCAATCAGTCAATTTTAGTGCCGACGTTGGTATCGATATTTTTTTTATTTGGATCAATCCGCCCACTATTAATAAAAGCTTCATGAGGCTCCGCCTTTCTATCCCTAATTCACAACCCAGTTAAAGGATTTTCTACATAATGGCCCATTCTATATCATTTCAGTGAACAAATAATACATAAACGGACAAATCCATTTTTCCATTGTAACCCGAAAGTAATACATAGGATTTGTTTAAACAGTCTCTATACAACAGTAGATCTGCACTACTCTTCATACACAAACAGCTCAAGCAGTTACATTAGCGTTCAGTGCATCCACATACATTTAGAATTTTTTGTGATTTTTTGTATTTGTTACCAGAGGAGAAGGCATTTTAACATTAACATAACACAAGAAACAGTGACTTGACATTTTTACATACTCTCATTTACATGAAATTATTTTCAGCTATTTGAATCTATCCGACAACCTTCAGTATAGCAGTTAAATTGAAAAGCAAATCTTTTCATCACGTCACATGTCAGTGTTTGGTCTGCCAGGGGCTGATCAGTTTGGAAGGCTTGGCGCTTAATTAGAACCTTGGAACATCCCACACGCTCCATTGTTGAGGAAATCTGTAGCCTTTCTTTTAAAAAAGGATCAGCATTTCTAATGGTCAGTCAGGACAAGCCCCTCAACACCTAAGCTAACAAACTCACAAAACAGAAATGTATTATCCTTTCCCTGTAGATGAAGCCATACAGAAGTACCTGAAAGCACCCTCTGAATTAGTTGTTTGAAGAACCTTTTATTTTTGCCCCACTCTGGCAACCCCCAGATTAAAAATGTCATAAACATTCATAAACTAGGTGACTTCACTGCCACCATTCAAATAGTAGTTGGTGAGAAACAGACTTTGCATCAGTAAAAATACATCCTAGTTTGTCTGCATATTCATCATCATCTTTTCTTTTAATTCTGAATATGTACTCTGGGTAGCAAAAAGAACTACATAATACAGATGTTAAAAAAAAACTTAGTTGAGGCGGGGAAAGTACAAAACAGAAATAGAGAAAGAGGAAGAAAACCAACAAAACTGAGAGACAGAATGAAAGAACAGTGTGAAGCCCAACATAGTCACTGAAATTATAATTATATAATAACTATCTACTTTGGGTGAAACTGTTTTTAAAGATGTTTTAAACTGTTTTAAGCCCGCTAGCATAAAACAAATCACAAAGAGAGAAAGAGAGTGGGAGAGGTCAAATAATTTCCAGAGTGCCAACTGACTAGTTTCTATTTTTTTCATCACTTATTTTGAAAGATGATTCACTTGTTCTGCCTCAGAATATACTACCC
>JBBJLR010004144.1:0-14196 GCA_037577145.1 Brachypetersius gabonensis | reverse complement strand
AATCAGTCCCTCATAAAGCAGAATGAGGTGTTTGTGGAGGAGTTTAACAGACACTGGACTGGAATGGTTGTCACTCATAGAGATGCTGATTAAAAAAAAAAAATCAGAGCTGTAGCAAAAGTTAATACAAAAGCCTGCACTTTATGTAACAAGTAATTTTTGCCCACCACATCACAAGCACAATGACAACATTTGCACCGAACTGTTTACTCTTGTTTCCATACTGTGGCTGAATAGTGTGCGACATAGAAATGAAAACACTGGCAGCTGCACCCAAACAGAGTATAATGTGTCCAATAAAGAGCCATTTGGGATTCAGCCACATGTGTACAACGCCATTCTGGAGAAACGATGCATGCTTTCTAATGGCTCCTTAGCCCTTATATAACATGTTATGCAAGTAGCCATTTGAGATTTTCCCCGGCTTTACTGATTTTCAGGACAGATCCAACTTAAACACAGACATCTGAAGCTTGTAGGACATCCAACTGATAAATGCTTTATTTGCTGTACAGTAAGTCCTGCAGTAAGTAGCTGTGTATGATTAATGGATGGTTATTAGTGGAGAAGCTGTCTAGCCTGTTAACCCCCTAATCAGTCTAGGTCTGTTTAAGATAATAAACCAGGTTCTCACTTCATGTAAGTTCACTCAGAGGTCCATGAGAGCAACATAACTGTCAAAGACTACTCTGTTCACAGAGGTTTTTACAGATTTGTAGTAGTTGTTGGGTGCACATTTATCCAGTATTTTACAACAGCTGTAAATGTGGATCACCCAATCAGATCTGAGGAAAATAACTAATCGTTTGATATATAAAAAGTCCTATTATACACCGGCCATGAATCAAAAAAGACTGTTTTTAAGCCATAGAACCGATGTTACCATCAGAGAACCGTTTTAACATTGAAAAAATAACAAAATCCATCATTTTAGCTACTGTTGCTCATTTCAGACTGTTTTTTATTACAGATATGGATCAAAATCTCCATATCTGTAATTAAATCACTGTACTGGCCTGTAAACATGTGCCCTTTCGCTATGGTTACAAATCAGCCACTGTAATATTTCAGTCAAAAGCAATCTGAAATGAGTGACAGTATCTAAAATGATGGTTTATGATACAATTATTTTTTCATTCATTTAATTATGAATGAATTTTAAATGAATGAAAGCAATTTTTTTAAACGTTTCTTTGAAGAACTATATATAGCAGCTTGTCCATTCAAATCTGAGCATTCAAATAGTTCATTGAGTTGTATTTCATTATAATTAATTCACCTCTTTTTACCCTATTTACAGTCACTTATACTCCAGCATTTGTGTATATAGCATAATGTACTTCATTTAGAGTGGTTTATTTTAGACCATATAAATTGTATTGGTCTTGTCTCTGTGTCTGTGTGTCTGTGCAGTTGTAACATAAGCAATTCCCTTCAGGATCAATACAGTTTTCTCATTCTGATTCTGACTCTGGCCTGTAAATCAATCCTTGTAGCCCATTTGGCTACTGTAGTGAATCAGAATCAGCAAACTTTGCTCATGTTATGACTGTACAGACTCACGGAGTCACAGAGACGAGAACAATATAAAATGTAAAGTCTAAAATAAATCCAAAATGGAAAGGAGGGCAGTGTGTGAGCAATGTGACGGACAGGCAAGTGTGTTTGCGTGGGGGGTAGTTGATGATTGCAAGCAGGGTCAGCTTAGGAAATCGATCCGCACCCCCCTACCTTCTCCTCTCCTTTCTTCTCTTGATCTCTGCTCTTCTCCTTCTCTTTCATTATTTCCCACCCATGGACTTTGTCTGTGTACTTCTAGAGCCCTCCTCATCCTCCGACACTCTAATCCTCTCAGTGTCTCTCTCTCCTGCTGGTGCTCCATCCTTCATTGTCCATTTTCTTCCTACTGTGTCTCTGCCATTCACATCTCCAGAATAACCCAGGAGACCTCAGGCCTCTGACGTCGCTGGACCAGGTGTCGCGGCCTATAATTTACCCTTGGTTGGTCCTGCAGCTGAGCTGCATGCTAAAATTCCACAGAGGAACATCGATTATGATTTAGAGTCAGTCTTAAGTACTGTTCGGACATGACACAGGACACATCTGTCAGGTGACCTATTCGACCAGAAATAGAACACAAAATTACATTAAGAGGACAAAAGTATTGAGACGCATGATCATTACACCAGCAGGGACTTCAATGATATTGCATTCAAATCCATAGACTTTAATATGGAGTTGATCCCCCTTTGCAGCTGTAAAAGCTTCCACTCTTCCTGGAAGGTTTGCCACAAGATTTTGGAGTTTCTGTGGGGAATTTATGTCCATTCATTCTGTAGAACATTTATGAGACATTGATGTTGGACAAGATGATCTGGATCACAATCTCCATTCCAGATCATCCCAAAGGTGCTGGATGTGGTTGAGGTCAGGGCTCTGTGGACCAGTCAAGTTCTTCCACACTGAACTCCTCCAACCATGTCTTTATGGAGCTCACTTTGTGCACTGAGACACAGTCATGCTGGAATAGAAAGGTTTCTTCCCCAATTTGGGTCCACAAAGTTGGAAGCATGGCATTGTCCAAAATGGTGTGTGGTCTGCTGAAGCAGTAAGATTGTCCTTCACTGGAAGTAAGGGGCCAAAAATTCAGTAATTAAGAGGTGTATCCCAAGGAAAGTCTTCCAAGACCAATTCCATATTAAAGTCTATGGATTTGAATGTTGGTCACTAAAGTTCCTGTTGGTGTGATGGCCAGGCGTCCCAATACTTTTTACCGTATAATGTAGCCAATGTTTATCTTACATTTAATGTAGGCCAAAAAAACTTACATAGGCTTTCTTTTGCCCTCAGAGAACATAAGCAGTGTGTCAAGATGCCTAAGAAAATTTGCAAAACACCTTTTTTACTTAACATCAGGTCACACAGGACTGATATAACCTGTGTTATATCTGTTTTTTTCTATGGTTTATTTTATGGTTAAAAAAAACTTTACAGCTGTTAGGATCTGCAATTACAAACACCTGTCCAGGTGAAACAAATCCCTTCCAAATATACTTTCATATTTAGTTCTGTTCAGCTTCCTTTGGCTGAAACTATAATTGGAGTCCATCCATAACTATGGGGAAAAACCTTTGGAAACATCTTCTTTTCATCTGTGAAGATAACGGACAGTGGATATTGATTTTATTCATTTCAATTCTCTCTCGGTGTATTTTTCTAAGGGAAGGAGATCAGAGAGCATGGATGAGGAAAGGGAGACGGAGGCAGATAGAGAAAGCTGGAGCATGAAAGACGGAGAGAGGGGTGCAGACTGCTGGGAGGGCTGAGGTAAGCTTAAAGTAGGTTGGGGTCAGCCTCAAATCCCTGGATCAGCTGAAGATGTATTGCCCGGCGTTGCATCATCTACATGCAAGCTCTTTGTGTGATGCTGGATCTACCCGTTCTGTTTTTGTTTTTTTCGTTTTGCGGTATGCGAGTCCATCCAAGCAGCTCAAAAGATCTGTCATGTTTGAGTTTCTCAAGCTAAATACTCCGTCATCACATTGTTTACATACTGTCTGTCATCCAAGACACTCTTTCATGTTGCAAACATTCTCAGATATCAAATTCATTCCTTTTCTTACACCGTTTGAAAGCAGCAGCACTTTACATTGTGTATGCAGAGAATGAAGGACTGAATGACTGGACAAAACGATCCTAAATGACTATACATTAATTCCACATTTATGTTCTTTGCTGTGTCAATTTTGGAGATACTAATACTAGATTTTGATTTGACACTGGTGATCTGTACTAAGATCTGCTAGAAACCGTGTGACCTGAAGCAATTTTGGCTCAAAAACACTTGCCCTTTGAAACCCATTCAGCATTTTTTTTTTTTAAGTTCAAGGTCACCCAGTTCAGGGACCCTTTGGATCTTCATTCTGCGGCACAGACTTCTAAGCGGCAGCTCGCTCAATACCCATCAAATCTCTCAAGAGATCTCAGCACATGGTGAAGGATTGAGTTTGGCTGTTAACCATGGGATCAATAGGGAACCTTTAAATACTTAGCCTCACTTCCCACGGACGCACGTAGGCTCATTGGCTCTTTGCTCAGATCAATGTATTGATGATGGACTGTATTTCAGATCAGAGAGGCAGGTGAAGGGCTTGCATGGTGCGAGTTGTTTGCATGGGCTGTGTCCCAGCGGCTAGCGCTGGCCTTTATTTGAATGCAAGCGCCCATCCCTCTATGTCCTTTGGCTATTGGGCTTCTCTGAGTTTAACCTTTCAACCGTGTGGAAGAGATGATTAGTAAGACGTAGAGCCGCTTCACCAGAAAGACACGCTCGACTCAAGCAGAGGGACCTGAGATACCAAAACAAGCAGCTTTCAGAACAAAGAGCTGCTAAGAAGAGTGTACTGCCATCTGCTGGACAGTTATTGCACATGGCAGTGTATGAGGCTTTTCCTACTTGAACATTTTTGAATGTTATTATGGCTCATTTTGACAAATATGTGTCCAGAAAATGTGCCCAAATATAAAAGGCCCTGATCTTTACCCTTATATTTGTGAATCTTGAGGAAATCAGTTTTAAGTAGCAGTGCATATTGTTTCTGAACCCAGAGAACTTTAGTGATGTCCTGGATCACCTTCACATTTCTCACTGAGTTAAAGATACATTTTTTTAGTGTGGAAAACTCCCATTGAAATTGATCTTCAACCCAAACAGACAGTAGAGCTTGTACGTCATCAACTTAACAGTTGTTAGTTTTTGTCTCAGAAAGCAGTGATGAAGTCAGCTTGGCTGCAGCTCACTTTCACCAATGCTGTCGTGCAGCTCAGGTATGAATCAGGTCTCTTTGTTTGTACTGGATAAACATTTGTTTTATGGATCTGGCAGTTCCTTGTGCCAGTAGAAAAGCACCATCTGAGCAAGGCACAAAATTGTGATGTTGTAGATCATTACTTTGGGTAACACAAGAACACATTATAAGAGTCAAACTTAATTCCACTGAAAAGACAAACAGGTTGAAGGTATTAGCTGTGTAAGTATGAGGTACTACAGAGTAGGGCTGCACAATATATCGCAAATATACCGTCATTGCAATATCAACATGCGCAATATACATATCGTGAAAAAATTATACATATCGCATTTATTGACTAAACTGCAATAAATGGAGTTTTTCCAAAACTCTTCACCAAGTGCCACAGAGAAGAGGGCAAAAAAATCACTGGGCAATTTCTTCAACTTCTGTTATAGATTGTTCCTTTTGCTATTTTTTTCTATTTTCTTAATATAATTTAGATTATGTTTATTTAAGATTGTAAAAATATTTTCAGTTTTTATTCAACAATGTTCAAATGTTTTATTGGAGGCATTAAAATGCTCTGTTTAAGTAAATTCTTTTTTTTTTAAAAAAACACGCTGGAATGGAATGGAAATTGCATTTCATTTTTTCCTGCATAGATTAGTCAGTGCCTGGAGTCTGTTACCAGCAAATCCAAAGCAGCAAAACATTAACACTATAAAGGATAAGTTTTCACTCACTTATCGCATGTGATATCGCCATCGCAACACTCAACAACATTATCGCATATCGCACGTTTTACTCATATCGTGCAGCCCTACTACAGAGTATCATGTACAGTAACCCCTCGCTTTTACGTGGATCAGCAGTCATGGTTTCAGTCCATTGCTGTCATAAACAATGCTGCATGAGGACGAGGGGGCATGCCGGACAAGGCCCGGACGTTGCAGTCAGCTGTACTTAGAGGTGGGGGGTTTGAGGGCAGCCAATCTGAGAACGTTATCCTTGCTGCTGTCCTGTGACGCTGCCCTGAATTTACCCCAATGGAGCATCTAGAGTGTTCTCCTGTTTTTTGTCTTGTTCTTCTTAAAGCCCTGTATTTTTACTACTTTAAATTAATTTATTACTGTATTTACCAGCTTATGTAACAGCGCATACCAAAGAAAATGCATGTGCATGAATTACAGTACAGTCTAAACATCAGTATTTACATTCTAGCACTGCAGGAGCTCAGTGTAAACTGTACATTACGAATAAAGGTTTACCTTCACATTTCCTTTAAGAGTAATGTATTAAGCTAAGTTTAAAATGCAATTAAAGTGTTTCGGGGCAAATTTAGGGTTTACACTCCAAAAATCTATGACATTGTTAAAACTAAGTTACTGTGTTTATGAAGAACTAATATGTTATATGCTATAGTTATTAAGCAGATGTGTTTTATGTTGCAAAGGCTGACAGAACAGTCCTAAATACACCCGTCACTGTTGATTATATTGCCAATTATTTTGGGATGTTAGCCATTATTTTGATAATTTAGTAATTATACACACAATTTATGACAGCAAACATTTTCTTTTTTACTTCATTTGTACCTAAAGAAACGCATCATTGAGATCCTGCTGATGTGGGTTCCCTCATTTTCAGTAATGCACACACAGGCGTTCATTAATCATTAATAGCTCCCCTTTCACTGAAGATGTAAATATTAATTTTGTTTCTACTATGTAGCTTTATGTGAGTACTTTTTACAGTAGCAACAGTCCCAGCCTAAAATCTGATTTGTATCTGTATATTGACTAGGAGCAAAACTGATTCTGGGCTCTAATGATTATCACTTACACCAATGACAAATGTGAGAATTTATTTTTTTGGCATGACACTGCTGAGCCTTTAATATTCCCTAGAGAATGTTTCACTGGACGCTCCTTTAAAAGAGCCATTTTTGTAGATGAGATGTGTAAGTGTGAAAGGTCTTCAGACTAACACATTTAATTTAAAAACATGGTTCTTTGGGGAGGTGAAGTGATTCAATTTATTCGCTGTTCTCGCCGGCCTCTCTGTTTGTGGAGTTGCCTCACCATTTGAGACGTGTCAGGCTGTGGTTTTGGTCCCATCTGTCACATGATGAACTGGTGTGAGAGGTGCACTAACCGTTGAACCTCAGAGAGAGAAAGAGAGGTAGAGAGAAGGGGGGGGGGAAAAGATAGATGTATGTAAAGTTAAGAACTAGAGAAAAGGAGAAATGGAAAGAGAAGAAAATGAGAGAGGGGGGGTAGGGAGAGGAAGAAAGGGAGAGAAAGAGAAGGAAAGAAAGAGGGAGAAAGGGACAGAGAAAGAGAGGGGTAGGGATAGGGTGAAAGGGAGAGAGAGAAAGAGAGAGAGGGAGCGAGGAAGAAAGGGAGAGAAAAGGATATAAAGCTAAGCGGAAGAGAAAAGAATAGAGAAGAAAAAAGGGGGAGAGAGGAAGAAAGAAAGGATATAAAGGATATAAAACTAGAAAAAGTAAAGGGAGGAAAATGAGGAAAGACAGGGAAAGAGCGAGAGAGAGAGAGAGAGAGAGAAAGAGAGGTAGGGATAGCGTTAAGGGAGAGAGAAAGGGAGAGAGAAGGAGGGAGAAAGGGAGAGAGATGGATATAAAGCTATATATATATATATACATTCATCTTTTGCCTGCAGGTTTATTAAGTATTTGAAAATTGTACCTTTCAGCATTCCTTTTCGATAAATGACTGTCTATTTCCAGTGTATCTATCTGCGAAACTATAGAAATCTTGCTTTGCACACTGGAGGTGAAGGATGTTCCTTCCTCAGTATAGACTGGTATGGTGAGATTGTGTACATAAATGATTTCATCTTCCACTTTCTATACCCTCTGTGCAATCACTGCTCCTTCTTCAATTATCATTCCAATCATGATGTAACCTGCATTCAGCCCTGCATGTGTCTCTCTCCATCACACCAAGCCTGAATTACAGGCGGTAGCATCTAGAGCATCTAGAAGGTTATTGGAAGAAATAATTGAAAAAGCAAGGTGGAGATTCGAACATGCGCATATTTATAATGGCTCCTCACCATACAACTCATTTAGCAGTTTGCCAAATCATTTCAAATCAATTCAAATCTGAGGAAAGACTATATTAAACCTGCATTAAACCTGCAGTATTCCAATGATATTCCCACTGTTTAGGCAGCAAAAGGACCACATTTCTATTTAAAAAAATGGATCAGTAAAGCATTACTCAGGTTCCTAATCCCTGGCAACCCTACATTATGCATCTATTTGTCTCATTTAGTGCACCTGGCACTCTTAATTAACTGATTAACAAGCTCCTTGTGTGCTGAGTCAGATGTGTGGAGGAAGGAAAACAAAAACGTGAAGAGAATGTCGTCACCAAGACTGGATCTGAGAATTCCTGACTTAATATAACTAACTGATTATAATGCTGTCATTTCTTTGTTGTCAAGTTTGATGGAATTCAAACCTCTGTGCATGATTTGCCTGGCTAATTTCATCGCAATCAACCTACATATGGAGTGGAAAGAAGAGTCGTCCTGGGAATAAGACGTTTCTTCGGCTCTTGGATAGTTAAGGCTCTGGCTTGTTATCCCACACAGCTGTGTCCTATTCATTTGTTAATCACTGTACATGCAGCCCTTTGTGGTTCTTTGCGAAGTCCTGCAGATGCGTTAATGGCTGTACTAAGCCACGTCTCCTTGTTGCTAGATTTCTGATTTGCTTTGTGGAAGCGTTGGGGGTTACTGGCTTCTTTATGGACTTTGATTACGGATTTCTGTGTGATCACTCCATCAGTCTGGTTCTTGCCCCTGCTGTGCGTTCCCATAAAGTGCTTTGTACTCGCATCCTACCACCCTTGGCTCCTCATTATTGCAAGAGAAATGCCAACCAGGACAACAGTGCTGGTTGAGGAATCTACAATGTGAATGTAGACAGCAAAGTAAATCCATTAACATTGGATTCATGGGTAAAAAAAAGAAGTTTGTGTTCGTGTGCACCGAGAATCCAGACCCAGATCTTCTGATTCCGAGGCCGGGGCTGTCAGGTCATTGCGTGCTCTGGGGAGTGAGGCGAGGAAAGTTCCCTTTTGTGGGTTTTGTTACAAAAACACACACTGCACCATCCGGTTACTTTCAGGGCACTGAATTTTACCTTAGTTGTCCGTGTGACTGCACTACGCCCTAAAAGTGGGTGATTTCGGACACACAGACAGACTCTACATACACAAAACAAAGAGGCCAGATCTTTTTTGTCTAAATATTTAATAGATCATTTTTGGTTATTTGTATTTCAGAAATTAAAATGTAAAAAAATGATTTTTTAAAAATAATTCTGGGAAAACATCTCAGATTCTCATTTTATAATCTAAACATAAATACAAAAACTAGATGGAAAATATAAAACTCTTTTTGGCTGAAATAACCTTCGAAAAGGTCTCAAGAAACTGTGATTGGGTAGATTGGTAGAAAATTCATATCCGAGCTTATATCAAAAAGTAATAAAAGGCTTTAGTTTTTGTGAGATTTCAATCTCTTTGTCACAAACAGAAATGAGAAATGTTATTTTTATATACTACTTCTTTCATTATCTGAGCCATTTATTCATAGCTGGAGCACATCCAATTAGCCATAGGGTGAAAGAATAGACAGACTCTGCATACACAAAACAGCAGCTGGTGGTCTAGTGTTTAGGGCGCTCGCCCTGCGATCAGAAAGTCATGGGTTCGATTCCCAAGACCGTCTGGCACCTCTGAGGTACCCTGACCAAGGTGCCGTCCCCACGCACTGCTCCCCAAGCTCCGTGTTCCTGGCTGCCCCCTGCTTTACTTGGTGAATGGGTTAAATGCAGATGTGGAATTTTGTGCTGTTCACACTGTGTGCTGTGGTGTGCTCATGTATGGCAGAAATGGTCACTTTCACTTTAAAAAAAAAGAGGCACGGGGGCCTTAAACACAAAGCATACATAAAACAGGGGAGACGTAAGGAATGAGTAACATGAGGGCATCGGTGAGGGTTGACCAGCAACTAATACAATCACTTAAACTAAAACACAGGACAGCTGACAAACGTGACTAGATGCAAAACACTGTTCATAATAAAAGTCTCTTACAGAACTAAACAGCGGCCGAGACATGACAGGAGCTTTAGAAATTCAACAGCTCTTACCAAGCCGCTTATGGTTAAGGACAGCTAAACTCGTAGCAGCAGCTGTGGGCCGATTATTGTTCATGAAAATACAACAAACAGCGACATTTTTTAATATACCAGACCTGAGCTTTAGCGTCTTGAAGTCTATTTATTTCTTCGCGTCTGTGTATTTTTTTTTTAAACTTTTTGTCCGTTTTTAGC
Organism: Brachypetersius gabonensis; assembly: GCA_037577145.1. Classification (NCBI taxonomy): domain Eukaryota; kingdom Metazoa; phylum Chordata; class Actinopteri; order Characiformes; family Alestidae; genus Brachypetersius; species Brachypetersius gabonensis. Next base: position 4,036 of record JBBJLR010004144.1, on the reverse strand, counting down.
CTCCAACAAACCCTTTAAACTTTCAGTACTTGGACCCTGATTATCTAATAGATTGGCTGTATAGAAGTGCACTATAGGGGATGTTGCCAGATGATGAAACCGTGCCAATTTTTTAAACTCCCACACAGGAGAAGGGTCCTCAAAATTCACCTGTAATCAGAATATTTATAAAACTTAAGACTGTGGAATTGCTTACGTAAACACCCTAAAGAGGCTTCGGTTATATGAACTCACAACCAGCCAATGTTGGCAATCCCCTGCTGACTATGAGAAAGACTAAATGTTTATATCACTCCAGATACTTATAGATAAGGTTTATAGACTGTGGTCATTTTGCATTTTTATTTTTTATTTCAGAAACAAAAAAAACAGTATAAAAAAACATAATAAAAGTATGTTGTACTTGCATCCTGCCACCCATGGCTCCTCATATTTGCCAATCAGCACTACTGAGTTACAAACCAAAGTCCTAGCAACAGCAGTGCAGTGAGAATGTTTACAGCAAAGTACTTCAACAGCAACGTAAGGCTCCCTGTCCTTTAATATCAGTGGAGGTTGAGAGCCTAGCAGTATCTCTTCCTCTGTTTCCTCTCTCCCATAATCACGCTCTTTTAGTCACAGTTCAGAGCTCTCTTCTTGTTGTGGCTGCACCAGCTCCTGCGTTCCTGTCTGCCTTCTCCAGCCCTGGTGGACCAGCCCTGGTCAACGGTGGACCGACACTGGGGTCCTTAAATATCTAACTAAAATCCATTACAACCAATGACCCTAACACACTCACTTAATCCTGAGTACACCCGCAGCTGGAACCTATCCTATGGCTATTACCCTGCTGGTGTACTCAGGATGTCAAAATAAAAGACCTAGACATAAAGAAAACCCCAGCGCCCCCCAGTGGCTGCTGGCCAGACGTCACAGTCAGATATTTTTGTCTGAATATTTAATATATCATTTTTGTTTATTTGTATTTCAGAAATTGAAATGTAAACAAATGATTTAAAAAAATATTTCTGGGAAAATTTCTCATTTTGTAATCGAAACATAACAAATACAAAAAACAGATGGAAAATAGAAAACTCTTTTTGGCTGAAACACCCTTTTAAAAGGTCTCAAGAAACTGTGATTGTGTAGATGGGGAGGAAACTCATGTCCGAGCTCATACAAAAAATAAAAAGAATAGAAGATTTTAGTTTTTGTGAGATTTCAATCTCTGTGTCACAAACAGAAAAGAGAAACTTCTTTTCATTCTATCCATCCATTATCTGAGCCACTTATTCATAGCTGGAGCTCATCCCAGGAGTCATAGGGTGAAAGACAGAGAAACACCATTTGCCCTCAACCTCCAGAGTGTGAATAGAAAGTGAAAAATATCTTGTTTTCTTTTGTTGTGTTTAGAATTTAAAGTAAGAATCAACTTCTTTCATTTATTTAACTTTTCTCTCATTTTTGTTTCGGAAACAAAAATGGAATGACCAAAAGAGCGTAAAGCATTTGAGCAAGGAGATCATGGCACTAGGGGACCAGAACTGAAGACCCCACCACAGCCCCCAGGAAAACAGAAAAGTACCATTTTTGGAAATTAGTAAAGTCAGACCCAGAAAAGGTGCTGAATATTTTTTTATAGAATTGTTCAAATGATCACAGCTCACTCCAGACTATCCACAAAAATGTTTAAAAGGAGCCTTCTTCCCTTCGTTGCTAAAGCTAACACAAGATAGCTACAGGGAGTTATCGGAGGGACCACAGGAACCTCACAGAGCTTTAGAAGGGGAACATCAGTGTGCTCCCAGCGGCATGCCTAGCATGAAATTTAACACTGTCATGTCTCCCCACGGAGCTGCTCTGATGTATTTTCTGCCACAAACTGTGCAAACCTTTAAGGCAGAACGAACTTGTTGTTCAGATGCTGATAGAAGCTCCTGATTCTTTATCTGTTTAACAAAGCCATCCAAAACGTACTTTTAGTTATTTGTGTTACACTGAGAGAAAATAAAGACTAGAATTCATGTATGTATGCATGTTACTAGGAAAAATGTTATGTAGGGTTTCGTCCGTTTTCACTGAATGTTTACATGAGTGTCAGCAAGCCGACCTTGAGTAATTCAGTTCAACCACAGATATGTAAGTGCCATTGTGTTGGAGGCTGATTCTGGTCCTGAAGGACTGGAGCTTGGCTGTGTAGTGATTTTCCTGCTCAAAGACACTCTGAACCTTGTAATAGAGCAGGAGCTTCTTTATAGCTGCTGAATCAAGTAAGTGTCTGTCATACATGAACACGCAACACCACACAGTGTGACCAGTGTGAAATTCTTCCTCTGTATTTAACACACTCACTAAGTGAAGTAGGGACAGCCAGGAGCACAGCACCCGGGGAGCAGAGTGTGGGGACGGTACCTCAGTGGTGCCACTAGCATTCCTGGGATTCAAACCCACAACCCTCTGATTGCAGGGTCAACTCCCTAACCACCATTTGCCCCAAATTTGTTTTAAGGAAATGAACAATCCTGAAAAATAAAGCCAAAAAACAGAAGTGGTGAAGTTATTGCAGCTCCATTATTCACTATAATGCCATTAAATGCTAGAACCCTGTTCAGTGATTCATGGTTTAAACTGCAGCCTACTGAGCACTGTGGTCCTGTTCATATTTTATGTCGTCCAAATAACGTCCTACATATTTCTCCATATTTACCAGTGTGTGTTTCCAGACCCGTATCATCAGGTGATTCCTCACTTAACTTCCAGGCTTTGTTTTCTCAGCTCCTGGGATGAACTGGAGCTGGGAGGTTGTAAAAGTGAGGTTGGAGTGACATACAACAAGATAGAAGCAAAGAGGCCACTGGCTTCAATTCCGTAGGAACATTCCCCTTGGGGAACTCAAACTGAAAACAATGAGTCTACAATTGACCACGAATTCACACTCACGGATCCTGAATTATTCATCTCGCACGTCTTAAACGTCACCGCTGGAGAAGGCAAATAGTGTGGAATTGAATTTCACGGAATGTGTTTGCCGGCCTCCTTTGCCAAAAATGACTTTTCAGTATTCCCATCACTTTACGGAAGCTATTTATGAACAAGACATGTAAATCCATCAGAAAGGCTCCAGTCGGGCCTGTTGGTGCTTTTAATATGAGTCTGAGCATGTTTTGTTTGCCCCCAGTAACAAGCGCTGCCTCTGTAGTTTCACAGTTTGATTGATTATCATCTCGAAACATGACTGTCTTCGCTTCAGGACTCGATCAGATTTCCTACTGCTGGCCTGGTACTCTTATCCACTTTTATCTCTCTGTCTGTCTCTCTGTCTCTCTGACTCTCTCTCTCTCTCTCTCTCTCTCTGTCTCTCTGTCTCTGTTTCTCCCTCTCTGTCTCTCTCTCTCTCTGTATCTCTCTCTGTCTCTGTCTCTTCCTCTCTGTCTCTCTCTCTTCCTCTCTCTCTCTCTTCTTTCCTCTCTCTCTCTCTTCCTCTCTGTCTCTCTCTGTAAACAGTGTAGTTTGTGTTGCATGCTTTAGCTGCACGTGAGACTCAGAGCAGCCCCTTGGAACGACCACACAGGCAACCTGAGCATCTCCCTCTACATGCCTTCAGCTAGGCATAAATTGATAAGACCATATACACACGCGCACACACACACACACACACGCACACACACACACGCACACACACACATACCCTCTTGCTGGGGCTGCCTGGCAATGAGCAACTCTTCATTGATTTAAATTGCTGCTTTATGTCTTTCATCTTCAGCACTTAGAGGTAGCTTGGAGTGCATCATGTAGTGATGCACAGCCATACATGTTAATACACACACACACACACACACACACATGATTTTGACAAACCACTGATGCCACCTTTATTGCTATCTCATTTACATTCCAGTGCTTTCTTTTTCTCATGTGGCTGTAGGAGAGATAATGTCTGTCAAACGCAGTGCAATAGCAAACACAAAGATACTAATTCTCTTTCTCTCTCTCTCTCTCTCTCTCTCTTATATACAGTATATGTATATGTATGTGTCTATCTGTGTATACATATATA
>JBBJLR010004125.1:0-14196 GCA_037577145.1 Brachypetersius gabonensis | reverse complement strand
AATCTCTCACCATTTTTCTGGGGATTTGTTTTTGTTACAGGTCCACCCTGAACTGTTCGTGGACACTTCAAGAGGGGACAAACTCAAGATTAACATTGATGTGTTATTCCCTCATATGCCTTGTGCCTGTGAGTAGAAAATTCTCTGTGTTGTTTCTCCATGAATGGGTTTCCTTTTGAGTCTTTGCTCCTTCTGAGGTTCCTTCCTCCAGCTTTAGGGAGTTTTTCCTCGCCTCTGTTGTCTTTGGCTCACTAGGTGCTTAGACCTGGACTCTGTAGAGCTGCTTTGGGACAACATCGATTGTAAAAAGCGCTGAATAAATAAAATTAAATGTTATCTCCTTGTGTTACAATAGTAGTTAAATTACCTCAAAGGGTGTCTAATGCAGACTCTTGAGATTTTCCTCTTCGATTTCACCCACATCACTCAGATCTGAGCATCGACGCCATGGATGTGGCTGGAGAGCAGCAACTGGACGTGGAGCACAACCTGTTCAAACAAAGACTGGACAAAGATGGCAAACCAGTCAACACTGAAGCAGAAAAACATGGTTGGTATAACCTGTTTTATTAGATAGACCTACTAGGTCTGATAGATCAGAGACAGGTTAATTTCAGTCCCCCTGCTTACAGTAGATGTTCTGGGGCTGCATGATATGGATAAAATGAGAACTGCAATTATACTGATGCGTATTATGACTGCAGCATCATTCAGTATATTAAGGGGCCCTTATCATGACTTTTCTCTAAAGTATTGAAGTATTAATAAACCCAATTCTGTGCCTTGAATGAGTTTTAAAAGTGCATTGCCATCAAGTGTATGCTTGATTTGGAACTACAAGGTCTACAGAAAGGAGATACATAATAAAAGTTTTTACTGTATACTGTGTGTATCTAGCTGTAATGACAATGAAACCTACTTGACTTGATACCATGGATAAAATAGGCAAGCACATTTGATTAAAAGCATTCTGACCTTCAAACCCACGTCCTCCTAATCAGATTTTCTGAAAAGTTTATAAAAGTAAGAATTGTGTTTGAAATTTGTTCACCCCTTTTCTGTAGATACAGGTGTTGAAAGTTGTATTTGTGTTTTTCTGTACAGATTTGGGCCAAGAGGAAGGTGAAATATTTGATCCCAGTAAGCTGGATCCTGAACGCTGTGAGAGCTGCTACGGAGCAGAAACTGAAGACTTGAGGTGTGTTTTTCAGTCCTATAGCACATTTTTCTACACACAAATTCAATTACAAATTTAAGGCAAGTAGGTGCTTGTCATTTCAGCCATATACAGAGTACACAGTAAAAAGAAACAGCATTGCTCCAACACAAAGAACACAACTTCATGAGTGCTGACGGGACGAAATTCAGAAAGAGTACAAGCAAAACATCAGGACACTGATTTAGTGCAGACAACGTCTGAATGAGGTTCCAGTTCAGCGTAGTTTGTGTGGTGTAGGTCAGGCCTACATTTGTGTCCAAGAAGTCGTATCTGAACCAGCAGACTGTGGCACAGCACAGCATTAGCTCCCTTTACCCTGGGAGTAACCTCTTTACCCTGGCAAGAGGAGTACCCAGATTCCAACACAGGTATTCAGGTCCAGTATTGTTCACTTGGCAGCACTAATGCAACATCCAGAACTTTGAAAACTAAAACATGCAGTGATTGGAAAAAATGTGCAATGTAGAAGAGAATCATGCAAACAGTATAAATAAGTATAAAAAGCAGCTTAATAAAAGTGTAAAGGGATTTTTTTTGTCATGCGTAAACAGCACACAGTGTGAAATTCTTCCTCTGCATTTAAACCATTCACCAAGTGGCACCTCAGTAGTGCCACTAGCAGCCTCGGGATTTGAGCCCATGAAATGAAATGTCAGTACAGTATGCATTCTTAAATGTTTGTGAGTGACTTTATTCTTGTAAACATGAGAGTAAATTGCTGTAAGGAAATTAATAACATTCAAAAATGTACTTTTTTTAGTAAGTAAATTTTATTAAAACAATCCCAGTTGACCAAAGTGCTTTAAATTTAAATATTACATTTAAAGTACATAAAAGAAAAGTGAAACAGAATACAATCAAACAGAGATAAGCCAGTATAAAAATGTGATTTAGGAAGTTTTTTAAAAAGCTCATAGTCTGGTGCTGATCTAACATGCGCAGGAAGCCTGTTCCAGCGCTTTGGACCTGCAACGACAATCTCAGTGTTCTGGTTGGAGTGTGAAGGATTAGGAGCTCGGTCAGATATGAAGGTGCCAATCCATGAAGGCTCTTAAAGACCAGCAATATAATTTTATATTGAATTTTAAAATGTACAGGAAGCCAGTGCAGCTTGGCCAGAACCGGTGTAATGTGGTTGCGTTGTTTTAAACCATTTGCAGGCGACAGAGTAGAGCTTGATCTCTGCGGAAGTGCACGGAATTGAGCAGAACAGGAAAAACTAGGAACAGCAATGCATACGAAAGAATGAGATGTTAGCAAGGTCTTTCATCCTCAAAAAACATTTTTTTTACCTTCTCGCCGCCCCCATCCCGGCCTTAGGGGAAAAGAGACTTTGGATGGATGAACACTTTATCTAGTGCACTTTACTATAAAATTCATGTTAAGCACTCTTTATGATTTACAAGAGGAGCCTGATGATTACAGCTGTAGTCATTTATGAACTTAAACAAAACAGAGCCCAATTTTAGAAAATGAAACACTTGACTTTCTAGGGTTGGGCAAAAAGATGAAGGCTCAAGCAGAAACTATTTTAGCACACAATGTTCCTGAATTTAAAAAAATAAATTGCACTTCTGAGATACTGATTAGCTATTAGTGCTGAAACTAGCTGTTTGTTGGTTTGTAAAAAATAAAAAAAGACAGATCATGTAATTTTACAGCTTTAAAGTAATGTTCAAAAGTAGATGTAGGTGTTCATTCAATGTATGGCTTCAGAAAAGATTTTTTCATGAACACACCCGACCTGTTGGACCCGATTTAGGCCATTCTTCACACGTGGAATCCAGGCAAACAGATCAGGTTAACAGTAAACCTTACCAAACACAAGAATGTGACCTAGACAGGATTTCCTGCTTATAATATCCCTCAGGATCATATTGTTATCAGCAGATAATTGCCAAAACATTATTAGAGAGTCTCCCCACCTCATCATATTAACATTTATATGTATTTTCAGTTCAAATGTAATGATGTTTTCTACTGCACTTTAGCAGAAAGGGGGAGATGATGAGCTGTAGACATTAAGACTGCTGCAGGGTTCACTGCTGTTACTGGATGTGCCATAACATGTTTTAAAATGTATTAAGCATTAACACAATGGAGAATAAGTGTTGCTCACTAATTAACCACTAAGTGCTTATTGAAAAATATGTAAGTCAATTGAATAGCTGGAGTTGGATCACTGTTCACTCTGCACGGTTGTTGTGTCTGGTGTCAACATGAGCTCAAAAATGAACTTCAAGACACTACAACTCAGGACAAAAAGTTTGTTGTGGCTTAATCAATCTTTGTTGTTTCTTAATTAAAAATAATCAGCCCATTATTGGCTATGCATGAGTGTTTTGCTCCGCCTATTTTTCAGCTGTCCTTAAATGGTTTGGTAAGGGACAGCGCATTACCCCTCTGTGGGTCAGTGGTAAAACGCGATGTGCTGAATCAGGAGAGTAGGAGGAGGTGCTGGTGTTTCAGTGTCTTTATAGCAACCATGCAATCACACGTATTTTCTTGTGGAGTTGTAGTTGTTGTTGATGTTGAGTCCTCAGTATTCCACCACCCCAGTCCATCATTCAACCGGTTCAGAGACCCTCCCTGATGTGTTTCATGCAGAAAGTTAGTGATTTCCCATTCACACTGATTTACTGCTGACTGCTCCACTGGTGTTTAGATGCTGTAACACGTGCGACGACGTGCGAGAGGCGTACCGGCGGCGTGGTTGGGCCTTTAAGACTCCAGACACCATCGAACAGTGCAAGAGAGAAGGCTTCAGCCAGAAGATGCAGGAACAGAAGAACGAGGGCTGCCAGGTCTATGGCTTCCTTGAAGTTAATAAGGTAGTGCATGAGCACCTTTTTTTTCCTTTAAACTGAGATCTCTGGTCCATGTTATATGTTCTCAGTTGTTTTTTCTGTTGTTTTTTTCTTTAGGTGGCAGGTAATTTCCACTTTGCCCCTGGAAAGAGCTTTCAGCAGTCTCACGTACACGGTAAGTACTGACCTAACTTCACTCAGATTTCAGTAGATTCCAACCTCTGGTCTGTGGCATTAGTTAAGGCCAGGCAATGCTTTAGTCTTTAAAGGATCCATGTCATGGATTTTCTTATTTTTATATATAAAGTGGGGGATGTAGCATATAAACATTGTAAAAGTATCATTTTCCTTCATGTATGCAAGTTTAGTCTCAAAAACGTTAGTGGATATCGTGCCATAAGCTGCAAAAAATGCAGGAAACTTGCAGGAATTGGACCTTAAAAGGACTGGATATTAAATCGTGGGAAATGTAGCAATTGCCGTTTTATTGGACTATAGAGGACACCTGCTTTAAATAGTTTATGGTGGTTTACAAGGTGTGATAATAAGTTAACTAGTGGACGCAAGAGGGGAAAAAATGGACACTGATATAATAGACTGATATTTTGGATTTTAAAAATAATACATGAGGCTCACGTTTTGATATTTTCCAATGTAATGGTTAATATTTGTAACTTGTATTTATTGTTCAAATATAACTGTAGCTATTAATTGTGCAATTCTTTCTTAATCCACAAGACAGTCATGTTTCTGAGCATCCCAAGTTTTCTGTTAGTATTAGTTACTGTTAAGAGGGCTTGGTTGTGTAGTGGATACACCATCCTGTGCACAGGGGAGTGGGATTCAATCCCCCATTTAGTCATGAGTTGGAAACTATAACATTTTTAAACATTTAACACTGGTGTTAAAATTCACCTGCCGGAGTAAATTGCTGTGAATTAAAGCATTTTTATAAGGATGAAGTCTGTTTACGTCACGGTTCTGTTTCTCTTATATGTATGAAATAGAAACATTTTGGAGGTAAATAAATGTAAATGCGTAACGGTTTTCTTTTGGTGAAGTAATTTGCAGTCAAAAATAATGTATAGAATCAAAATAAATCGCAGTAATTATGACAATAATTAGCATTTTGAAATCACAATAAAATTACATCAATTCATCTTTGATCAGTTCCAATCCACAACAACTGGGGTGTGGAGAGGTCAGGACAGCTGGTAAAGATAATAGTGCTTTAAAAGGTGGTTTGCTCAAGACCAGAGGATGTGTTAGTTCCTTTGCATGCAGCCATGACCTTATTTCACTGGGATAAGTGTAACTGAAAGGGTAAGTTGCTTGATGTGATATTTAGTTCATCCATCATTTGTCTGTGTTCCTCATTTTATGCATGCATGAATGAAGAATGCACATTCATATAAGCCTTCCATCATTCTCTTGCTTTTTGCCTGTCCATCTGTCTCTTTCTTTGACTTGACTCTTCTTGTATAGACACCTGAGAATCTGGGCTGGCACACTAGTCTTCAAGCAGGCAGAACAATTAAGGCTTTTATCAATTCAGTCATAAATTACGTGGCAACAATGCCGGGCGAGATTGATCAGATATCACATTATTTCTGACTATCACAGTGTCAGATAATGAGTGTCAATAAAGAATAAAGAAATTAATTAAAGAATGTATTAACCTGATATGAGTTGGTTTGATTGGTCTGCTTTGATTTCATCTATTAAATTAGTGATCCTCACACAGTAATGCAGACCACAACAGAAATGCAAATAATGCTTTTTATCTGAAATATCACCCACATTGTATCATTGATGCAAAGCACCAAATGCAATTATGCAGAACAAAGATTGCTTAGCCCGATACACATTAGTCTTCTGGGAGGTGCATCTAAAAGTATATATAGATTTTTGTCCTGATAAGACAAGTCATAGCTTCAAAATGTTCTGCATTTGTAAAAGTGTAAACTCTGATGTCTAGACAGAGGCAAGATTGCTTCATTGATTCTCAAAATAAATCCATTATTAAGCTGCCAATTCAGCAAAAAAGCAGAGTGTACAATGATGTGGGGAAATCTGTGTGGGTTGTGATATAAATTTACCTTTTTCCCTTCTTGAGTAACAAGGTACATAGACAATCCATGCTATATTTACAAATGGAGAATACACTTCTGATGAAATGTGTACAGATTAGTTAAGGAAGTCTGTTGGATGGAGCGTTTTTAAACTGTTAAATTACAGAGGTCTGCTACAGAAAAAAGAGATGATGAGCCCCTTTCCAGTTATAACAAAAGACTAAATCTGGCCAGTTAAGTAGAACAGCACAGCAGTGACTTTACAGCACAAGGGATGTCCTCTTGGACATTTTCTTTACAAAACAAAACCATCTGGTGACTCTTTTCTCTTCTTTCTGCAGTGCATGCTGTGGAAAGTAAGTCATTTTTTCACTTTCATAGATATTCCCACACACAGTCTTAAACGATTAATAAAAAGGTATAATAATGAATTTGACTTTACCTTGTTACTAAATCAGTATAGTAGCCAGTAGCTCATGTTTTCTCTACATATTCCTATATTAATGAGTCTTGAAATCGTTTGATTTGATCATATGACATTCTCAACAATTCTGCATTCATGTAATCAGTGTTCCTACCGGCCTCTTAATATTCTATGCTGTGCTCTTATTTCCAATCCTGCAACCTTGTAGACTAATCAGATGTCAAGTAATGTGCACAACCAAATAACTTGGAAAGTCTGTGCAAAAAGTTAATCATGCGAATAATTTTTTATCCCCCAGTTCATGATTTGCAGAGTTTTGGACTGGACAATGTAAGTACTGATTTTTTCCCCCTTTTTTTAATGAACCCTCAACAGTGTCGTCTCTTTTGGTTTGCCTGAACTTATTTTATTTCTTCTACACTCAGATCAACATGACCCATTTGATTAAACACCTCTCATTTGGAAAAGATTATCCGGGAATAGTGAATCCACTAGATGGGACTAATGTGGCAGCACCACAAGGTAGGTTACTCCCATTAGTAATTTTGATCAGAGCTTTTTTAGAGTTCTGATAAGTTTATCCTTTAGAATTAGGTGAATGAAACCCTATGTAGATGCACAGCAGGATACAGTCCTTCTCTTCAATCTTGCTTCAAAATCGAAACACTATATTGGTTCTGGCTGAACTAAAGAAGTGGTTTACAGAAGGGCCAGCTATATTTTAAAGAAACTAAAAAAAAATACTTTCAAGCTTCAGTATTGGATTGAGGATATAGGTTTTCAACAGCCCCAGTCCTACCTGTAGCTTCAAAACTGAAGAGTAAAAACACATCTTAACTAATTGACCAACTGAGAAAATTTGATTCTTGAGTGAACAGACCTTTAAGAACAGTATCCAAATGAAAATAGGAAGATACAATCTGTATAAAACTGTATATTTTTAAACAACATAACTGAAAGTACTGCTAATGGTGGTGACAGTATAAGAGATTGTATATATGGAGTCTTAGCCACAGCCCTAATTTTTCTCTAACGAACCTGAACAGCGTCATTTTTAACTCAAACACCTACATAGGTTTATGATAGTCATACCAGAGGCACAAGAAAAAGGAGAAATCGGTTCTCTTGTTTGAAAATTAAAAGGAAAGTGTTGATTCCGCATTGTCGCCGTTTACGGCAAAAGTTCCATCCTTGGATAAAACATAGACCGTTTGTTGTTGAGGCCACAAGTGAGACAAAGCCTAGAGGAACCCAGTGTTTTATGAGTGGACTTAACTGCCGAAGTGTGTTCAGACGGCTGCTGCGTGGACACTTTCCTGTGAGGACTTTGCTCTAAACTGAAGACAGTTTATTAGTGATGGCTATCAGTTGTAATTTACTGGTTAAGGCTGATTTCAATGCCTCAGTTAAGGCAATCTACAGTTAAAGCTTCTTCCACTCCTTTTCATTACATTTTGTATTACCTTAGTCCTCCACACGCAGTCAGTGGCTGCAGTTGTTACTGTTAATTCACCCCTTATTTTCACTAAAGCGTATTAAATATGTGCATGTACGTAAATAGGCTTTATACCATGAGCACATTGGGGCACGTTCCACAGCCCTGTTCTGGATGATGTTCCAACAGGTTTTCATCATTTTAACTTTTTATTGACACAACCTTTATAAATGTGGCATAGTGACGTGAATGATCAGTTGGAGTCCCAAAAAGTGAACAGTGCAGTCTGGTGTAGTCTCAGCAGCGAATGCCCATCCCGATGGCCATGAAGGTGCCGAATGTGCCGCCGCTTTGCATCATGGTCTTCCCTACGCCACCCATTAGTTCCCGGCCTCTCATCCCAATTCTGAATATAAAAAAAATACATAATTCATATACAGGTGTGAGATGTGACCTCATTTTGAGCCATGCTGGTCAACAGTTCTTCATGGAGTTAACAGTTCTAGCATGATAAATCTACATATGTAAACACAGTATGAATGTAACAGTATTCTGTTGTAAGAACTTGTCAGCTTGCACTGTATACGTTATATTCCATTTTTCTACTAATAACAATATGCAGGTGCATTGTTGAACCAATCAGCAATCTCAAGTCTTCATTCCTCTTGCCTCCCAATCTTTAGTACATCAGGCCATTACTGAGTAGTTGTAATGTTTTATTCAAATTTTGATAAACATTGTGAGGATTAAATCTTACACTTAAATAACATGAGCAATTAAAAAAAAAGTTTAGACCTTAGGCAGGAGAATGTTCCAAACATAGCACCCGCAGCCATTCCAACTGCAAAGCCCATCATGAAACCCATCTTGACTCTGTCAAAGCAGCTTGGCTGAGTCTGGCCGTACGGTCCTACAGCTACCGGCATCTGCAAAGAGTAGGACGGTGTCAGATACTGATGGCAACATTTCAAAAGAGCCTTTCTCACGGCCCCTTTTCCTTTGAGTTAACAGAAAAAAGGTTAAGTTCAAGTTTGGCATATACAGATAACAATGGAACATCTTTCCCAGTAATTACATTTTTAGACGAATGGGTAACATTTGCAAGTTTGTCATATACAGAGAACAACGGAATAGTATGTAATGTAATAAAAAAATATTATTGGAGTTAATGTTGCAACCTACCTGCACCCAGTACACTTTCTAGTCAGCAACACATTATTGGGAAATATAGTGATCTCCATATAAGATAAACCTTTATTAATCCCACAAGTAGGAAATTTACATTGTTACAGCAGAAAGTGTACAGTACAAAGATAAGAGCAGCAAAACAATAGAATAAAGGTATACACAACAGTATAGCATAAAAAGCACACTAGACAAATATAAAATATTACAGCTATTTATGCATAGGCATAGCTCATGTAGGGCACGACATGTCCATTAGAGATGAGAAGTGACCACACTACAGATTCTGCTCAGATTTCTATTTTAAAAGATGTCAGACTTCTCAACAGTGTAATTCATTGAAAAAGTGAAAACAATTAGTAAAACAATTCTAAGACATTTTATTACTTTATTCTTTAAAGACTATTAAGCAGGTTTGCTCTGATCCACCTTAAAATTAGCCGCATGCTGTGTAGTTCCTACAACGTTTAAGGTGGAATATAAGAGTCGAATAAGAAGTTATAAGCCAAATTCAGTCTTTAAAAATATATGTAAAGCTTTAAAAATGACCTGACAGGTTCATGTTTATCCACACATGCTAAATGTTAGCTGTTAGCATGTGTCCTCGACCTTCTTCAACAAATCCAAATCTGGCCCTGGGGTGAAATATGAGGAACAGAGGATCCTCGAGCTCTACGTACCTTTTCCAAATCAGTGATGGTCCGCTGTGGAGAGAAATCTCGGGCTATTGATCAGTTTTAGCCAGAAAATGTTTGTGGTCGAGGCGTTCAGCAGGACGCCATCACTCAGAAGAGCTTATCAAAGTCAGGACCGCGGGCGCCCCCTGGAGTCAGACCCCCAAACACTAAACCCTCAGAACACTGAACATTAAACGCCTAAACTCTGAACCTTAAACTTAAACTTGAACACAAACCATTCAAGCGCCGAAACACTGAGCATTAAACCCCCAAAACTCTCTCTTTATCTTTCAGCCTCTATGATGTACCAGTACTTCGTGAAGATTGTACCTACAGTTTATGTTAAAGGAGATGGAGAGGTATGTGCAACACATAACATACACACACGCATTAACTATTCAAGCACACTTACACTCACAAACACTAGCACTCAGACTAATTAACACTAACACTCACTGACTCATTAACACACTAAATCTCACATTTACGCTAACAAACTGAACTCCCTGTCTCACTGTATGTCACCTGTCTACATCAAGCAGCAAACAGCACACTGCACTTTACAGCACATAGATATTCTAGTGTTTCATTTGTACACTCTTCTTTGGTTTCCAATAGTGATGTTTGTTTATTTTGAATATATATCTTTCTGTATATTTTATTACATCAGTATTAACCTTTTAAAATATCTCTAATTTATTTGTTAACGTGATTACACATGTCTCATGACCATGCGTGTCATAAATGAAGATAAATAAATCTAATATATTGAAATAAGAACCTCAGGGCCATGTGATTGAGTGCTCATAGATAGCAGTGCTTTAACTTCACAGCACTTTTTCAATTTATGATTGCTGTTCATTACATGTACCTAGCTGCAGAAGCTGTAATTGTGAAATAAAATAGAAATATAGCTTAAAAACTTATCTGGCAGTCTCTATTTGACTTCATTAGCCACATCTTTTACAGCTGCATGTCCTAAAATGAACAATAAAACCAAGGTTTTATTCTAATTAGTTCACTATATGAACGTGAATCAATATTTCACATAATCGTAATGATTGAAATGTATGTTTGTTCCTTTATTTAGGTGGTGAAAACAAACCAATTCTCTGTGACCAGGCATGAAAAAGTGGCCAACGGACTGATCGGGGATCAGGGTCTGCCTGGTGTGTTTGTACTTTATGAGCTGTCTCCCATGATGGTCAAATTCACAGAGAAACAGAGGTATGTTTTAACAACACACATGCGCTTCTGCAGGATGATGATGTGTCAGGATTAATAAGATATAAGTTCATCCAGAGGGAAATTCTTTTGTCATTAGCATATTCAGTGCAACAGGAGAATAGAGAAACTAGAGAAAATAAAGTAAACAATACAATTACAGAACAGTATTGTAACAAAATAATCTGTGACATTGTTACATTGCTGTGTGTGATGCTGTACCATGCAGCTCTTATGGTGGTACTTTGTTGACTATAGTGCTACTAATTTATTTATTTTTAGAACAAAGTGAGTATAATGTAACATCATTCATAGCCTGGCTCTGGATAATTATTAAGTTAATCATGAATATAAAATGTATTCACTGACTGACTGATTGCTGGTTCTTCCAGATCATTCACTCACTTTCTGACGGGAGTGTGTGCTATTGTAGGCGGTGTTTTCACAGGTGAGTTAGAACGTTCTGATTTGTACCTGTTTACTGTCAGTGTGCTGTGAATTTGGGAACCTCAGCTAAATCTCATCTGATTAGACCCTGATGAGTTCGGGGTTTATGGAGTACATACTAACATTGATGAGAAGAAAACTGCATTAATATTTTTCAGTATTTATAATAGTTTTTCAGTAACATTAGTCTACTAATGTCTACTACGACTACAAACAGTAGCAATAATATTGGTGATAATTATCATTATAATAATACCTTCAGCAAATATGATCCTACTTGTTTCTGGTAATTATTTTAAAACTGTGATTTTGTTGATTTGATTGAAAATAATTATACCTCTTCGACTAAGAACTTAATTATTACAGCAGTGTAATTAATTTAAGTGTCATTGTTTGCTGAGTGTAACTTATTAGGAAACACATGGTCTTTGTGGCTTGTTTGAAAGTAAAGCCACATTTTTCTGTTTTTGTTTTTAATAACATATATATGACCTGTTACTTTATTTTTATTTTGCAGTGAAATTAGCACAAAAATTAATTTAGCTTGTTCCAACTGGTGTTGGTGCAGGAGTGTTCTGTTGCAGATGACTGTATATAATCATAAATAAAAATGAGATAAAATTGAAATAAACAGAGATGGGTCACCATTTTTATTTTGGTGAATAGTGGAACCGATATTATTCTCTTTAAAAAATAAAAGTTAAATAGTACCATTTACACTGTATGGAGCTTCTTCAAACTTTGAATGGATTCTTAATAGTCACATGCTTTTAATAGAGAACATTTGTAAACAACTTTCCACTGAATTGTCTTTTAGGAACCAGAAGTGTTTTCTTCATTTTTAATACTAATACTTCATTTTTAATACTAAATGCTGATTCCCTCTAGTTTTTGAGTGATTTTAAGGGTGAGACTTTATACTGTTGATATCAGATAGACCTGTGGAAATTCCAGCAGTCTATCACTTCTTTTTTGTAAATCAGATTGTTCATGTCCGCATGCTTCCCTCCGTTGTTTTTGTTTATCTCTTCTCTCGTAGTTGCCGGACTCATCGATTCTTTAATATACCACTCGGCGCGAGCCATACAGAAGAAGATTGAGCTGGGAAAAGCCTCCTAGCGACCTCCTTGACGTTACCATGAACATTTGCGGTGCATTACACTCTCCAGGAACCCGTATCTGTTCAAAGGAAAGATGTCCAGCTGTTTGTGTGAGTGTGTGTGTGGCCACGGCGCAGCCTCCCTCTACCGGACGCGGACAGGTCCTTTACCACGGCTGGATAACTGGATCCCACAAACAACTGGACTCCTGTCGGGTTAATTAGGAACAGGCACAAATGAAGGAGCTGCTCATTTCCCTTCGCAAAGTAAACCACTCTCCTGGAAGACCACTGTTTCAGAGCCGAGCTTCTCGATCCAGACATCAGGGATCCTCAGTCCGTATTTCTGTTCTAGAAGTGTTCATAACCGTTCTAGATCAGACGCCGTAGCTCATTAATGCGAATCGGCTGAGGGTCTGTTGGCAGCACATTTTAATGCAATTCCATTCTGTTCTTTCTCAAAAACCTTTGGATATACATGTCAAACCTGGCCTGGTTTTTTTTTAAACCTCTGTTTTTTGACTTCAGTGAAAGTAATTATACAAATATCAAAACTTCATAAGACGTCAGTTCTGCTACTTGTAGCTTGTGACCTCAGATTCAGATATAAATTACAGCTCAGTTGTTTGGAATCAATTTTCATATCAGTATATTTTATTTGATATACAATTACAACTTACAGGATGTAGATTTAAGTACCTTAGACAACAGAAGGTCCTGTTTGGTGTCATTTTCGGTACGTTGAGTTTGTAGTTGTTTGTATTCAAGGTTAAATAATACGCTGCATTCTTGCCACGTCCGAAACAGAATCCTTTCATAGTAACATTAGTTATGCAATCATTTTAGAAACAATCTACAACCTTGTTAATCATTCTGGAATATTTTTATTAAGTTTAATAAGAATGAAAGGAAGTCAGACAGGACAAACCTATTGACATCATTTTATACATCTATTTATTTCTACGTCGATATTTTAGAAAAAAATGGTTCCAGACATAAAATCAGTGATTCCAAACTTTTGAGCTGTTTGTTTGTTCTTCATATCTGTATCTCGAAATGCATAATATCACAAAAGAACCGGCTCCTTCTGACAGAGTGTGGGACTATTATTATTATTAGGATGAATATGATGCACCTAGTTGTTCAGGTGAATTGATTACATCATGAGCCACTTTCAGACTGATTTTTGGTTTCTGCTGTAGTGTTACAGGTTGTGTTTGAGGGAAGAGACGGACCGAGCCGGGTCTTTCTGGGGCTGTGAGTCTGAGGAGGTAGAGCAGGGTACGGTTTGTAAGATGTGAAGAAGAGTGGCTAGTACCGTCTATTCATTGTCACAGGTACTGATCCTGAATCAGAGATTCCTTTTCATCCGTCTCATGCCCAAGTGAAAGCTACACACAGACCATGAATCTGATCCTAGACCAGAAAGCCTGAGCTTTTCCTCCAGAGAAGCTGAGCAGACGCTGAAGACAGAACAGTATGCACAGATATCGAGTGTTCCTTCGTAATTGCACCTTCTAAATTCAGGGGCTGGGTTTGTGTGTGTGTGTGTGTGTGTGTGTGTGTGTGTGTGTGTGTGTGTGTGTGTGTGTGTGTGTGTGTGTGTG
>JBBJLR010004106.1:0-14197 GCA_037577145.1 Brachypetersius gabonensis | reverse complement strand
CTAAAATATCAAGGTGAAAGTCATCATCGCTTGCGTAGTATAGACCCAGCTCCCAACCCAACTTTGTGAATAGATTATCGGCGATATTTTTTTAATAAGCGTCTCACGTCAACGCAGCACGTTAACGCCAATAATGGCCCACCACTAATATATATATATTATTATCTTTAACTACAATTACATCTATGTTCACCATTCACCATCAGGATACTCAGTGCCGTAGTGTAGTTAGTGCAGTATCGAGCGGTTTGAGATGCACCCACTGTTTTCAGAATCTTCGGCTCGGGAACTGCACGGATGACGAGGCGCAATGAGACCACGTGTTCTGGATCATGTGTCTCCTGGTCATGTGAGTGTGATAGCAGATCCAGTTCCTGAGGTTCCTGCTGTATCATGTCGGGCGGCTCTCTGTGACTCGTTGGGGTCTGAGAGCGAAACTGGTCCAGTATGAGAGCCTGTATCTTCACCCCTGCTCGTTTCGGCACCCTCCTGGTCCTCCTGGGGTCCCTGTGCTGCTCCGGGACCCTGTTGGAGGGGGCTGATGGGACCCCCTGGTTTGAAGACCTTTGCAGGTGAGAAAACCCAGAAACCCTGGCCTGCACTCGGTTCTGCTGGATCCAAGAGCTTATAATGTTCCGACTCTATAATGTTCCGAACTACACTATCAGGCCAAAAGTATTGGGAAGTCTGACCATTACACCAGCAGGGAGTTAAATTACATTGCGTTCAAATATATAGCCTTTAATATAGAATTGGTCCCCCATTTGCAGCTGTAACAGCTTCCACTGTTCTTGGAATGTTTTCCACAAGATTTTAGAGTTTCTGTGGGACTTTGTTCCCTTTCGTTCTGTAGAGCATTTATGAGGTCAGACATTGATGTTGTCTTTGTGGAGCTCGCTTGTGCTCTGGGACAGTCATGCTGGAATAGAAAAGGTTCTTCCCCACAAAGTTGAAAGCATGGCGCTATCCATTATGTCTTGGTTTGCTGAAGCATTAAGATTGTCAGTCTCTGGAAGAAAGTGGCCACCTAAATTCAGTAATTAAGAGGAGTGTCCCAATACGTTTGTGTAGGTTTAGACAGCTTTTTTTTATGATACACTACTTGTACAAAAGTTTAGGGACACCAGGCCATCGTTCTTTTTACACTTTTGAAAAAAACCTTTACACCAGAGGCTGGAACATTGCAGCGAGGATTTGTTTGCATTCAACCACAAGAGCATTACTGATGTTGGATTAGTAGTTCTGGATCACAGACTCCACTCAAGCTCATGTCAGAGGAGTTGGATGGAGCTCCATCAGTCTGGAGAACACAGCTGCACGGATCCCAGTACTGGGGGGCTTTATACCCTCTTGGCGCTGGACATGGGGACCTTATGCTCCTCCTGAGTGTCCCATTCTGGCAGGGCTTTTCTGCAGAGTTTCTCAAAGCTGTGTCAGCAATGGGTGCTCTTTAAAGTAAACAAACACTAATTCGAGTCTGATTACTTTTCTGACCTGCAGTGTAGGTTTGGCAGCAACTTTATTTACAGTAATTTTATTTCTTTATTTTTATATAGTATTTATACTCCGATCTCTTACAGACCGCAGCAATTTGTGTATATATTATAGTGTACATAATACAGAGAGTTCTGAAGAGTTTTATTTTGACTTTGTTTTGTATTATTCTTGTCTTTGTATCTGAGCCGTTTCCTCTGGGATCAATAAAGATTTCTGATTACCGAAATCTACTTACCGAAGGGCAAACGGAAAATAGCTTATTTCTGTCTAGTGTTCCAGTAAAGGCTTGCGGAGGAGCAAGGATGTTCACAAAAAAGCCATTGTTTAATAAGAGCACAAGCCTGGGCTTAAACTCTGCCTTCAGTCCATCATGGGAAATGTTTTCTCTTTCTTATTTCCACATGCAGCTACAAATGGGAGGCATTTGACCAGGACAACAGAGTCAAATACACCATGAAGCTCTGCGCCTCGTCTCCGGACACGGCCTGCAGACCGGGCGCTGCCATCTGTGCCCAGAATCTTGCCACCAAAAAGAACCAGTCTGTGGGTAAGTGGCATGCGCCAGTGTTTCAGTGCCGGATGCTAGGAAACAGAGTTGAAGGTGCTTAAGTGCTTTCGAATAAAAAGCACTTGCTTTTCACGGTTCTACTGCACATTATAGGAAACAGAGTTGAAGGTGCTTAAGTGCTTTCGAATAAAAAGCACTTGCTTTTCACGGTTCTACTGCACATTATGGCAAGAACCACTGAACTAAGTAAAAAAACAACAGTCCATCATTCCCTTATTACAGAACAGATTCTGGTTTGTTTAACTCTTTTTTGTTTACTGCATAATTCCATGTGGTCCTTCATAATTTTGTTTGTTTTCAGTATTAAGCTACAGTGTAGGAAATAATTATTAAAAAAAAACATCGAATGAGAAGGTGTGTCCAAACTTTTGACTGGTAGTGTACACAGTTAATGTGTATACAATATTGTTCCTGAGACAGTGAACTGACTAGATAATATATTAAGAATAGAACAATAAAATTACTTGACAAATACACAAATGTAAACAGTGAAAATATAACAGTATATAGACTGAAGACTCCATTGTGCAAACGGTGAATAGTCATGTGCTTCATTGTAAAACAAAGTAATGGAGAGTGCTGTGGCATGGAGAATATTATTGAATGAGCAGTATTCTGGTATAGGGAGTGCTATGGAGGAACTTTATGTAACTATATGACCTGAGGATAAAAGCTCCTTTCGAGTCCCTCAGTTGTGGGCATGAGGCTGCAGAACCCTTTTCCTGAGGAGCAGATAGTTGTGTGGATGGAAAGTCCTTAATTGCTCTAGTCTTACAGTGTCTGTTGTAGATGTTCTGCAGGGCAGACCAGATCTGGTGCAGCGTTTCACTGCCCTGATCACGTGCTGCAGGGCTTTGTGGTCTTGGGCAGGGCAGTTCCCAAACCGTGAAGTGATGCTCACGGTCAGGATGTTCTCGGCAGTAGCTGTGTAGAAAGTTTTTGGGCTCGCAGGAGAAACTCAAAGCCTCTTAAGCCATCTAAAATGAATCGTCTGCATGAAATATGTGCAGATGTTCTGGCTTTGACTCTTTGTTATATCGATGTCTACTGTTAAAGTGCATGTTTCCTTAGTAACAACCTCCAACAATGTTTAAAAACTCATGTAATGCTGATGTTTGTTTATTAATTTACACATATAGCAAACTATAGCAAGACAGTGTTTCCATACTAGAACACAAAAGATGCACATTCATATGACATCCTGCATTAATTCCACATTGTTTTGTTCCTGGCTGCCTCATGCATTAGAGCTCATGGTTTCGTATGGTTTGTCCACTTAGTTATCGGAGCTCCAAATTGTACTAGTGCCTCAAACTTTTTTTTTTTTTTTATCTTCACACAAATTGGACAAACGATCATGAATGAAGTAGTCGTTTTCAAAACTTGACCCCAAAGGCTTGAATGTGCTGTTGCTGACTTCAGATTCTGCTTGTTCTTGTGGTGTCTTAACTTCTGTTCTGCCTTTTTTAAGTGAGCGTCATTTTATGACCCATCATTCTGGTGCAAGTTAATCTTTGTCTCATCTGTCACATGATGTTTTCACAAAGAAGAAGAAGATGATTTCTTTATTTGTTACATGCATAGTCGTACAAGTGCAACACAGTGAAGTTCTTTCTCTGCATTTAACCCATTCACCAAGTGAAGCAGCAGACTGCCGCCAACTAGGCAGGGAGCTGTATGTGGAGACGGTACCTTGTTCAAAGGAACCTCAGTGGTGACACGAACAGTTGGGGATCGAATCCCTCTGATTGCAGAGCCAGTGCCGTAACCACTAGGCCATCCAGCTGCCCCACAGGCATGCATGTTTTTGTTTTTTTTTTGAGGCTCACCGGTGTCTCACATGTTGTGGTAAATGTTCTATATTATCTCTACGTCCAGGAGCATGTGCCTGATCTGGCGTACTAGGGCAGCTGGTGGCTTAGAGTTGACCCTGTGATCAGAAGGTTGTGTTCAGATCCCAGGACTGTTAGTGGCACCTCTGAGGTTCCCTTGAGCAAAGTACAAGAGGCTTGTTTTGTTTTCTTAGCCTAGTGAAAGGTACTGGTTATAAATACTCTCTGGACAGCTCTTCACATTCACTCGCCTGGAGGTTTGGACTTTGAGTTTGTGTTCATTAATAAATTTCAGCTGTTATTTGCTGGTGTTGACCGCTAAAACTAACATTAACTTTTCTGATGATATTTATGGATCTGCCTGGACATTCTGTAAAACATCACTGTTCCTATTGCCAAGCAGTTCTAAAAAATTATAAAATTAAAAATGAGCAGGTTTTATTCCTGCAGGTGTAACAGTGACTCTTTATTCTTTGTAGTTCCTTTTATAGCAAAAAGCATAGGTTTATAGACTTGAAAAAATGAATAGTTTTACTGTGACAAATGATGAATTCATCTGATATAATGTAATAATACATAATCTAATACAATATAGTGTGTTTTGATATTTGATTTTCACCCAACCTTTGTTAAGCTGAGATTTCTAAGGAAAGCTGCCCGCCAGGTGCATCAACCAGTTTTGGAATAATCAGCTGAACATAGACGGCTGTTCATTTGTTTCCACGTGTTTCCTTAAATAATCTCTATGCTTGTGCTTCTGTTTGACCAGTGTTCTAGTTTTGCTTGTAGACTGTGGATTGTATTGCATGCATTTTATCGCAGTGCTGGTTAAACAGTATGTAGGTCATAGTCTCCGGCTGTAGTGTACAGTGAAGAGCTGCCTGTCTAGAACTAATAAAGAGTGGTGGCTATTTGACAAGCATAGTTTCCAAATATGAGATGTTGAAAATACCTCATGATATAAGCTAGGGCTGCATGACATTAGGAAAACATGCGATATGCGATAATGTAGTTGAGTGTTGCGATAGCACAGAAGATGAAGAAACTGCCTAGTGATTTTTTTTGCCCTCTTCTCTGTGGCACTGAGTGAAGATCTTTGGAAAAATACAGTTTATTGCAGTTCAGTCAATAAATGCGATATGTGTATTTTTTCCCAATATGTATATTGCGCATGTCGATATTGCGATGACAGTAAATTTGCGATATATTGTGCAGCCCTAATATAAGCTAGACTTAAGGACAATTGTACAGTAGGTCCCTGCCATGTAAGTGCTGAGGTTTTTTTTTTTTTAGTTTCTCTAGTGCTCTTGCCAGGCTAGAGGACCTGTTTACAGTACATGGTGAAACACTGCCATGTTCACCAGGTCACATTCTCATGCCGTTTACTCCCCTGGGCTTTACCCTATCAGGACATTGGGTTAAGAGGGGAAATTATGGACATCCATAACGTCATTTGGCCGTGTTTTTGTTTGTAGGCCTCTGAAAAGTCTACATTTAGTTTCCTTTGACATTCACTGGAAAACTTTCAAGGGGGTTGGAGAGGTCCGTACTGCAATTCTACATAAATGCTGTCCTAAGAAGTCCTTGTACCTCCAAAATAGTAACTAACTATTTGTAAGACTAAATTCCAAGTAGTTCTGAAACATTTATTTTGATCGATTTGTGCTGAAATTTGCAGGAGAACTCCTGTAGTGAAAAATAAGGGAAAGTAATGGAGAAAATGGGCTATTTGACTTTGATAAGACAATCTTTGTAAAGTGTGTATTTGTTTGTGTAGACTATAGACTGTTCTGTCCATGTCCACTGTTCTGTAGAGTGTAGAATAATCTGTGTTTTGTGTTGTTTTTCCAGGCGAGCTCTCCTTGCAGACGTCCTCTGATGCAGTGCTTGTTTTCAATGGCACTCAGAGCTGCCCGGGCGAAACCAGCAAAGTTCAGAGCAGCATCAATTTTCAGTGCAGCACGACAATGGTAAGACCCAGAACAGCAGGCCAGCCAAGTCTTACATTACATTACAAGCCCTCCCATTTTTTCCTCAGGTCTGTTCTTTTTGCTTTTGTGGGACGCATTAAAGGGTTTAAATGACCCATATCTGCCTTCAGGGTGGACGGTCCTGGGAGGTTGCATAGACTAGTGGACTAATAATGAGTTTTTCCTGTTAAACACAAAATGCAACAAGGTCAAACCAATTCCAATGATGGGTGAGCTTAAATACAGCGTCATAAGCTGCTCTTGTGTCTGAATGACTTGTCAAATCCACACTGGAATCTGATATTGGCCATGTTTAAAATAATAATAACACAAACAGCCAAACAGAAAAATCGGGTCTAAGCATTAAGCACTAAGGCTGGCGGTGTAGCTCAACAAAATATTTTTTATTACCCTTCAGGATATTTGCATTTTTTAGTAATGCTCCCCAAATCCTTTAATGAGTGATTAGTCAAATTAGTGGTCATGCAATGTGCAGTATTGTCATGAACAAACCAGATGCATAAGCCTGGGTTACAAAGGTCAATAGATCAGAGTTGTAGGGGAGAAGGTAAATAAGCATTGATAATTTAGTGCTTTTGAAGCATTTACTGGCAGAAACATCCAATTAGCCACTGCTGCAGTGCTGCAAACTCAGCATGATGACGGTAATGTGTACAAGCAGAGAAAACCTCCCTTCCCACATCCTGGCAGTGTTCTTCAGGGCAATCATAGAGAGCATGCTGACCGACTGTGTCTCGGTTTGGTACAGCAATACCGGCGCTGCAGACAGAAAGATCCTGCGGTGGAGTATCAAAACAGCTGGAAACGTCATTAGGGTGTCTCTGCTCTCACTACACAAGCTCTGCATTATGCACTACTCCTCACATCCCTCACATAAACTCTTCACACTGCTTATACAGGGGGTCCCTGAGTTACACCACAGATCTGTTCCTTCGATGTAACTCGAATTTTGGTGTTAGTCGAAAAACGCACAAGCCTGAGTCACTTACTGATTCGAACACAGATGTAAAATCATAAAAACACAACTAAGGCACAGCAAAAGGAAAGCTCACTCACTCATACGCTGCGTTACTGCGTATTCTTCCACAGTGCACAAACGAACTAGTTCACCCACGAAATCTGTAAGTACAAGAATAACGGTGTAAGTCAAGTGAGAGTGAGCATTGTAAACTCGAAATGCCGTTTGTCGAGGCCGCTGTTACGCAAGGAGTCCCTTTATCGGACAGACACAATCACGGCGCTAAAGTCTTATTGGCCAGACTGTGTGAGAGCTTTTTCCTACAAGCCATCAGACACAACACACTGCCCCCCCACCCAAACTGTGTCCTCACTTGACTTTCAACTTTGCGTTTAACACATTATTCTGTTATGATACACAAAACACATCCATATTACATTTGTACTTGAATACTGTCTGTTTGTACTTGAATACTGTGTTTTTAAAGGTTGTACATAATTCTACAGAACCGTCACTGATTTGTTCATATAAAGGCTCACAATTATGTTCCAGTATTCTATTTGTTTTCCACTTGACTGCTGATGCTAATAAGTACCCTTATTAAAAAATATTTTTACTTTTGGTTTAGAAATAATGTTTTATTTTATTTAGATGTGTGTAAAATCTTTAGCCATGTCTTCTCATCTTACTGTATAAATATACATAGCTAAGAAGACAAGGCTTGCTTTGACTTTGAAATGCAAAGGAAGGTAAATGACTACTATCATTTCAGGCATGACCATAAATAGGATGCGTGTTTGGTCTAGGACAGAATGCAAAAGTGTTCCAGTATAAAGAGGTCAGATCTGGGTCCACAACAGCTCTGCCAACATTTGTGACCAGGCAGTGTGAGCACGGTCTAAAGCTGCATGTTATGTGTTCTGTGGCAACAATGAGTAATGCCACAGACGGAAGTTGAGAAATGAAAATTGGTGCTGTTGAACTGTTTCCTGTTCAGAAAACTGCTGCTCTGGATCAGTCAGACCCTTGCTGTGATCGTTTGAGTGGCGTGTTTGCCCTCGTTACAGAGGCGGAGGTGTCTCTGAGTACTCATTAACACACTGATCGAGGTGTGGTGAACTCTGCTGAATGAATAATGATATTGAGAGCAGTGTGTCTGTTCAGTTTCTTCTATATTTAAATCCAGCAGACCAGAGTGTGAATTACCCCTCCATAATTTGGGGGGGGGGGGGGGGGTGTTTCCTTCATAACACTGTTAAGAACCCCTCTCCAAACTGCTATTTTGAATCTTTGCGGGGGGCGGGCGGTGCCTGGGTTCCCCCCTGTAATTCGAACCATGCAGCAAACCTGTCTAACTCCATTTTCTTAGTTTTTTTGCATGTTTTTGTTTTGTCACCTCCCAGTTATTCAGGCCTGATTGGAGTAAAATCCTGGTACATTAAACATCACCTGCTTTGTATTTTTTCCTCCTCCCATCCAGTTAAGGATAGATGTGTGTGTGTTTGATCTTCTATAATTAGGCTGAATGAAAAACAAGAAACTAGATCTTTTCACTTCAGCTGCAGGATATGCTGTGAAGTGCAGCTCTGCCTGTCAGCAACCACACACTCCGAAGGCGTCCAAGTGTTTAGATCAGATGATAGAGGAGGGAAAGCTGCCAAAAGAGAAATGCAGGATGTTTGAGTGTTCTGTGTTCACAGCAAATAAACTAAAACCTCTTTTCAAATAGTGTCACAACTTCCTTGTGCACTAGTTGATCTATGTGCTGTTTTGTAAAGGAGCTGAAACTGCATGACACTCCATTCATAAGCACTCGTGTCTTTATTTGTACCAAAGGGCACCCCAGAGTTCGTCACTGTGTCACAGTGTGTGCATTACTTTGAGTGGAGAACATACGCGGCCTGCAAAAGAGACAAGTTCAAACCACATAAAGAGGTTAGTGCTGTGTGTGCGTTGTGACTGTCATGTAAACGTAATTGTGAAACTCTTTGAGGGTCCTTAAGCTGTTTGTTCCTGCCTTGTTTAGGTGCCGTGCTACGTCTTTGATTCAGATGGAAAAAAGCACGACCTGAACCCTCTGATAAAAGTCTCGGGTGGCTACCTGGTCGATGACTCAGACGATGATGTGGACTTTTATATTAACATATGCAGAAATTTGAGTGAGTTGCTGCCGCTGCATACGTTTTAGTGACATTTGTGTCATGTCAGCTCTCAGTATGCTTAGCTTTCTAGATATTTTATAATAGGTTCTAAGGGGAAAATAATTGGATCCTACTGAATCTAATAAGTCAGAATTCCTCCCAGTTCATTCTTATACTTGAACTTAGTTTTCTTCCCCCCTAATTCTTAATAAAACATATATGTAACAAAAAAGAGAAGGGTGCTTAAGAGTATGAGTAAGACGGGTGTGCAGTGTGTGATGATGTGTGGAGTGTAAATAAGCGGAGTTAAGAGATAAAAGGTGGTAAAAGGTGTGTGTTAGTGTGATACAAGGTGAGAAGGAGCTGTATTGGTGCTCTATTTCTAAAACCTAACACTGACGCAATTGTTTATTAGATGATTTTTTCCCCCCACCATTGAAATGTTTTCAATAAGGTGGCCTGTCCACTGACTAATGGTTATTTTTTTTGGCAATTATCAAAGCTGTTTAGGCTGTTTTCTCAATCAAATTGTGAATTGAGACCGAAGTCAGATCATCTGATAAACATAAACTTGAGTGGAATTTGTCAGTGCAGAAGGTCAAACTTTTTCTTGCCAGAAATATTGAAAGTGTGCAAAAGATAATCAGTAATGTAAGGAGGACAATCTGCACATGCACTGGAGTTTTAAGGGCTTTATGAAACATACGTTTTATGTATCCTGTAAGTGTTCTATTGCATGAGCTTCATTTTTTAAAATCATTTTAGGTCGCCTTTTAGTGTTTTTCATTTCTGTTTCATCTGAAGGTGTACAGATGTTATTGACTCACTATTTGAATTAATGAGTGTTTATCTGAATAGGCCTGTGTAGTAAACACTGAATTGGAGTAATCTTGCAAAGAGTTTGTGCAAATGTGCATGGATTATGATTAATAACATTATAATAACGTTATTGGATGCTTCTGCCTGGTATTATGTAATAATGCCAATTTGAGCTAGAGCACATCAAGCACTGAATGCTATGCTGCTGGAGACCAGCTCAGTCACTCTCTCCTAATGTTTTCAGACCGAGCTGACAGCCGGTGTCCTGTAGACTCTGCTGCCTGTCTCACTAATGGCAACAAATCTTATAGCATGGGCAAACCAGACAAACCGCTGGAGGTCGTCTCTAAAGACAGGTATGTGCAAACCCAGAGCTCATTTTCAGCTTAGGGTGATGTGTGAACCCCACTGTGAACCGTGTCATAATCGTCTTATTATAGGTACTGTATGGTTATTGCATGTCTCGCTTTATGAGATGATCTCTGTGAGTTATAATTTATTATTAGGCCTGCAGTAGAAGGAAATGAAATGGTTTCGCCTGCAATGCCTGCATCACTGTGGCTCACTTTAATGGCCATCTCCTTGTAAATGGCACGAGTTCTATCATCGCATGCTGTTTTCTCTATTGCAGCTTTTTAAGTTTGGCTTCATGACCGTAGTCACATCCTGAGATTCTGCTTCAGAACATTAACATAGGCCGCCTTTAGCTGCACATCACTATAGCTTTTCCACAGGTATACAGGAACCATGCTTTTTCCAGAATACCTCATAAGTTCTATCCACACAGTTTATGGTGGATCATTCCAGCTGGTGGGGCAGCTAGTGATTAGAGAATTGACCCTGTGACCAGAAGGTCTTGGGTTCGAATCCCAGGACTGATGGTGGTACCTCTGTGGTATCCTTGAGCAAGGTACCGTCCCTGTGACTCGAAGGTTGTGGGTTCGAAAACTCCCACTGAAATTTATCTTCAGCCCAAACAGACAGAAGAGCTTGTACTTCATTAACTTCCCAGTTGTTAGTTTGTATCTCCATTGCACGGACGGTAAAAAACAAACAAAAAAAACTCTTTCCATGTTGTGAAGACAACGTTTATTTGAATCAGAGTGCGGTGACAGCCGTCCAGCAACTCGGGTATGGCTTCGGTTTGAGTCACTTTATTTGTTGTGAAAAATCATTTGTTTGTGGTGCGACACGTTTCCTTGTGCCAGTGGAAAAGAGCTATAAATAAAGCCACCAGGGAACGTGTTCGGAATACCAAGAAATGTGAGCTGAGGCTGTTGATTTTAATTCCCAACAAAGAATAAAACTTTAAAAGATGTAAATCTGCGTTTAGTCTCACTCTTGTTCTCCTGGGTGTGTCAGGTTGAGGCTGCAATATGACGGCGAGGCTGTAAGTGAGCTGTGTGACGGACACAAGCCCGCCGTCACCATCACCTTCATCTGTCCGTCCCGCAGACAGCAGGTAAGGACCTCTCTCCCACTGCTGCTCATGAGTTTCACCTGATGGTGATTAAAAAGGAGTTCATTTACAGTCATTTCGAAGAATTAATGAACGAACACTACACTTGAGTTATTACCTATTAACAGAAACTTATTTCAATACTGGGGATGTTGCAGATCTGCTGGGATGGTGAGGAGTACCCAGAACAGCGTAACTGCATAATCAGGCCCTGAGTAAAAACATGTTTGGTAGCATGATTTTTTTTCAGGGTTTGAAAAATTTTGCATAAATCTTTCTGCATCAGTTGAAAAAATCCACATGATGGAACTGATGTTGAATTTACAGCGAAACCTCATTTCTTTTCCAGGGGAGCGACCCCAAGCTGACGGCCAAGACAAACTGTCGGCATGAGATCGAGTGGGTGACGGAGTACGCC
The DNA here is from genome assembly GCA_037577145.1 of Brachypetersius gabonensis. Classification (NCBI taxonomy): domain Eukaryota; kingdom Metazoa; phylum Chordata; class Actinopteri; order Characiformes; family Alestidae; genus Brachypetersius; species Brachypetersius gabonensis. Next base: position 2,514 of record JBBJLR010004106.1, on the reverse strand, counting down.
TGTCATCGAGACTACCTGGAGAGTCACGACTGCAAACTGACCAGCAAACAGCACGACATCTCCATCGACCTCACACACCTCACACACGGCGGTAAGACACTGTCACTCAGTGCGGGGGGGGATTTTTTAGGGGTGGGGTTTGGCTGAATTGCTGTAAAAGATGAGTGAGAGTCACTGCTCTCAGAATGCATGAACTGTGGATGAGAATGGAGCCCATTCAGTTAAATTTGGCCAAAAATCAGGCAGATGTCAAAAAATCAGGCAGATGGGAAAAGACACCTGCTACATTTGCTTCTGTAAAACTATATCATGCAGTGTTTGAAACCACAAAAGCAAGACATTTCAAGATTAAGTCAGTACTTGACAAGATTTGATGAGGTGGTGGTGGAATATAATATAATTGTCCTAAATATAATATAATTGTCTTAAATTTGTCATGAGATCAAGCCCATAGAACTGGGGAGGGAGTTGGGCCCCTGCTTCACTTGGTGAAGGGGTTAAATGCAGAGGAAGAATTTCACACTGTGTACTGTGGTGTGTTCACGTATGACTATAAGGGGCCACTTTACTTTACATTTTCTTGTTTTTTTGCTGCTTATTACAACTGATTGCAGTTTAAAATTTTGCCCTGATGTCCCATGCAGCTGCAGATCCTCCCTATATGGCCAAGGCCAAAATTGGAAAGGACGACTACATATTTTATATGAATGTCTGTGGGAACACGAAAGCTGGCGAGTGTTTGGACGAGAAGGGGTACATATCCTCCTGCCAGGTGAAAGAAACAGAAGATGTGAAAAAGATCGCTGGAAGATACCAGAATCAAACTCTCAGGTTTGGCAACTCTACCTTTCTTATATAGAAGAAACTGTTCAGAAAGTTGCTGCAAAACGTCTAACCAAGCACTGTGAGATCATGCGTAAACGGAATAAAGATGTGTATGTGTTTTTAAAACAAAGAAAGAATGATGCCACAGACTTGATGTAAAGGTCATTCAATGTGCTTTACAGGAATAGAATAAAAATGCTAAATGTAAAAATGGCATTAAAGCAAAAATAAAAGAATACATGGACAATCAATTAAAGAAAATTACAAGTACATATTAAAAAAAAGCAGCCAGATGACGAATTAAAGAAAAAGCTAGAATGAAAGAGGGGAGGAATAAGTGCGAGAACATCCACACATGGTGTAGTTAAGCAGTTAACATCCTCTCTCGCTCTGTTTGTGTAGAAATGCTGAGCAGACCTGGTTTTGGATCAGAATGATAAAAAAGAAAAATCAAAGCTATTTAGACAATAATGTCTAAATTACCAATAATGAACTGTCTCAGTCTCAAAACCTGCTGAACAGTGTTTTAACAGTTCACTTTGCACACCACATGTTTTTACTACTAACCCATTTATTTCATAAACTGTAGATTTTTATTCTTGTTAAGCATTCATGAAACATAAACGTCAATTTTCCTTTATAAGATGAGAGTATCTGTTACAGTGCTTGCGTGACTCTTATTAACTGGTTGTTGGTGATGCAGAGTCAAATTCTAGACTGTCCTTTAGCTTTAAATAAATAAAATGACAGCTTTTTTTTTTTTTTAAAAAGCAAAGCTTTTTTGGGTAAACTGAAAAGTGAGACATGACCGCTTTGTGTCAGGTGAAGCTGTAAGAAGGAGTGTTTAATGCAGCATCTCCGTTTCCCAGGTACTCTGATGGAGATCTCACTCTCATCTATCCAGGAGGAAGCAGGTGCAGCTCAGGCTTCCAGCGCATGACCATCATCAACTTTGAGTGCAACTCCACTGCAGGTCGGTCGACTCACAGTGACTCACTGTGTCATTTTGACAATCAGTCTTGTGCTGCTGAGTCCTCGAGGCCTCTGCTCTGAATAATCAAGGCATAAAATAGACACACAACCTATAGAAGTTAGTCCTGTGTGTGTGCGCGTGTGATTGGGAGAGGAGGGAGGTTTATCGTGGTTTCTAGCGGCGTGAATTGTGACCGAAACTACAACGCTATTGTCACAGGGATCATTTAATAAAGAAAATGCTTTAAATAAAGTGTCAATCCGGTGTCTGTTAATCTGGCGGCTCACTACAATGTTTTTAATAATTTAGAACTAAAATGATGCCACGTGAGATGTGCGTGGCAGAAGTGTGTGTTTCTGAAAGAGAGAGAGAGAGAGAGAGAGAGACGTGCGTGACAGAAGTGTGTGTGTGTGTGTGTGTGTGAGAGAGAGAGAGACACGTTTGTGGCAGAGGGGCTTGAGTGTGTGCGAGAGAGAGAGAGAGAGAGACACGTTTGTGGCAGAGGGGCTTGAGTGTGTGTGAGAGAGAGAGAGATGTGCGTGGCAGAAGTGTGTGTTTCTGAGAGAGAGAGAGAGAGGTGCGTGGCAGAAGTGTGTGTGTGAGAGAGAGAGAGAGAGAGAGAGAGAGACGTTTGGCAGATGGGCGCGTGTGTGTGTGTGTGTGTGTGTGTGTGTGTGTGTGTGTGTGTGTGTGTGTGTGTGTGTGTGTGTGTGTGT
>JBBJLR010004097.1:0-14197 GCA_037577145.1 Brachypetersius gabonensis | reverse complement strand
TCTCCACCAGAATCAGAGAAGGCTGATTCACCTCTATTTTCATTAATTTAGTAATTAATGATTAATAATTACTTGATCAACAAGTTATCAATTAGGGCCTTATATCAAAGCAGGGCCTATATCAGATACCAGCTTGAACCTCTCGTCCACTGATTCGGTCTGCACAAGAATACAATAATTAGCCTTTATAAAGCTCTCCTTAACTGTGCACTTTAGAGAAGTTTTGCTTTAGAGAAGTCTTGTTAAATTTTAGTTTACAATGAGAGTGAGGTGGGGAATACAGCCGTGAAGTGATTTCTCCAGTGAACAAGAAAATTGGGGTCACTTGATCACAATTTTAAACACATTTATTAACTAACAGGGGACAACATAAAACACACATTACATACAACACAACAATGGACTGAGGAAGGTATGATTGATATTGCTAGAGTTATGATATATGGTTCATCTATCTCTGACCAGTAGGTTTCATAAAAACACAAGAACAGCCCAATCTCACAAGAACAGTTCAGCCCTGTTTTCCTTTCGCCTAAGCATATTAAAATGAAAGGAGGGTGGGTTTACTTATGCTCTTGATCTGGGAAAAGGAGTGGAGTCTTGGGCATCCGTCTTGGGGGCCGAAGGGATGGAGAGAAGGGTCAGGCCTTGGTCCTGGAGGTTCAAGGGAAGTCAGCATAAAAGTTCATAACTTCAAAACAGTTCATGGCAGAATATTGAGCTTTGATTGGGCAAGGATTAGAGGTTTACACAGACACTATACTTTCAACAAACATTTCACAGATTGTGGTAAACACAGTTTACATATAGCCACAATTATGCAAACCAAACCTCTCAATGTCAGAATATTATGTTGTTATAATCCCCTAGAGTCATCAAGCAATTCCCAACCTTATGCATGTTCAGAAATTAATTCTAGTTATAAACAATGACATATCTATGCCTCATTGTTCTCTTTCTGGCATTCAGCGTGTGTGTGTGTGGGGGGAGGGTGTGGCTGGCTGCTGGTTCACGCTGATTTGCTAGGAGTTTGATCTCTCAGGAGTGTATCTCCTAGCTGTGGTTTTGTGAACTGGAGGGCAATTATCTTTTGACCGTTTGGTGACTGCAAAGGGTCCTTGTGGGGGAGAGAGGTATTTTCTCTGTTCTTCCCGAACACGGTATTGTTCCTTTGAAGGTAAAGGTAGGGGGAAGAGGGTGTGAGATTCTTGGCATCGTTAGAGACCATTTGACAGATGGCGATCCGTTTGCGCGGATTAAAATCTTTGATCCTACAACGGGCTTGGCATGTCTGACGAGCAGTCTGTAGGCTGGGATGCACATGATGGACATGTGATTGTAGAATCCGAGGTGGGGGCAGAGCTGAGCACAGATCACGCTGGGGATGTTTGTGTAAACACAGTCTAGCATGTTCGCACCCCTAGTGTTGGTAGAATTTGGGTAGAAATGACTTTAGGTTTGCATGCATATCACCAGCGATAATGAACAGTCCGTCAGGATACGAGATTTGGAGCTGGATGATGGCTCCGTATAGTTCTGTGCTGAGTCAGAGGTGGACTGGCAATCTGCATTCTGGAAAAGAATGGCTGTTTGGTGTGTGGCGTCCCAAAATGCACTTTTTGTGTTCTTGCGCCAGTACAAGACATTTACAGTTATAATTTATGCAGAAATGTAGCTGTATTTACATTAAAATTTATGTCAAAAAATAAGTAAATTATATTTTATCTTAACTTAAAACTAAAATGCATAAAAAACATATTGGCATAAAAAAAGGAGAATATTTGCATGCATTTCCGTATTATTGTGGGGATTTCCGGGTAAAATGATCAGTTAGGTTCTCAGAAAAAAATACAGATCCCATGACTTCTGATTCACGTAAAACTGGAGGGATACTGTATTTATGTACTTTATATATACATGTACTCATTGTGTACAGACATATCACCTAGTCTACATTAAGTTCACAAATTGTTTACAAATACACTTATGTAAAATATTTACATAAATGTATTTGTAAAACCAATTTTCTATATCTCTAGATTGTATAGTGTACATTTTATACAGCACTGTTAGTGTAGTATTTATTTTTATTCTAAAATGTTTATTTTATTCTTGTCATGTCGTCTGAAGGGGGAAAGACACGGCAGCACACAGCGGAGTTCCAGAGGGACATTTTATTAGTAAACACAAGCACTAAGAAGTCCAACTCAAAAGCACAGGACCCTTGTGACTGCACTCTAGGAGTATTGACTTGAACTTAGCAAAGTCCACCTCCGTCTCCAGTGCTGAGACGGGAGCCCTCTTTTCCTGTCCTCTGGACATTTCCAAGTCCTCCTGATGAGCCTCGGACTTGCACACCGCCACTCATCACTCCTGCTTAGTCACAGAAAGGAGAGGGAGAGAGGGAGATAGCTCAAGATGGAACAAGCTGTCCTGAAAACGTGCCACTCGTGTTTAGACAGCTGCTTCTCTCTGCCAATCACTGTGAAGCAGTCTGCTCTCCTCCTTGCTGAGAGTTCCACACACACACACACACACACACGCAATCTCCACTCACTTAGCACCCGACTCGTACCAGCACAGCTCAAACCACAGGGCAATACGTTTTTTGAGTCGACAAACAAGATACTGTTTCTTGGCTCTCTACTGCAGATTCTCCTTCCCTTCAGTTCACATACTCAGACTCAACTGATGTTAAATGTCGGTGACCACGCGTCCTGGCCCTGGGTTAGCCAGGATTTAAAGCTACACTCAATGACACGTCTCACTCACTCAGCCCCTAATGAGCACAGCTGTCTCCATTAACTCACTCACTCAACACATTCACACCGCGCTCTAATCACACTCACCTGCTGCCAGTCGCACACACATTCATTCAGATTCTCCCACACACTCAACTCTTACTGAGCATACCTGCAGAGCCCTGTCCTGGCTAAACCCCTTGACTCTAAAACTAAAACTTAAAGGCTGTCTTACTTGCAGCTACCCTGGAACTAAACCGAACTTAACTTAAAGGCTGCCTCTACTGCAGCCAACCAGCCAACGTCACAATTCTATTTTATTGTTTTCTTAAATGTGTACTGTCCAGTTTTTTCTGTGACAAAGCAAATTTCCCACTTGTGGGTCTAAATACGTTTTATCTTATCTTGTCACAAGGGTTGTGTTGTTCACTATTCTGTTGCACCTGGCACTGAATTCTTTAAATTTTTTATGTTTATCTTACAGAAAGAGATGATCTTCTGCAAGTCTTCTTGTCCTGCTGCCCACCTACGTACACAGTCAACATTTACTTCCACAGCTACATCCGTGGATGCCACTGTGAGGGATTTCTGTGAGTCCAGAGAGGAATATGTGACACTGCTGATCTCAGGAGAGGTTTAATTATTCAGAAGCCCCAATCTACAGAAAACATTCTTTGCTGACCTTATCATCAACACATCATCTCAACACAATAAAGGACACCTTGCCTGTGCTCAGAGCGGGGGCGGTGTTTTACTGATAGTCTGAGTCTCAAGATACACACACATTCATACAGCTGAGAAACTGTATCACTGCTCGGAGTGTGGGAAGAGTTTTAACCAACAAATTAATCTGCAAACACACCAGCACATTCACACTGGAGAGAAACTGTATCAGTGCTCAGAGTGGGAAAAGACTTTTGTAGAGATGGATACCCTCAAACAATACCAGCGCATCCACACTGGAGAGAAACCATATCAGTGCTCAGTGTGCGGACAGAGATTTAGTCAGAAGCGTAATCTCCAATCACACCAGCGCATTCACACCGGAGAGAAACCGTATCAGTGCTCAGAGTGTGGACAGAGTTTTAAAGATAAGAGTGGTCTCAGATCACACCAGCGCATTCACACTGGGGACAAACCGTATCAGTGCTCAGAGTGTGGACAGAGTTTTAAAGATAAGAGTGGTCTCAGATCACACCAGCGCATTCACACTGGAGAGAAACCATATCAGTGTTCAGAGTGTGGACAGAGTTTTAGTCAGAAGCGTTATCTCAAAATACACCAGCGCATTCACACTGGAGAGAAACCGTATTTCTGCTCAGAATGTGGGCAGAGTTTTAACCAACTACCTCATCTAAAAGCACACCAGCGCATTCACACTGGAGAGAAATCGTATTTCTGCTCAGAGTGTGGACAGAGTTTTAGAGAGATGGATACCCTCAAAAAACACCAGCGCATTCACACTGGAGAGAAACCGTATCAGTGCTCAGAGTGTGGTCAGAGTTTTAGTCAGCTGGGTGCTCTCAAAAAACACCAGCGCATTCACACTGGAGAGAAACCGTATCAGTGCTCAGAGTGTGGACAGAGTTTTAACCAACTACATCATCTAAAAGCACACCAGCGCATTCACACTGGAGAGAAATCGTATTTCTGCTCAGAATGTGGACAGACTTTTCGAGAGATGGATACTCTCAAAAAACACCAGCGCATTCACACTGGAGAGAAACCGTATTACTGCTCAGAGTGTGGGAAGAGTTTTAGAGAGACGAGTTCTCTCAAAAAACACCAGCGCATTCACACTGGAGAGAAACCATATCAGTGCTCAGAGTGTGGACAGAGTTTTAGAGAGACAAGTACTCTCAAAAAACACCAGCGCATTCACACTGGAGAGAAACCGTATCAGTGCTCAGAGTGTGGACACAGTTTTAGACAGAAAAGTAACCTCAAATCACACCAGCGCATTCACAGAGAAGAGAAAACATAGTGCTCAGAGTGTGGAGTTTTAAAGATAAGAGTGGTCTTAGAGGACAGAAAGTGTGGATGGGGTTTCTCTAAAAAGAGTAGTCTCCAAAAACATCAGAGCAGAGACTGTAAGACTCATTAGAGTGTGGGAAGATACACAGATATATCAATATGGAGGAACAAGGAATTGTGGGTATCTCTGTCCCTACCGGGGTGGTCAGATTTCTTTCAGTGTCTCTGTGGATTTCCACTCAGAGCTCTGTTTACTCCCCACAGCCCTAAGACATTTTTCCATGTATAATATGAATAATAAGCTGTTGAAAAATGTGGCATGTGGACAGCCGGGCAAGTGATCTTGACTGTTTCGAAAAAAATCTGTAAACTTTTCCAGCTTTTCAGTATGTCAATTATTTTTGAGTGTGGCTAGTTTGAAAATACATTTAAAAGTAATGTTTTATTGCATGTTTCTTCTTAAATTGTGCTGATTTTATTAGAACACACTTTTATTTCATGCATGTCTCATTGCTCATCAGGCTGGAAAATGTTAGTGGTCAATCAACAGAGATCACTCAGAGGGGAAGATGTGTAAATTGTCGCAAAGCAGCCGAGTGAAACTTCTAAGCCTCTAAATGCATTTCTCACATTGGCTGCTGTTAATGCTGATGTTAAAATTGGGTTTTCATTGAATTATTATTTTAATTTCATTGAGTTATGTCTTGTGTATCTTTCCTGAAAATATATTGTAAAATCGCTGGTTTAATGTGTGAAAAATGTGATTTAAATTAACTACTACGTCCAAAATAGGGATTCTCTGATCAGGATTTTTGCCACCGATACCAAGTACCGATTTGTTGTCATGGTGATCGGCCGATACCAATGCTTCAAGTTTATATAACTGATATGTAAGCTCTCTGATCACCACTAAATTTTTTTCAGATAAAGTAATACCGAATTAAATGTTGTATTACATGTTTGACAATGCGCCTCCACGTGAGATTTCTTTGGAACATAAACGGCAAATAGTAAATTTTTCATTGTTTCTCGAAACGTTGTAGCAATTCCACACCGGCGATGACATGACTGCGGCCAGTAGTCGAGTTGTAAAAACAAATCTGGGGGATGGTGAATTTTATCCTTTATCAGACATTTAGTTCTGATGACCGTGCACATGGTGGGAGAACTGTGTACCCTTTTTAAAACTGTTGTAATTTTCTGTCAAGCATTCACACACTGTCATGACCTCCTGATGGAAAAAAAACATTTCTGTCTTTTAAGGTGGCAGGAATGCTTGGCAGAAAATGACATTAATCCAGATTTCTGTGCAGATTCTGCCATTTAAAGGCTATGGTTTTAGGATTTAGGATTTTAATTTTTAATTTTAACAGCCTATATGAGTTTAAATGCAGTTTTAAATGATTTGCCTGCTCTCTTTATTTTGTCTTTTTCTCAGTCTTAAGATGTTGATCAGCTGTGTAGTTTATGAATTGCGACTTTGATTCTGGTACTCAATTAATTGATCCTGTATTTTGCAGGAAGATGAGGAGCCAGATATCGGTGACACTCCTGTAGCTCTCCTTACTTCTGGGGCAGGCCCCTTCAGAGCTGAGAAGATCTTCATTGCAATTGAGGGAGATATTGTGTTTACCAGTGTTCCCAGGTTGGCTGATGCAATTGTGATGTTGTTTGGCCTGCCACCAACCCTTTTGAGTCTGAAAAATGATTTGTTGAACTCTGAATAGTTTTGTCACGGTGTAGCAAGGGTGAGCATTTTGGTTATCACCTGGCAAAGCAATTTGCAATTCAACTAAATTTGAAATGAAAATGTGCTAATGTATGTAGGTTGAGAATCAGGGTCAGTGTGGTGTTCAAGAAGATTATGTACTTAACCAGAGGTTTGAGTATTTTCATACTATCACTGGCCATTGTGCCTGTGGAAATGGCCCTGTGTTTTGGTAGATGATACATCCCAAACACTTTACTCTTTTAACCATGTTTAGTTTAATTGAAAATTACATTGTCAGGTGATAAATGTTCTATGTGATAAATGTTTTGTTCTATGCTGATTTAAAAAAAATTCCCACTGTAACATTATGACATGGAGGATATGTTTTATCAAAAAAGTAGAATTTATACTTAATTAAAAAATTTTATTGTATCAGTTGTGGTTGTCCATATTTTTTACATTTTACTTTAGTAATTACAATTTAATAGTTGCACATTAAGCTTGTCTTTGAGGAGATTTAAATTGTGTAAAGTTAAAATGTATTAGTTGTTTGAACTTAGTTTAAACTGAGTCTACAGAACTTAAAATGTATTTAAACTAATGTCAACATATGAGTCCAGTTTAAATATATTTTTAAATTAGAGTTTACTTAAAATTTTTATTACATTTACTTACATTTTCTTAGGTAATCGGTTACATTAAAAAAATGTACAGCGTGTGTGTGTGGCACATGGGTTGTCTGTCACATATGGACCCAAGTGGTCCTGACTGATAGTTGAATATTTGGTCCCTTGGTTGTCAGTTAGGTCCATATTCTTTCTTCGAATGGCTGTAATTGTGAGAGGGCCCAGCAGATCAAGCTTCCCACTTTTCCTTGTTTTTCTTCATGACGTTCCTTCTCATCACCTTGTCTCCAACTTAGAAAAAGTGAGAGGTGAAGCACCAGACTTGTTGAGCTTAGCCTGTGTTTGATCTTTTGAGCACTTCATATTGTTTCTCACAGCCATGAAGATTTGGTTCTGAATTTGAAGAGCTGGGTGGATTATTTCCATCTCAATGATATTCTCCAGTGTTTCATTCAACTTGACAAAAAGAAGTTGTAGTTAGTACTCAATTTTATGTATTACTGACAAAATGTTTTTAAAATCATTTCTAATTATTTCTAATCATTACATTACCAATAGCAATTTTATAATACATCAAAGAACGTGCTTCTGTTCCAAACATCAGGTAGTAACGAGAGTATTTTGTGTTTAGCTGTTTTTTTTGTTCGGATGTTGCACAAAATAGCATCCAGGTAAGAGTCCCACTACTCCGGCTTTCCTTGGCAAAAACAGTTTTTTAGCTGAGCCAGATATTTTTAACAGATGGTGAGCAGTGGGTGATGACAACCTTTGAACCAGCACAAATGAATATATTGTAAAAAACAAGTAACTTTTATTGTTTCCCTTTTAAATGTCCCTTAAAAACACAAACTGAACTTTTTTAAATGATAAACTAGCAAAATCTGAAGAAGTAGCACTACTTTTTCCGCTTTGAAGCAAAACGACCCTTTTTGTTCATATCTGAGCCAGGCGTATATAAATTTTTTACATTTATGCCATTTTTAGCAGACACTTTTATCCAAAGCAACTTTCATTCCCTAACTACAGGGGACAGTCTTCCTGGAGCAATTTAGTATTAAGGGTCTTGCTCAGGGACCCAGTGGTGGTGCTGAAGGTAGGATTCGAACCCATGATCTCTTGGGCTGTAGGCAAGTATCCTACCCACTGAGCTACCTCCACCCCAAAATGCAGCAAAACAAAAATAGTACTCAGTATTAGCAATAACATTTGTTACCATTCTGAAATAAAATAAACATGTTGCTCACATGATTGTACCAGGCATAAAGTGCATAAAATAAAATACTTCACAGTATTAGCAATAACATTTTCCCTTTTGAAACAATAAATATGTGGTCATATATGACCATGGTACATCACAAAGTGCATTTAAAACAATAAAAAACCTCACAATGCTATCAAACCCATTAATGCACAAAACCGATGACTAACTATTACACATAAATACAATCTGAAATGCACACTGAGGGAACAAAGGTCCATTTTAAATTATCACCTGTGATTAGTCATGGATTTGCTACCCATCTCACATTGTTGATACAATGCATCCAGAACATATTCCATCACTTTTTCTATATTTTGTTATATTACAGCTTTATTCCAAAATTGATTAAATTCATTTATTTTCTCGGAATTCTACACGCAACACCCCATAATGACAACATGAAAAAAGTTTACTTGAGATTTTTGCAAATTTATTTAAAAAAAAAAGAAAGCACATAAGTATTCACAGCCTTTGTCATGAAGCTCAAAATTGAGCTCAGGTGCATCCTCTTTCCCCTGATCATCCTTGAGATGTTTCTGCAGCTTAATTGGAGTCCACCTGTGGTAAATTCAGTTGAATGGACATGATTTGGAGAGGCACACACTTGTCTATATAAGGTCCCACAGTTGACAGTTCATGTCAGAGCACAAACCAAGCAAGAAGTCAAAGTAATTGTCTGTAGGCCTCCAAGTCAGGATTGTCTCAAGGCACAAATCTGGGGAAGGTTACAGAAAAATTTCTGCTGCTTTGAAGGTCCCAATGAGCACAGTGGCCTCCATCATCCGTAAGTGGAAGAAGTTTGAAACCACCAGGACTCTTCCTAGAGCTGGCCGGCCATCTAAACTGAGCGATCGGGGGAGAAGGGCCTTAGTCAGGGAGGTGACCAAGAACCCGATGGTCACTCTGTCAGAGCTCCAGAGGTCCTCTGTGGAGAGAGGAGAACCTTCCAGAAGGACAACCATCTCTACAGCAATCCACCAATCAGGCCTGTATGGTAGACTGGACAGAAGGAAGCCACTGTTTAGTAAAAGGCACATGGCAGCCAGTCTGGAGTTTGCCAAAAGGCACCTGAAGGACTCTCAGACCATGAGAAACAAAATTCTCTGGTCTGATGAGACAAAGATTGAACTCTTTTGTGTGAATGCCAGGCGTCATGTTTGGAGGAAACCAGGCACCGCACATCACCAGGCCAATACCATCCCTACAGTGAAGCATGGTGATGGCAGTGAAGCATGGTGATGATTTTTCAGTAGCGTGAACTGGGAGATTAGTCAGGATAAAGGGAAAGATGACTGCAGCAATGTACAGAAACATCCTGGATGGAAACCTGCTCCAGAGCACTCTTGACCTCCGACTGTGTTCATCTTTCATCAGGACAACAACCCTAAGCACACAGCCAAGATATCAAAGGAGTGGCTTCAGGACAACTCTGTGAATGTCCTTGAATGACCCAGCCAGAGCCCAGACTTGAATCCAATTGAACATCTCTGGAGAGATCTTAAAGTGGCTGTGCACCGATGCTTACCATCCAACCTGATGGAGCCTGAGAGGTGCTGCAAAGACGAATGGGTGAAACTGGCCAAGGATAGGTGGCCAAGCTGGTGGCATCATATTCAAAAAGACTTAAGGCTGTAATTTCTGCCAAAGGTGCATCAACAAAGTATTGAGCAAAGTTTGTGGATACTTATGTACATGTGATTTCTCATGTTTTTTATTTTGAATAAATTTGTAAAAACCTCAAGTAAACCTTTTTCACTTTGTTATTATGGGGTGTTGTGTGTAGAATTCTGAGGGAAAAATGAATTTAATCCATTTTGGAATAAGGCTGTAACATCATAAAATGTGCAAAAAGTGATGCGCTGTGAATACTTTCCGGATGCACTGTATGTTTCTTTTTAGATGGTGCTGATTTTATCAGAACCCTTTATAAAAATAACTTTTATTCTAAGCATGTCTCATTGTTTGCTTAACTAAGTTTACAGAAAAACAAAAATGACTGACAAAAAAATCAAACTCTGTAACCAAAACAGTAAAAACTCAAAACCTTTCAAGTTGTTATTTCAGCTTTATTGTGGCATGGTTTAAAGAACTTTTTCACATAGCAGGGACTGCAGACAGCCTGACTGGTAAGCAAGCTTTTATCAAAGATGTGAATGAAGTGTGTAGGTAATGAAAATTTATTGTTTTAAATTTTTTTTTAATTCAGCCACATGCAATATAAGGGTACTGCGATGACTGGGGAAGCCACAAAGGGCCAGAAGACCAGTGCCAGACACAAGACCTGTGGGTGATTTCCTAAACACTTGGTTTACAAGCTCGTGTTGCAGCCGTTCCTGTGTCTCCCATGGCCTGTTCAGATGGTACTGATTTCACAGAAAAGGTTTCACTGCGGGAACCTTTTTTGTTCAGATCTTAAAAGGCCTGTGTCTGGTGTGTTATTTTACACTGACAGATATTTAAAGTGATTTTGTAATTGTTTTTTTTAAACTGAGTTACAAGCAGTCAGGAGTCCGACTCAGGTATTTGTAATCTTAAAGTAATCACAACATGTTTGTGGAAGTGTATTGTGGCACAAAGAATGAGATTTCTGAGAGTTGATTGTCATCAGGCTGGAAAATGTTGGTGGTCAATCAACAGAGATCCCTCTGAGAAGATGTTATGTAAAATGTTCAAAAGTAGTATTTTTAAAGAACAAAAGTGCAATAACATTTGGTTTATAAACACATTTTAACAACAGTATTCCCTTTAAAACATTTACACAGTTACAGTTCAAATATTTATGTAAATCTCAACATAAACATTTAATGTAATCAAATCAAATATAAAACCAAGCTATTTGCCACTGCAGGGTGTTCAGATTGTATCTAGTTCATTACAGAAAAAAAGTTCCCCTCAGAGTCCAGAGCATTAGGCAGCTCTAAAGGGGAACCAATTGCATATGAAAGTCTCTGTATTTGAATCTGGAGCCCATTACTTTTGTCCATGCAGCGCTCTAGGTCTCAAATCAATTAAATGTTACTAGGATCTGCACTGCTAGCATTAGCCATGTTAATTAGCGGTGCCGCTTCAGAGGCCATGCAGAAGGCTGGTACTGTGTAAGTACATACTGTATGTGTGCGTGAGTGTGTATGTGTGCGTGTATGCTGTAATGTGTGTGTGTTTGAGTGTGTGAATGCGTGTATGTACACACATTAAAAGTGATTGAAATTAAGTATCTTAGAACTAAGAGAAATTGAGAAATTTGCCTCGGTTATTTGGTTATTATGAAATTTGATGAGGTGAAATTACGGACAAGGTATTTGTTGGATACATGAGCGATGAGGTTAAACTGTATGTCCCATCACCACTCCATTGTTATAGGTGTCAAAGATTGTCATACACAAGCTGTATGCAAAGCAAATGTCACAGTCATGCTTGTGGACTTGTGAACACTGGGACAGTTACCACCTGCGATTACTGGGTGTTGCATTGACCCCATGGACTTCCCTTCTTGTGTTGGACTAATCAGGCCACCTGTTTATAATCACCCTGCCATCACTCCCTTCACCTGTCGCTGTTCTCTATCACTTTCTGTGTTTCCCCATTAGTCACTCCAGTCAGTCCAGACGACTCTGCAGCCGCTCCAGTCAGTCCAGACAACTTTGCAGCCGGTCCTGTCAGTCCAGACGACTTTGCAGCCCCTCCAGTCAGTCCAGACGACTTCGCAGCCGCTCCTGTCAGTCCAGACGACTTTGTAGCCGCTCCAGTCAGCCCCGATGATTACGCAGCCACTCCAGTCAGTCCAGACGACTTTGTAGCCGCTCCAGTCAGCCTAGACAACCAGCCACTGGTTCCCACACTGGGCAGCCCTGCTCCTTACCAGCTGCCGGTTTCTGCACCGGGCAGCCCCGCTCCTGATCAGCCTCCGGTCTCTGCACCGGGCGATCCTGCTCCTGACCAGTCACTGGTTTCTGCACTAGGCGGTCCTGCTCCTGACCAGCCACCGATTCCTGCACCGGGTGGTTCCGCTCCTGACCAGCCACTTGTCTCTGTACCGGGCAGTCCTGCTTCTGACTAGAGGCTGACATTTTGTCGGAAATCCCGTGGGTCACGGGAATCCTGTGGGAATGGGAAACAAAATCCCTTTTAAAAATGTGATTGGGACGGGACTGGAAAAAATGTAAGCGGGAGTGGGCGGAATCGGGAAATTTAAGTGGGCAAGACCAGGATTTTTTTTAACATAACTGACAGATTTTAATGGGATTGGGACGGGACAGATTTTTTTTGTGGGAGTGGGACGGGAGAGGTTTGAAAATTCACTCCCGTGTCACCCTCTACTCCTGACCAGCCCCCGGTTCCTGCACCGGGCGGTCCTACTCCTGACCAACAGCCGGTTTCCGCACTGGGCGACCCCACCCCTAAACAAGCGCCGGTCCCCGCACTGGGTGGACCTGTTATCCAGATTGTACCGACTATTCTGACTCCTGACCCGTTCCCGGTCTTCGCACCAGTTGGAACTATTGTCCGGATTACTCCTACTGGTCTGATGTTAAGGTCGGTCTCTGTACTGGCCTTAACCTCTGTACCCACACTGGGTGGACCTACTGCCCAGACTGTTCCAGCTATCCAGATTCCAGGACCGGACTCCGAACCAGCCTGTCTGACCATAACGCCGGTTGGGCCACTCGCCTGGCCTACACTTCAGCGAGGTCTGCCGGCTCCTCCTCCTCCTCCGCCTTGGTTAGACTCTCTGACTGGTTTCTCGCACTCCCCCTCTTCCTTTTGTCTGAAGGGCTGTGAGTTTCTCCTCAGTGCCCCGGAGTTGTGCGTAGAGAGGGGGGTACTGTCACAGTCATGCTTGTGGAGTTGTGAACACTGGGACAGTTACCGCCTGCGACCACTGGGGGTTGCATTGACCCCATGGACTTCCCTACTTGTGTTGGACTAAACAGGCCACCTGTTTATAATCACCCTGCCATCACTCCCCTCACCTGTCGCTGTTCTCTATCACTTTCTGTGTTTCCCCATTAGTCCTGTCTCCCCAGTACTTAAAGTTGCCTCCTGTTGTTTCTCACGCTAGCATACTAGCACATTGAGTATCCTATATCCCTGTTCTGTATGTCTTCCCGTTCTAAAGAAAAAAAACCAATCTGTGTTTTATGGAAGTCTGCTCTACTGCTCTCCTTTCATTATACTACAGAACAGGACCGGATCATGAAAGCAAAAATGAGACAGTGCTAACTCCGGACACAAGTGTGGCGCTGCCCGGATTCCACCTGCTGCGGACGGTTAGGGCAAGAGAGAGTGGTAAGAGGGAAATAGGGGGACTGGCAGTGTTTGGGAACGATAGATGGTGTAACTCTGGTCACATCACACATCAAAGAACAGCTCTGCAGCAGAGACATTGAGCTGTTAGCCATTATCATGTGTCCTGTGATGGAAAAATTTATTAACTGTGTGTTTTAAACTCATATAAGTAACTTTCACTATAAATAGGCTAAAGCAGCATTTCTCAAACTATGGGCCGGCGCCGGTCCGTGAGAGGGCTCCTGCCGGTCCGCAGAGCCTCGCTTCTCAATGCTTCTGTTACTGTGCTCCCCTTCCCCGCCCCCTCGACTTCACGGCCCCGCCCCCTGTTTCAGCATTCTTGAATGTTCAGCTCACCTGCCATAGACGTATATATGGTTATACTTTGTTATAAATATACAGTGGTTCCCCGCTTAACGAACGCCTCATAGAACAAATGTTCACATTTTAAAAAATAGCTGAATCCGGCCAGACGTGTCTCAAATAAAGACAAAGCATAATAAACTCCCCACATAACCAATGGATTGCGTTTCTTATGTGGGGTACCACTGTATAGAGAGAGAGAGGAGTGATCTGCCACTTGTGGTCCAGGAGCTCT
>JBBJLR010004062.1:0-14198 GCA_037577145.1 Brachypetersius gabonensis | reverse complement strand
TAAATAAAATTACATTATATAAAACAGTTTCTTTGTGTTTGAATTTTTATTTATGCATTTCCAGATACAAATTGCTAGATTGTGATATATATCATTATCGAGGTAGAAAATTGCTTCTACCGTGATAGAAGATTTTGATTATATCGCCAACCCCTAGTATGCAGACCACCAAAACCCAAGTTGGCATACTGTATTTCATTTAAAATAATGTGTAACACTGATCTGAGCTTAATGATGGGTGTACTCTAATATTTACCTCTTTGACACCAGCCCCCGATTCTACTTTGGATTTCAGTATCTTGTAAATCTTCTTCCCTAGCACTGCTTCCAGCCTCTCAGGTATAGGCTTCCCAGACTGGGCAAAACCCTGAAGGAGAGAGGATATAGAGTAGACAAACCTTTGATTTGGGGGGAAATCTGTTGCACACAGACGCGCCGCTTAAAGTTATAGTCAATTAAAAGCTTCTTGAAATCCGTGTGGCCACAGTGGTGTAATGCATGCTGCAACAATAATATACATTAATAATACATTTCTAATATAATATGCTTTAATATAATTCTATTTTGTGGCACCAGTTTTGGAGTAGGAACTTTCCTGTTCCAGCATTACGTTGCTCTTACACTATGTGGGAAAAAGTTTTGGGACACAGTTCTAGACCCCTTACTGCCAGTGAAGGAAAGTCTTAATTCTTTAGCCTACAAAGACATTTTGGAGAACACTAGTTTGCAGACACAGTTTTCTGTTCCAGTATGACTGCAATTCAGTTCACAAAGCAAAATCCATAAAGCCATGGTTAGATGAGTTGGATATGGAAGAACTTGACTGGCCACACAGAGCCCTGACTTCAACCCCATCCAATACCTTTGGGATGAACTGGAACGGAGATTGCGAGAAAGGCCTTCTCATTCAACATCAGAGCCTGACCTCATAAATGCTTTACAGAATGAATGGGCACAAATTCCCACAGAAATACTTCACTCGTGGAAAGCTTTCTAGGAAGAGTGGAAGCTGTCTATGTATGTCAACTAAGCCAAAAAGCACTGCCTAGCCATTCAGAAGTACAACCTTTTGCTGTTTAGAGAACCCTACAAGTGTGAACAGAATACTTAAATCCCAATTCTTATTTTTGTCAGATCCCCATGTAATTAAAGTTAAAGGTGAAAATGAAACAATTCCATTTGTGTTCAGATATTTAATTTTAGGTTACCATAAGTACTGGTATAAACACAAATTAATGTGCAATAAATATGGCATTAAAAGTAAACAGTTCCTAAAATAATAAATCATTAATTCTCACCCCAGGGAATATCCAGCATTGTGCTTTCTCTTCCCACACAGCCAGAAACTCCAAAACAGAGCCTTCAGATCTAAAGAAAAAGCAATCTTCATATGCTGTGGGCATAATCTCCTATTTCAGACTATATTTAATATTGTTTCTATATATATAATACTCATGCTGTGTGTGATATTGGATCAGAATTCTCCCGAATATTTTACCTTGTGATAACCGTGTCTAAAACATGATTTTTGCCAAGGGTTTTTAGAACTCCTCTTCCCCTTATTCCTGTTCGTCCTGCGGGGTTCCTAAAAAGTTGTGCATTAATTGATGGTATAGTCTATTTCTTTTGGTGTATACTCACAAAAGAACTACACAATATCATAAATGAAAATACATATACTTAAATAAGCACTTGTTTCAAGTGTTATTTTTACCTGTAACTGTCCAAAGTTTCCTTCTCTGAACTGTTTGGAAAGAAATTATATACAAACATAAATAATAAACACAGTTACATCCAGATTTGAACATGGATGAGGCTCATTTAAAACTTACTCTGAGATTTGCTGTTGATTATAAATTGGAGGAACATAAGCAGGGAAGTCGACCTAAAAGAGAACACACAAATGCACAAATTACATATTCTTCTATGCCTCATTCAATAAGTGACACAATAAAATATGCTTGATGTTTTGTTGCTTTTTTTTAGATTTACAGTGCTGAAGTCATAGACACCTATTGTTTAAAGTCAAATTGTTTCAAGGTATTTTTCTCAGCATGCTTGCAAAGTTAACATCAGACTAAATACAAACAAACAAGAAAGCAGTAAAAAGTATCAAGATGTGTTTTGTTTGGAAACAAGTAGTAGCTATTTTGTGAGCTGGTGAGGAGATCTGGTTTGGTTCCAGATTTCTCCTCGGTTCCTGCAGCCATTGCTTGGATTTGTGAAACTCCATCAGCAGCTTCTGGTTTAATTTAATTAAGGTAATACTGGATTTCCACAAAGAACACACTGATATACTGAACATAAAACTGTTCACTATAAAATGTTATTAATATTAATGCCTAAGACTTTTGCACAGTACTGTATGTGACACAGTCTAGATCGGGTACCTCCCAAGGCACTTTCTCCTCAGGCACAGGGAAGCGTTTAACGGTAGTGCCAGGATAGTGATGCTGGCGGGCGTAGAAGTGATGAGTCTCCTCCTGCTCTGGTCCCTGTTCACTACATGCCGTAGGGTCACTCTCTGTGCTCTTTAATATACAGGCTGGAAATGAAAGGCTCTGTAAGTCTGACCTGTTTCTACTGAAAGCAAAATGATCCACAATCTCTCCACGCAAACAAAGATGGCTATAAGAAACCCATGCTTGTGGTAAAGGTGCCGTTTTGCACATGTCAAAAATGCTATTACCTGGTATAGTGGTTAAATAGACTGGCTAGCCATGAGGGAAATTCAACTTACCCATTAATGGTGCCTCTTGTTTGGATGTGTGTCCCTGAGATTTAAGGGTTTCCATAATCCACTGTAATGCTTTAGTGGACTGTAAAACCTACCAGAAAATGGTATGTTAGATTTGGCTATGGGTCAACATTAGCCCCACATGTTGCCAACACAGGTCAGAATTCCAGTGGCCCTGCTATGCTACACTAGACCAGACTTGAAGATCCACCAATGCACAAAGTCTTTACTCTTCCAATACATCTGTTTCAGTCTGTCATTTACATGTAAAGACAACAAAACATGGAAATCCAATAGAAAAGCCAAACAGCATCCTGAGCTGGAGTTGTTGACCCCATAGGTACATTCAGTGATGGGGATCACACACCTGTTCCTCCAGGTTGGCCAGCCTTTTCATCATTGCAACAGAACCCCTTTCATGTTCTCGCTCCAGCAGTTCTGACATGGTTCCAACCCTGAAAAACAAGTATTATAGTAATAAACATTATTTTCTTACACATTACTGGAGGTTTGGAATTACATGCCATAGTAACTTTTTATATACAGAAATATTCGGAACTAAACTTTGATGAATCAGATTCTGTAAATTATTACATAATTCAAGAATTCTGTGAACAAGAAATATTTACAGCAATACACTGATATATTATTGATTCAACATATTGCAGTAGCATCTTAATTCACTTTTTTTTTTTTATGCAGCAAACCCCAGGAGTGGCTGAAAAATGCATTACATGGGTATAAACATTACATGTGACCGGCATTTTACTTTTCTGCTGTGTCCTGGATGCGATGCTCCATACTCTGACTCTCGACTTGCCACAGAGATGCCAGGTAATTGTCCTTCATGAACGACTCCCATGATAACAGCTCCTCTTCCTCGGACTGACTCAGTTCCTGCTCTGGAGACAGTGAAATTGCATTTGGCTTTAATAAAACCAAACATTAATCCAGCTCATAAAATATTTAGTCAAGTCCCATTGTCTTTATCATCTGACAAATATGTCCACACAAATAAATTTTTTACAGAGGGCCAAAGTAAGGCGTTGAACCAAAACTGGGATCAGCCTTTTAGATTCATATCAAACAATTAAAAAACCCAACTGATCCTAAATCAGCTCGTAGTTCAGATTACTGCTGCCAAATGGATCACGGCTTACTTAGTGCATTATAGGCTATCAGAGACAGGTACTCACTGAAGTGCCTGTTTTTCTGAGCAGTACGTCGCAGGATCACATGTGTGATTAAGATGTTGAGATGGCTCAGCAGGATGAAGGGAGGAGGCAGTGTGGGACGGTTGTGGTATTCCTTTATCAGCTCATATCGCTGAAACTTCCAGATCGTGTCTGTATTGTCCTGCACCTCTGTGAATGTGTAGCTATGGAGCAAAGAGATAGAGCAGTCAGATGACAAACTTTAGACAAGGTTCTTAATATTTGGAAGTACACGGAACTTGCAGTGTCTCAGAGAACAAAGACACACAGTATCCTTGATGGAAAACACTTAAAGCTAAGATGCACTGAAAGCAATGTGTTGGTTTTCATGACATCATAAAACTTCTTGTGAGCCTGTGTCTTACAGTCAGGACTGTTGCTAAATATATAATGCCCAGGTTTCATTAAGTGTTTTACTGTACTTTTGGCAGATTATATAACAGATTTTGTCTGTAGAACACTCTCATTTTAGTACTAGCCACTTGTAACTTGCACAGATTTGAAGGTGAAGTACTTACTTGAAGATGGCAATGAGGAGGTTGAGGAGCAGTATGTTGGCAAACAGCAGGTAAACACACAGCATAATGATGGTCAACCACTCAGGGAAGACTGGAAAGTTGTTATCATTCAGCACGGGACACTTGGGCTTCAGTGCATCTGTGCCATTCACAGTGCAGCTGTCTATACTAAACTGTGTGTCTGGATCACAAAAACACAGAAAGTACTGGTGTTGAATCCTTCAGATATCTAAAGAGTACCACATTCAACACCTTCTGTTGAGAACTATGTAGTAAATATGCAGTCCAAAGGGTGTATATGGTGTGGACTTTATATGTATCATCAGTGAACCCCTAGCTTAAAATACTTCCCTAGCAAGTGGCTTTTGCCTAATTATAATAATCATTTCATTATAATTATACTTTGCCGCCTTAAAGTCTCTTCAGTTAAGATCGATTTAATTTAAGCAATTGATTCTCCGTGATCAATAAGGTTTTCTGGATTCTTATTCCGATTCTAAAGCAGTTTTACAGAAATGCCTTCAATGGACGAGCCTAAAAGGACAGTCCCAAAGAAAATGAAGAAAAATCATTGATAGGAATTACAACATTACAATAGTGCACCACTGGACTAAACCACAAGAATACTTCTTGTTTCAGACTCTTTTCAAAAGGCTCTTGTCACAGTTTACTCACTGTCTATGCTAGACGGTAAGGTCCCAAATATGATGAGGTAGGGCTCATAAACGGCTCCACGCATGATCCATTCAAAACGCTCCTCATTCTGAATGAGGATCCCCTGTTTGGCCACTCCATAGGCCAACACCCAGATACTGAGTAGGAACATGAAGAAGAACAGATCCATCATCTATAAAGGGATAGAATGGGAAGAAATAGAAGAGTTAATCAGTAATATATTCAAGATATATTGATAAGAGCACATAGCTGTTAATGACACACTGACAAATTTATATTATGAAAAGGTGCTATTAATGCTTTCAGTAAATGTAGTGCATCAAATCCAGAGTCGCTATTTTTTTCTTACCATTCTTCTGACAATGATTATCTTAGGACCTAAGGTTCTGCTGATGGTGAAGATGGCCATCAGCCGCAAGCAGAATATGATGAAGTCAATGCAGAGGACGACTTTGCCCACATAGAACACTGTGCCTGAAGCCTGGAGCCTGGACAAGAAATGAAGAGTCTTAAAATGCATATGCTGTATGTATGTATGTATGTATGTATGTATGTCACTAAACGCCTTGACTTTTGACCATGCAAACATGACATCTACCATAGAAATGGAAAAAAAAACACCCAAATGATAATGCAGGGGCTTTTAGTGGAAAGCAGTTGACCTGCAAGCCAAGCCGGTGATGAAGAGCATAATGGACAGCACGTCCAGAATGTTCCACAGGTCTTTTATATACAATTTCACTTTCCTCCGAAGGCCAAATCCGTCTGAGTCATGGAAGAGCTAAGCAGAAGGGGATAACAATAAAAATTCTGCATTAAATGTATTTATTAATGATAAAATGATGGCTATTTTAGTGCCAAGAACAAAATAATTATTCACTTAATTTTATTTATGTTATTCATCAAGATATGTAATAATTTCTGGCACTTATGGTAAACTGCGTTCTCAGCAGTGCATGATTCCCTTGAACTGACACGTATCTCACCTGTCTGACCTCCTCACACACCAGAGCTGTGAGCCACACGTACAGGAGGAACTCTCTCCAGGATGGCGAGGACTGGAAATCCATCATTAGCACCACGGCAAAGAGCCAAAGGAACCCGAAATAGGAGGCAATGTTCCAGTAGAACTTCACCTGTGGGCAGGTAAATAATCCCACCGCCCGCGTCCAGCAGTTCAGGGGATGCAGATGAGACTTCTGAGAATGGTCACTGGTGGTATTAAAGAAAGAACTTTATCATCTGAGGATCATATCTACTATTAAAATAACGATGATCTATTGACCCTTAAGTGGATTTAACCATTTATCATCCATCCTCACTACACGTATGATATATTCTGTGCTTTAATTATGCTCTACCTTGAGCAAGAGATCCACTGGTATAATTAAGTCTTAAACTGCATAAAACTTCAAATAAAAGTTATGATAATGTTATAAATGACTTCCATCTGAAATGGCATTACCGACTGTTATATGTGGAATTGTCAGAATCCATGCCCAGTTTTTCCTCCTCAGTCTTCTTCTCGGCTTCCTTTCGCAAGTCCTCATCACGTCTAATCAAGAGCATGCATTTTTCATCATTACCAATCACATAAATGATGCCTTTAAACATGTCTATTTAATGGACAATTAGTGCCAAAGATAAATTATGCTTCTTTCCCTTTGTATGACCCCTAAATATACTTAATGACCCCATGCTTGTTTACCTGATTTGAGCTGTTCTACATGTTACTATAAAGGCAGCTGTGCTTAAGCTGACTTTGAGCAGGGAAGGCACTGACAATAAATTAGACGTATAAATGTTTGTGAAACATATATTTTCAGATAAGGAGTTGCTTTTACTATATAATAGAGTAACAACTATAAAAGAGTGCTGGTACTGACTTTGTTCCGTCCTGCAGACTGCATGCATTATGTGTGATGTGAGGCCTCTTTGCAGAGAGAATAAACCACAAGCTTGTAACCATCAAAAAGTGCTGTGTTCTCTTTTACCATTGATTTGAGTCACAACATTTTTGCCGTGACAGTGTACCATTATATTCCTAGAGTTATTCACTTTACTTTGGTACCAATCACGATAAATTATTAAGGTTCTTCCACAACTGAAACACAAAGCGTCTTCTCCACAGCTGTCCTGGATGTTCTAGATGAAGACTGCCACCCAGTGGTGGTTCCTGGCAGTAATGTTTTTGAGATGAACGTACTGTAATTGGCTGATCACCTGAAGGCCAGAAATCCAGTGTAGATCAAGGGAAAGAAAACCATGCAGAGCAGGAGCTTCCACTGTGGGTTGTCCACTGCTAACTCTCCATACCAGATCTGAGTCAGCAGCGCCTGAAACAGCAAGTTCATATCTGAGGTTTTTTTTTCAATAACTCATTTTTGATGGTTTCAAAGTACATGTAGGCCTGCAGTTCCATTTCTCTTTTATGTTTACTTATGTAAAATATACAGTACTGTGCAAATGTCTATGTCTCAGCATGTGATAAAAAGTGTCTTTCTGCTTTTTAAGTTAAAATTAGAATCCAAACAAACAAGAAAGTAGCAAAAGTATCAAGATTTGTTTTGTTTGTAAAAAATGAAGTTGATATTGTGTGAGCTGGTGAGAACACAGGTTCGGTTCCAGATTTCTCTTTGGTTCCTCCAGTTGTTGTTTAGATTTGTCAAACTCATTTAGCAGCTCCTGACTGAATTTAATGAAGGACTGAGAGAGCCAAACCAGGTTTCTGATTTAAGTTACTACTCCTCTAAACAGTTTTTAAATATTATGTTTGCAAGTGCCTACAGTTGCACAGTACTGTATGTTAGTATAAAGATAAGAACTTAACCAAAAATGTATTAATTATGCAGTAGTATAAAGCAGTAGTTTTTGTGCAGGCTGAAAAGAGCTAAGATCTCTTGTGTTTCTTGAATTCAGATAACTGTAAGTGTGTCAGGTCTTCACCTGGACCCCTGAGTGAGCTATGAAGCTCTTGTTATCAGCCTCGAGGGCGAGGCGCAGACAGGTGACCCCGCCCCACGACGGAGAGCTCCGGGTCAGCAGCTTCTGAGCTCTCTGTTCATCAGAGCTGTGACATTCGCTGAACACACCTGCAAAGGTAAAGGGGGGTCATTTGTTTTCTTCCTCTGTGTTAGGTGGTGCTTAGGAGTGACAGTGTTATAATCTAGTATAAAACTAACCAACTCCAGATAATATTAATCACTGATGGAAAGGTACTGTCTCAACTTTATTCTACAGGGGACAGTATGGCAAAATGTGCATCTTAACAAAATCAGCAGGTACAGATAATAATATACCTTAAACATAATACTATACTACATATTACTACTGAATTAAATCATTATAATTATTATAAAGTAATATAATAATTCAAAGATTTTAATGTATCTGTAAGCTAGACCTTCAGAGAATAATTCAGTTATGCATAACAATTTATTTTATTGGTTTCATAATACAGACAAGTTATTCATGTTATGACTCCAAATCAGAAAAAAGATGCACATAAAAAACACTGTTATTCTTAAATTTACTTTGACTTTTATTTCTTTGCAGACAGTATACCCAAGATAGTTGATATACATCCGTTCCTGCATTTCAGTTCTGTAACATTTTACAAAAAAAGTTGGGGCAGTAAAGCATTTGCCACTTTGTAATGTTGCCATTCCTTCTCACAACACTTGTGATGCTGACCAGACATAACCGTAACTATCTTGGGTTCATAGTGTCTGCGATGAAACAAAAATCTAAGTCAATTCAAGAGTTACTGTGCCTTTGTTTATCCCAACTTTTTCTGATTTTGGGTTGTAAATAAACTACCAGTGTAATTAGAAAAAGACAGTGGAATCATCCAATCATGTTTTAATTTAGAACCAATTTTGCAAAAAGAATGCCTACTACTGTTTTGCTGTTTTCCATTTAGAGCCCAAACTGAAGGCCTAGCTCTAATAGATTCGGTTTGATACTGCAAATGCATCAATATAGTGAATCAGAACAAAGGTACAAAGATGCTACGCAGATACTGAAGTGTAGACTGAATGTACCGATGGCCCGTTTCTCATAGTGATTGGCAAGTTCTTTCATAGACTCCGCTTCCTCCCCATTCTCCCCTCCCACTTGGGCTAGTTTCTTCAGGATCTTACTAGCAGCCAGAGCAGCAGCTATACAGTCACTGCACTGCACACACACACACAAACACAAACACACACAAATTGTTTTCAGACAAGTAAGTCAAAGAAACATTACATTTGATAATATTTTATAACAATTTAATAACATTTCTTCATCTGCTAACTTGTTAACTGGCTCCATGATCTCCGATCTGACTCTTCATGTCTCTCTAATATTACCTGTTCCCAAGCGATTTCTGCCAGTTCCTTCTTGTTTTGCACCACACTCCAAAGAAAGAGGTCTCTGCCTGGGTCCCATACAGTGTCTGTAGCTTTCTCCTCCTCAAAGCACGGCAGCTCCAGACCTTGGCTTTTGGATGGCACCTAACAGGATCCCATAAATCCGTTAGATTTTACAGGAAGGAAGCTATACTAATACACTTAATACCTAGACCACAGTAGAGGTAAATAGACACAGTGTCATACAGCACAAACCATTCTACACATATAAAGCAAAACCAAATTACAAGAATAATTACTATCTAGCTAATTCACAAAAAAGATTCTCCTCCATACCTACATTTACACATTAGAATGAATGAATATGTCATTAAAGAGTCAATCCTGAGGTAGTATCTACAGTTAATAAATGGTATCGAATTGCAGCACAGGCATCTTTCTGAAATTATTGGAAACATACAGGAAATCTTAGTATTTACTAACTGTGCATTATGTGTCATTTTCAAGACCCTGCCCTGTCTTTCTTTAGCTAGGTTAAAGTCATCAGCGGGGTCATAAGCTTCCTGTAAGAAGTCCTAGTTCCCACTGAGATGTAGGCTTGCAGCATTTTGTATTATAATTAACATTGTCATCGCTCTCCGCTGAACAGAAACTCACAGTTACACGGATGTCATATTTGCACATCTCTGTTCTGTGGCGGGACGGTCCTGAGGCATAAAGCGGCCGAGAAAAACTGCCTAGCAGGTGTCGAACTTCATCAGAAACATGACTCAGTGCAATCTTGCCACCTTCTGGGGCACGCTTGGCCAGTTTCCGCAAGAAAAGGCAGCTAGGCAGGTGCGTGTAGAGATTATGGAGTGTGTCTTCATGTTGGAGGAACTGCCGGATACACACTCCATTCTCCAGCAGAAGTCGCACAAACTCTGATTTATGGCCCACCAGTGCGGAGAACATGGCCTGGTGCAGATCACTGGACTGGAATACAACAACATTTCAGAATGTTTAATTAGAGATCCATTCTAAAAAGTAATATCTATTCTAAGAAGTAATTTGCTTAGTGGTTTTAATGTTACACTGTATATTAAACTCATTGATAATTATACTGTTTCACAATTCTGTATGATTACCACATTTAAGTGATGGTCAAAATAAACAGACTCTCTGCAAGGCACACACCAGGACAGCACAAGTTTGCATAACTATTATCTGAACACTAAACCTATTTACTTGCACTGTACTTTGTTTTCATGCCATTAAGAAGGAAGGGTGCACAATCAAGCATAGCATTAAAACTTGAGAATCATTGATCAGATTATTGACTTCATCTGTCAGTGGTTTAAATGATATGGCTGATTGGTGTGTACGGCACAGTTTAACCCTGAATGTTTAGATTTTGGTTCCACTTTATGTTACAAATGTGTTGAGAGCATAAAAAACAGTGCATGCATAAAAGAAGCATGATATTTGAATAACAGACCTTCCACTGACTTTGTTCAGTGAATATCTCACTTTCTGCAATGTCCACACGATTCCAGGCCACAGCCAGCTCCAGCTGTCTCTCCTTGTTCTGCTTTTCCAAACTGTCACTGCAACGGGAGGCTAAAGGGAGACACACCATTCAATTCTACAGATGTCTGTCAGCACAAGACAAGTTTTTAAATAAATCCGTCTCTTTAGTCAACGTCTCTTTAGTCTTTAAATTCAATACATGACACAATTTTCCCCACAGAAAGATGGACACAATCCCCTGTGATCAGAAGGTTGTGGATTCGAATCCCAGGACTGGGAGTGGCACCACTGAGACACCCTTTGAGCTGTGTTGCTGACTGCCCACTGCTGGTAAATGGGTTAAATACAGAGAAAACTTTCACACTGTCCACAATGTGTGGTGTATTCCCATTTGAATATAAGGGGCCACTTTACTTTGCTGTCAAGATTTGATTGCATTAAGCCCCAAGAGCATCAGTGAGATGAGATGCTGAGGCTGGATCTCTCAAAGTCTCTGTGAGCAGCAAGTCATTCATGAGCCTAATAAACAAAACTGCCTGAGCAAAATAAGGAAGTGCAGGAATGTGATGGGAGTTGATTAAAAAAGCATAATTGCATGATTACCATGATTACATACGAAACATGACTGTGTGTGAAAGTCTAAAGCAAACTACTCTGTAGTTAGAGAATGGAAGTCGCTTTGGATAAAAGCGTCTGAAAAATGCCATAAATGTAAATGTAACCCGAACCCTAACACAGATCAAGAGTCTTTTATTGTTCTTATTCTGATGTTTAGGATTTCAGTGTAGTAACTCTACAGCAGAACGTAAAAACAATTCATGTGAAGTTTTATTATTTTATAAATTAAAAGTAATTCTATCTAGCATCTCTATTGGTGTATTCATCACAAAATCTTCAAAATAAAGGGATGCTGCTGTTAAAAACTGAAAAAAAACCCATAGACGGACATGTTTTCTTTTGAGAGTTTGGACAGTGGATGGTCAGATGGTTTTTGCACAGTACTGTAATTACATCATTATGTTAAGCATCTATGCCATCTATCATTTTGGTCTAATGGATGGGTGACAGACGATAAACTAATTATGAAAACAGATGATAGGTGATAATGCTTCAAGTAACAGTGATAAGTGCAGTACTTACTGTCTAAGCGTTTCCACAAAGCTCAGCAATCAGTCCCTCAGACTATGCTAGACAGTACGATTCCCGGAAAAGGAAGAGACTGAGACATTACTGAGAAAAGCTCAAATATCACCTTTTAGAAAAGCCTGGAGTATGGCTACATCTAGGTCGCTGTTTTTCTCCTCGTCGATGCAGAACACTGTCAGTAGATGAGGCATTCGAATGATGTCTTGAATCTGTGAACAACATCCAGAAAAGTCCTCTGAAACAGCGAAGTCAACCTGTTCTATTTCTAAATACTCATAATCTTTAAACAGGTATTACAGTCACACTTTATATAAATACATACGCTATATATGGACGAAAGTATTAAGATGCCTGGCCTTTACACTAATGGACTTTAATGACATTGCATTCATATACGTAGACGTAGAGTTGGTCCCCTCTTTGCAGCTATAACAGCTCTTCTTGGAAGGCTTTCCACTAGTGTTCAGGGAATCTGTGTCCATTCATTCTGTAAAGCATTTATGAGGTCAGGCACTGATGTTGGACGAGAAGGCCTGACTCACAGTTCCAGTTTATCCCAGAGGTGTTGGATGGGGTTGAGGTCAGGACTCTGTGAGGGCCAGTCAAGTTCTTTATGGAGCTCGCTTTGTGCACTATGGCACAGTCATGCTGGAATAGAAAAGGTTCTTCCCCAAACTGTGCCCACAAAGTTGGAAACAAAGACATTTTTGACAATGCTCCATTGAATGAAGGGGTACAGATTCCCTCAGAAACTCTTGTTGAAGCATTAAGATGGAAATAAGAGACCTTCTTCTACTTTGTACTCTCGATTTTGATGTTGTAACAATGTAAATTTCCCACCTGTGGCACTAATAAGGGGTTATCGAATCCCAATCAGCTCAACAAGCATTTGGACACTTTTTGTTCCCTTTTCATCTTCACAGTCTAACTTTGTGGAATTGAAATGGCCCAGTGACTTCCTAGCACTGATATTTACACTGTAAGCAGTTTGTCAGTCTCACCTTCTTTGTCCACTCAATGACCTTCATCTCGGAGAAGTGCTCATACTCCTCTCTAAAAAATTTCTTCATTAATTTGTGGATTAGAGCAAGAGTGACCTTGGACACGGGCAGACCAGCCACATTAGCGATGACATCAGCCACGCGCCCAGACCCCTCCAGAATAACACACGGAGTGCTGTTCATCATGGAGCTGTAGATCGTCTGTGGGACAAGAATCGCTTAGGAAATGAACAAATGGAGCAGCTAGTATTTTAGAATGGTCAACCACGGAAAGAAGAGTATGAACTCACATTTAAAGTTCCAGGTCCACCATCCAGCACCACACACACAACTGGAATCTTTACTCCACTCTCTGGTAAAGACAAACAAAGACAGTGGTGCTTTGAATTTATGTGATTCATAAACTGTTAAAATAATTTTAAATCAGCTGCAAATGAATAAAATGGGCTGCACTATCACAAATCTTGCCAAAAAATAAAGGTGTGTAATGTAAATGTAATTACTAAAATTACTATTTAAAAGGAAATTTCATGTTATATTGGGTTAGTCAATACAGAAATTAACTATTTCTCAACACATCATTGAAAATAGATTGTTGTGGCATTATTAATGTAATCCATTTCATGTTGTTTCTGGTTGCAGACAATCATTTTTAGACTAACATACATGGTGTCCCACTCTGTTGTTCCAGCCAATTGACAGCACAGCATTCATCACCCTCCATATTCCAACATCACGCAGTGGTGCAAAACAGATTATGTAGAACACAGGTTAGAATAATCCTGACAATCAATATCACAATATGACGAGCACAATTGAAGGGATAGGAAACCACCAGCACACTCAAAAAATCAACTGTAAATTACAGAGGGGCAAAAAAGTATTTAGTCAGCCACCAATTGTGCAAATTCTCCCCCTTAAAAAGATGACAGAGGCCTGTAATTTTCACCATAGGTGTACCTCAGCAACAGAGTTGTGCAAGTTACTTCCAAACTGTAATACATTACAGATTACTTATTACTGTCATTTAAAAGTAATCCCTTACCTTA
>JBBJLR010004043.1:0-11389 GCA_037577145.1 Brachypetersius gabonensis | reverse complement strand
ACAGTCACACACACTACTGCTCTTCTTACTGACACAGTCACACACACTACTGCTCTTCTTACTGACACAGTCACACACACTACTGCTCTTCTTCCTGACAGTCACACACACTACTGCTCTTCTTACTGACAGTCACACACTACTGCTCTTCTTACTGACAGTCACACACACTACGGCTCTTCTTACTGACAATCACACACACTACTGCTCTTCTTACTGACAGTCACACTACTGTTACACACTACTTCTCTTCTTACTGACACAGTCACACTACTGTTACACAGTACTGCTCTTAAGTTTTATTTTTATTATTCAGTTTATAGCTGGAATTTTGTTCACAAAGGTCTTTTCCTGTTAGTTTTGTCAATATAGACTTTCTGTCTGTCTGTCTGTCTGCCTGCCTGTCTTACCTTTGGTGTTAACACAGTTTCTCACTTTGACGATGTTGCCCTGGTTCCTCTTCAGTGTTGTTCCAGAACAGGCTGAGAGGGGGAAAGAGTATAAATAACATATGAAGCCAGAAAACCCTAAAACAGACATGTTGATTCATCACGGACTGGGTCGCTGGACGGATTAGATCTACGTCTGAAGAAAGAATTCAGAAGAGAGCTCCACCAATCTCCAAGATCAGCTCTGCTTCTCCAGATCTGATCTTTGAGCAGTCGCTCCATCAAGAAGGAGTTAGATGACACTGAGCACTATATACATAATTGAAAGGGGGGGGTGTGTCAAAAGAGTAGTCACTTTATTAAAATGTGGATTATTATTTAAAACTATTATCCTTCTCCTGAAATAAGAAACCTATGAAAACCTGGAACTTGTGTTCCAGCATTGCCATTTATGTCTAAAGAATAATTCCTCTTTCCTTTCCTTCTTTTCTTCACTGTTATTCTCTGGTTTTACTTATTCAAACTTCTGTTGATGTATAAGTTGGTCTCTTCATAATCAACTATTATCTCTATTATTGTGGAAGATTTAATTAAAAATATATATATTTATGCCTGTCTTTGCAATTTAGACGCAATGATGAATCTAATAAAGAGCTTAAACAATAAACTTTGATTTGATCAATTGTGTCTCGACAAAGTCATTGATTAAAAGGGAGTTCCATTGATGAACATGTTAAAGTCACTAACAGAGGTATGAAAGGCTCTGTTTTAGAGTCAGATGGTAATGACAGGAACCAGACATTTCTGAAGCAAGAAGAGATTAACACTGGCAGACATTTGAGATGAAGAAGGTTTGGGTTGTTTTTTGCAGCATTTAAGGATTACTTCACACAAATAGGTAGCAGATGGCCATAATTCTCCATAGGAGGTACGTGACCCTCTCTAATAGAATTCATTGTTGTCAGTTTTCCTTAACAATACAGGCTTCAGGAAACCAGGATTAGTCTTCAGCTCTTGACCAATAAAACATACTATAGAATGGAAAAGCCACTCATGAGGAGATCTGAAAGGGCCAACAGACTTTAGGACATTGATTTGGTAATTACTCAGAAAAAAGCCTGAAAATATGCCCTTTGCTCCTGGTTCAATATTGCATATTTACACAGAACGCAGTCACTGCTGACTCCGCTGCCAGAGTTTCAGATGTGATGACTTACCCAGATACCTCTCCCAGAACAGAGTCTAGAGGGAAGAGAGAAGAAAAACATGGTCTAACAGTGCCAACACATTCTGTCCATTTGTGGAGAACTGTGGTGATGAAATGTCTCGCTAATAAAACTAAGTTTTTAAAGAAGAGCGTTCACAAAACCAACATGCTACATTACCAGAGTTACGCTCAGAGGTTTTCTGCACGTTTCACTGTTTCCATGTTCTCCGTCTCCTCATCTTTTGCAGAACCCCCTACTTAAAAGTTCTAGCACTTAGAACTCTCCTCTGGCTCTCACACCGTCCTCAAACCTCAGATTGTAAGTGGCTTCTGATAAAAGTGTCTGCCAAATTAAAGTCATGTAACGTAACGAGGCAGAAGTCTGCCGTCCTCACCGTTGGATCAGGTTGCTCGAAAACCTCCCGCGCCTCCTCATGGCTGCAGATCTCCTCCATACACTCTCTCTCCAGGTTCCCCTGCTTCAGCTCCTCGAAGGGGGTGTTCGCTCTCCTCACCCGGATCACCTGAGACGCCCTCTTGGCATCGATAAAAACTGCCAAGAACACACAAATGCAACTTCCAACCATTCCACCATACATTATTGAACATTTAACATCAGCAGAGGCCCCGAAGACGATCAGTGAAGGTTCTCACCATCGTAGCAGAGAGAGAGCTGGAGCGCCTGCCCGAGGAGAAAGATGAGAAGGAGAGGTGCTGGTGCTGCTCCCATTCTTTCACAGCGAATACAATCCTGAGAAGACCTGCGACATCACACAAAGCTGGAGAGCCACTGTTAAAGCCCAGCAGTCCCACCGCCGCTGCTCTCGGGTTAATATTGAACTACTGGTGGCCAGAAAAAAAAACACAGACTGTGTAGAAGCTCATATCACTCTCAGCAGTGTATCATCTGAGATGTTCCAGAACAGTCTCAGGATACTCCAGGAGGTTCTTCAGGAACTTTACATACGATATGAACAAAACAGTGAACAAGTTATCATTTTCACTGGGCAAATTTGTCCTATCTGTGGATTCTGTAAACACGTCAGCGCTGTTTGCAGAGATAATCCATGAGGGTTACAGAGTTCATGGGACTTCCAGTAAATGCAAGAAAAAAACAAACACTTTGAGAGTGTTACTGCACCTTTGAAAGTCTAAAAGAATAGTTTGATTAAAACAAAAATACTAATAACTTTACACAATCTTCCATTTACTCCAGATGTGTTTGGAGTGCAAATGTTGCTTCTTTAGTATAGATCTGGAGCCGATAAGCCATTTATAGTCACACAAAAAGTCACCCTGCAAATACATAATAATAATAATAATAATAATAAAATAACAATAATGCATTTGCATAGCCTCCATCCCCAAAACTCCTCTCAAATCACCTCTACAGACGTGCGTTATATTAACAGTAACAATTTTTACATACTGTTTGTAGCAGCATTAGGACTCATAATGAAAGTTTTGGTCTTCTGGGGAAAACGGTGTAATCTTTCGGCCCCTATTCAAAAAGTTTGGACAAAACAGGAGCTCATAAATCAACACTAGAGTTAAATCAACTGATGAGGGAAAGTGCAGTGGGGTCCCGTGACTGGGACTGGCAATCCCTGCTGATACGGAGGAAATATTATGAGTAGAGCTAAATAATTTGGGGAAAATATCTAAATTGTGATATTTCTGACCAACGCAGAAGCACGATTCTAATGTTTTTAATGTCCAGGTCTGTTATTTTTGCTTGAAGTTCTTTAGCGTCTGTGCCTGGGCTCATCTCATTTACAGACATTTCACATGTTTCTTAGCATTTCCTGGTTTAAACTTAAGACAATGTTGTTAACATATGTTTAGGATTGACTGTATATAATTATATATGAATTAGCAGGTGTGAATAGTTGAAAACCTTACTTACACAAGATGAGATTCCAATATGAAGAAAATGTATCCTTCAGCTCTAATGGGTTCCTGTTACTGAGGTGTTAATGGACGCAGGTTCAGATGCAACTGACTGACTCTGAATGGAGTCTCTGCATTCAAACACAGTAAACTGTGACTGATTCTGAAAAAAATAGTACTAACATTTCTCTCGTATCCATCATTTTTATTTAGAGAACACGTTCACAATACTGCGGGGATTAACAAACTGTATGAAAAGTGATTAAACTGTGATGAGTTACAACAGTAACTGTAACAGAGTTGAATGAATCATCATTAACTGAATTAGTTTCCTTAGATTATTTTCCCCAAAGTTCAGCTTCGTGTACGGCTGGTACAGATCTGGTACAGATCTGGTACACAAGGTCCAGTGGGCAGATAAGTCAATATTTACTGACGTCTTTGACTGAATGTTGCCACTGGAAAGTAACCTTCAGATCAAATGACACGATAAGCCTCAGCGGTTTTTAATGGCTGTGTGTTTGTTTTTTGAAATTGTTCTGAACTGTTTGTTACTCACAGTATTCAGTATATAGACTCTATTTCCACGGTCTCCGCCACCAAGCTCAGACCATCATGGCCCTGGAATACGACCATGCTGTCGACTCGCCCAGCAGGATGCTTAGAAGCCCTTTCCTGCTCCTGAAAAACCAAACAGTCATTCTGTTCTGGAACAACAACATACTCAGCACCACCATTCGACACCGTCATTTCCAAAACGTCCTCGCTGAGCTCAGTTCCTTTAACCTCGCTTTTGGCTTCAGACCCTTGGAATGTTCTAGAGCCAGAAATGGCTTCTTTGGAGTCAGGCAGCCCACTGAGGTCCCCCAGGTCCTGAACATGAACCAGACCCTGCAGGTCTTTCTCCTTACCATGAGCGCTCTTTTTATCCGGAACCCTCCCTGGCACGGTGCGTCCGGCCTCCACTGGTTCTGTATGCGACCGCAGGTGCCGCCGCAAGCTCTGCATCAGTGTGTATCGGGCGCCGCACACTTCGCAGCAGTGGGGCTTCTCCTCCAGGTGAGACTTCATGTGCCGGCGCAGCTTGGTCGCCATGGTGTATCCTTTCCCACACCGCTCACACCTGAAGGGTCTGTCGCCGGTGTGCAGGCGCTCGTGGGCCCGCAGCGTGTGAGGGTCGCGCAGGGCCTTACCGCACACGGGGCACAGGTACGCCTCGCCTGTGTGGGAAATGAGGTGCCGGCGCAGCTCAGGCACCTGCGAGAAGCTCTGGTCACAGTGCATGCACCTGTACGGCTTCTCTCCGGTGTGAATGCGCACGTGGCCCTGCAGGTTCCCGCGCTGCCGGAAGCTCTTGCCGCAGTGCGGACAGACGTAGGGCCGCTCGCCCGTGTGCAGCCGCATGTGGTTCCGCAGGGAGCCCGCGTTGGCCAGCTCTTTGTTGCACTTGGGACACTTGACCCTCGATGCTTGGTGGTTCGCATCTTTGGCGCGGTGGACCTCCTCATGGACCCGTAGCGAGGGCCGCCGGGCGAACGACTTGCCGCACGTGTCGCAGATGAAGGGCTTTTCGCCTGTATGGAGCACCTGGTGTTCCCTGAGGTCACGTTTGACGCCGTAGCTCTTGTCACAATGCTGGCACTTGAAGGGCCGCTGCCCGCGGTGCATTAGCTGGTGGGCGCGGTAACTCTCCTGGGAGCTGTAGGTTTTGCCGCACTCTGTGCAGGAATACGGCTTCGTTCCCGAGTGAGTGAACCTGTGCTTCTTCAGGTGGCACAGCTGGAAGAAGTGTTTGGCACACTGGTCACACTTGTACTTCCGTTCCCGTAAACTGAACTGAAAGCGGTCTGGAGAACCCTCCGGTACTCTGTGCTGCTCGCCGGTGCTCCCACTGTGGCCGGAGATCTCCGCAGGCACTTGTCCGGATTCAGAGCTGGTTTCTTTTGTCAGAGACTTTTTCACAGCACAGACGGGCTCCCTGCTCTGCCCCTGCCGTACACTGCGGGCACGCCCGGGCACCCGGTGCACTCTGTGGGGTTCTGTTTCTCCGGTGCTAAACACTTCCACTGCTACTTTCTCACCTCGGGCTTCTTCCTCATCCAGGGCGTTCTGGTCCAGGTGATAAGGGCGACAGCCAGCCGGAAGATGTTTCTCTCCACAGATCCTCCTCTTCTGAGGTCTTGTTTCCCGAGCCTTTGTTGAGTCGTCAACCAGATGTTTATCCTCTAGTAAATTTGCTAGGAGACAAAAATACCACAAATTAAAATTCAACCTGAAAACAGAAATCCAAAAATATACCGGGAAATAAAATTCAGAACTCCAGGCACTGCAGACGTACTCTTTCAGTACAAACTCAAATTCTAGAAAAGTGAGGAAATTTTGTAACATACAATAAAATAAAAAAAAGCTGCAATTGGAAAGTTCTTTTGAACATTTATTTAACTGACAAACGTACAAAGAAATGTTCTGACTGACCACTCAGACAGTGTTTTAGAGCAAAGCCAGAAAACACTGCTGAATGTAAGTGACCTTTAAACCCCAGCTGGATGAAAAGATGGTGGAAACGCATGTTGTGGTCGTATGAGTTTCAGCTTGTTTTGGGGAAAAACTGTCAAGGTTTCCATGTCAAAGCCAAAAAGACCATCCATTAGCAAAAGTGAACATCAGTCATGGTACTGGGGTCACATTAATGGCAGTGAATGTCCTTCTACAATTAAAATATTAATACTTTAATACTTTTTTTCCTAGAGTGCTTTTAAAGATACTTAGATGCTTTACATAGAATTAAATATACAATAAAAGTTTAAAATTTACATTAAAAGCACTTACACATAACAAAGAAATTTATTTAGAACATAGGAAGACAGCACAAGTAAGAACAAATGAATGGACCAGATAAACACATGCGTGTGGGTGAGCGAGCAGGGGTTAGAGGCCATAAGCAGATTTGGACAGATGAGTGTCTGATGGTTTGTGGAAGGGAGTTCCACAGGGAGGGGCTACAGCGAAGGCCCTGTCACCCCAGGTTCGGTGCTTTGTCCTGACAGGTGGATGTAGAAGGTTACGAGGTGTGTGCTAGTGGAGTAGTTACAAAAGGTCGGAGGGGGCCTGGTTATGGAGAGCTTTGAAGATGAGGAGGAGAATTTTGAACTGTATGCGATGGGTAATAGGAAGCCAGGGGAGGTTTTGAAGGACAGGAGTGATATGATCTCACAGTTGGGAGTGTGCGAGAAGCCGTGCTGCAGAATTTGGAATGTCCTGTAACTTGCTAATCAGTTTAGAGGGTAAACCATAAAGGATGCTGCTGCTGTGGTCGAGTCAGGATGTGATGAAGGCATGAAATAAGGTTTCAGCAGCAGAGAAGGAAAGAGATGGGCAGAGGCTATCCAGCAGTAGTACCCTCACCCACCGCATGGTGACTGGTATGTGTTCCAGGGTATTACTGATCTGAATTCCAGAAAGACACATTCTGCCATCCAGGTGACGAATTTTCCTCAGAAGTCCATCGCCACATTCTGCCTCTGTGGCAACTTTTTTTTCTCCAAATGTGTTGCCATTTATAAAATATCGTACTTCTGAGAAACATGTAGAATCATAGAGACGCATTAGAAACAGAATGTTTGGATTTTATAAATGACAACAATAAAGTAGTGGTCTCACTATGAGCCAAGTTAAATACTAGATGTTGAACCATGATTCTGCCCATCCTGCACATTTAGCGTTTCCACCATTTCAACCAGGGATTTTCTGAGACGCTCAAAAGCAAGTGTTCGGTGAAACTACAGTGAACTAAAAAAGGTTTAATTGTTTGAACTATGTTGCTTTTTATGTATAGATTCAAATGTTTTACTGTTCAGAGGGTCCTCAGGTCACAATGGTCTCGACGTACGATGTTTCGAGTTGGGGTTAGGCTCGTACTCACAGACTGCAGGGGGGGACTAGTTTGGTCCTTTTCCATTTTCTGGGGCTTCGTTGTGTTTTAATTATTTTTTTCTGTGTTCAGATCAGTAAGAGACTCAGAAAAATTACCACCAAAATTACATCACTGTCGGATGATGAGATCTGTGCTGTGACTCGAGGACCTGCAGTATATAATCAGAACAAATACCGCTCACTGGTGTTCCTCCTGGCTTCTGTTCCTTTAACCCTATATTTGCATGACCATGACATCCGACGGCTGGAACCTGTGAAGGCTCCCCAAGGGACATGGCAAAAGGGGCAGAGGAGACCATGTTGTAGCACCTGTAGAAGCAACATACACAAAATAAACAGCATACCTGCCCCCTCAGAGTCCTGCTCCATGCAATGATTTTGGGTTGCATCCTTTGCAACAATGGGCTCTTCTGGTCCAGTGACTGGCTTCTCCTCCAGCTCTATGGATTCAGAGTGAAGTTCCTGCGGTTCCTCCCAGAGCAGGATTTCTGATCCAGGACTGATGACTTTACAGGTCCTGAGGTACAGCTTCCCGTCCACCTTGTGCACAAGGACGTTCCTCTCTTCTTTACTCGGAGCACTGCAGGCGAATCTACAGGCGGGAGGCCGATAAGAAATGTGTGAGAGTAACGAGACACTTCTATAAGAGCAGAATGTTGTAAACCTCCGTATTCATTTACTTGCTTTAGATCTCAGGCCAAAAACACAATAGCCATGTTGAAGTATCCTACCTGATCCAGTACAGACTCTCTGATATCTGTTGTTGAGACGCATTCTGGCACGATTCTGCTGGCACAGCTCCCTGAAACACACAAGCAAAATTGAAGACATTGTTTTTCTGTGTTGCAGATTGTGCTGCACTGTATGTAACGGTCTTAAAGCATTACAACCTTTAAGAAATAAATACTGCACCTCCTCTGTCGTTCCACTGTGAGGCTCGTCCAGCCCCAGAATGGCTCCATTCTTTAACGCCTGTCCCACACACCACAGCCCCATTGGACCCTCTTTGGTCAGAGAAGGTCCCAGGGTCAGCCCACGGGGCAGCAGCCTCAGGAAACTACAGAGAGTCTCTGTCACTTTACACAGGAAACCTTCACCCCCTCCGCCTGCAGCCACTGAGTACAGAAGAAACACCAGCTAATACCTGTTACCATTTCATTTATATATATTTCGGGGACATACACTATATTGTCAAAAGTATGGGGACACCTTCAGGTGTTTCAATCACACCCACTGACACAGGTGTGTAAAATCATCCAGCACTTTTGGGATGAACTGGAACGGAGACTGCGATCCAGACCTTCTCGTCCAACATCAGTGTCTGAACTCATAAATGCTACAGAATAAATGGACACAAAATCCCACAGAAACTCCAGAATCTTGGAGGAAGTATTCCAAGTAGAGTTGAAGCTGATAGAGCTGTTAAGTAGGAACTCCATATTAAAGTGTATGGATCTGAATGCAATGTCATTAAAAGTCCCTGTTGGTATATATATATATATATATATATATATAGCCTAGCTGTGTTTATATTCTGATGGTACTAACAGACACAGGACAGTCTGAACTTCACAGCTCCTCAGAATTAGAGGACTGAACAGTTAGTGAAGTACTGAAGTGTCATTTTAGTTTTAAAATTAAACCTGTTAGCTCTCAGGTACAGCTCACAGTAACAGCAGCAGACTCACTCAGCGCGGCCGCCTCGGTCTGATCCCTCGGTGTGTGGACCTCCCGGGTTCTTCCACTTTATCCAGAACCTCTGAGAAAAAACACTTTTATCCAGAGAACACCTCACCACAACAACAACACTGCACCCTCGCACTCTGCCCCAGAAACACGGACCGTGCAGGAATGGTTCCGACATCATCTTACTGTCTGTCTGTATTTATATCTGTCTGTCTGTCTATCTGCTTCTCTAACCATTATTTTTGTCTATATAATTTGTAATCAATAAAGTATTCTGATTCTTGTTACACTTTCATTTTCATTCTGCTTCCATGATCAGTGAATCCGTTATGAGGAGACTCCTGTCAGCTCCTCTGCACTCTAGACTGCATGATTTAAAAAAAAAAAAATAACATAATAATGCATTTTCTTTATTGGCGCCTTTCAAGTCACTCATTCTTCTTCATTGTTTTAATTATTTGTTTTCAGCTGATGCGGTCGCCCCTAAACGACACAACTGCATTGTTTCTGATCAGTTGCTCCATAAGCTGCATTTCCACCACATACAGTACATGGACGAAAGTATTGGGACGCCTGACCGTTACACCAACATGGACTTAAATGACACTGCATTCAGACCCACAGAATTTAATCTGGAGTTGGTCCACCTTTTGCAGCTGTAACAGCTTCCACTCTTCTTTGGAGACTTTCTTGGAAGCATTGTCCTTCACGGGAAGAAAAAAGCCACCTGACTGCAATAATTAAGGGGTGTGTCCCAATACTTTTGTCCATATAGTGTGGCTGTCTACAGCATTGCACCACAAAAATAAATTTAACGTGCATTGAACGATTTCACCGCTAGAGGGAGCCTAACCGCTTATTAATTTACAACTTTAATGATCAGAATCAGAATCAGAATCGCGTTTATTGGCCAAGAATGTGAGCGAACACATACAAGGAATTTGATTCCGGTAGATGGTGTCTCTCAAACACAACAGTATAAAAAACAACAATAATAAAAGATAAAATGAACAATATTCCGAGCAAATATAATATACAAATTATATACAATCTACAATATGAATACGTAATATAGATTATATTTATAAATATAAGATAAATGTTAACAAATGTATGTATGTATGTATGTCAGACACTGATGTTGGAGGAGAAGGTCTGGATCACAGTCTCCGTTCCAGTTCATCCCAAAGGTGCTGGATGGGGTTGAGGTCAGGGCTCTGTGTGGCCAGTCAAGTTCTTCCACACTGAACTCCTCCAGCATGTCTTTATGGAGCTCGCTTTGTGCTCTGGGACACAGTCATGCTGGAATAGAAAAGGTTCTTCCCCAAACTGGGGCCACAGAGTTGAAGCATGGTGCTGTCCAGAATGTCCTGGTCTGCTCGAGTTTTAATATTCTCCTTCACTGGAAGTAAGGAGCCCAAACCCTGAAGAACAGGTGTGTCCCAATACTTTTGTCCATGTAGTGTACATACATGCTTGTATGTACTATGAAAAGGGTTTATTTATTTATTTTCGACATTCTAGCTCAGTGTGTGTGGAGATGTTTCAGGTGGCATCAAACTCTCAATCGAGGACGCTCTGTTTAATAAACTCTATTAGTGTAATAAACACCCTAATCATCATCAGGACATAAATAATAAACACTCATATTACTATCTTCATGAATGCTGATGATCTTGGTATTCCTGTTTCAAAATACTGTTCCTTCACATAACACCAAACTTCAGAAACCGAAATCCTTTGGTTTATTTATTTTTTTTCCGTGAACGCTGTAAGACTGGGGACGCGTGAAATGTCCCCACCCCACAACATCAGGACATGAATCTGTGTAGACATTCTATTGCATCTATTTCTGGGGTTGTTTTCCACATGGGGCCATTTGGTCTCCACGAGGAGAATAGAAAAGGACACACACACAAACACACACACATACACACACACAGCAAGCATTATTTTCCTCCATCTGGAATAAACAGGGCTATTTTCAGACGGCTATTTCTGAAGATCATATACATCAGAGAGAAAATTGAGGCTATTAGGGTCATTTTATGTCTGTGGAGCGCTGGGTTCTGTCTGTGGTGCGCTAGGTTCTGTCTGTGGTGCGCTGGGTTCTGTCTGTGGTGCGCTGGGTTCTGTCTGGGGAGCGCTGGGTTCTGTCTGTGGTACGCTGGGTTCTGTCTGTGGAGCGCTGGGTTCTGTCTGTGGTGCGCTGGGTTCTGTCTGTGGAGCGCTGGGTTCTGTCTGTGGTGCGCTGGGTTCTGTCTGTGGAGCGCTGGGTTCTGTC
>JBBJLR010004025.1:0-14200 GCA_037577145.1 Brachypetersius gabonensis | reverse complement strand
GACCTGAATGTGAGCAGTCCATGTCAGGTCTGAGGAGATGTGGACACCGAGATATTTGAAGGACAGCACCCTCTCCACTGGAGGTCCGATGATGTTGATGGGTGTGTAGACTCGCTGCTGACTCTTTCTGAAGTCCACCACCAGCTCCTTGGTCTTGCAAACATTCAGCTGGAAGTGGTTGTCCTGGTACAACGATGCCAGGTTCTTCACCTCGCCCATGTAGGCTGCCTCACCGTTGTTGGAGATGAGGCCAAACACTGCTTTGTCATCAGCAAACTCCACAATGGTGTTGGAACCATGAGTGGCCACACAGTCAGGAGTGTAGAGGGAGTACAGCAGTAGCGAGAGTACGCACTCCTGTGGCGCTCCAGTATTGGTGGTGATTCTGTCAGAGACACACCTACCCACCCTCACCACCTGAGATCTGCCAGTGAGGAAGTCCAGCACCCAGCACACAGACGGCTGTTGAGTCCTAGATCCCTCAGCTTTAACAGTCTACCGGGCACTATTCTGTTGAATGCTGAACTGCAATCTACTAACAAAAAATCTCACGTAGTTAACCTGTTTCTTGTCCACGTGGCTGAAAGTGGTGTGTAGAACGTGGGAGATGGCGTCCTCTGTGGATCTGCTGGGTTGGTAGGCGAACTGAAGCGTGTCTGTTGTGCTTGGGATAGAGGAGGATATGATGTTATTCAGCAGCCTCTCAAACACCTTCATTACCACTGAAGTCAGTGCAACCGGTCAGTAGTTGTTCAGGCATGAGGGCTTGTTGTTCTTGGGCATGGGGATGATGGTGGATCTTTTGAAGGACTTTGCTGTGATGGTGCACAGTCCATGCCACATACACTGTGTGTCACCCTGGTGGAAGTGAGACTCATATTGCCCGTGGTGAGACCTACGTTGTAAGTGGCGGTCCTGGCGTTCACTGCAG
The DNA here is from genome assembly GCA_037577145.1 of Brachypetersius gabonensis. NCBI lineage: Eukaryota > Metazoa > Chordata > Actinopteri > Characiformes > Alestidae > Brachypetersius > Brachypetersius gabonensis. The sequence continues at coordinate 13,269 of JBBJLR010004025.1, read as the reverse complement.
CGCGGATCGATCTGTCCACCCACGGTTTCTGGTTTGGGAACATCTTGACTCTCACTGTAGGGATGATCTACTCCGCCATCATGCTAACGAAGCTAACTGCTACCTCTGTAAACTCGTTGATGTCATCGGCACATGACCGAAACATGCCCCAGTCTACTTCATAGAGCGCATCCTGTAGCGTAGCTTCTGATTGGGCAGACCAGCATTTCACCTCCCTTGTGATTGCCTCATACTTACATATGTTTTATTTATATTGAGGGATGAGAAAAATGGAGCACATCTGCAGCCGAGTGCTGCAGCACTGTGCTCAGCAATTAGGTAGCATATTCCAGACCTTGTTCCAGAGGACAGCAGCATAGTCCCCCAACTCACACAATCACCCCCATTCCCCCCAAATCACCCCATTACCTCTCTAGTGATGAAAGCCATAGAGAGGATCATAAAACACCACATCATCAGAACCACCAACTCCCAGATGGACCCACTTCAATTGGCATATCACAGAGGTGTTGATGATACAAAATCGTTTCTCATAGAGTATAAATATCTGGGCAGCATCTTCATCCACCTTCCGCCCTGGCTTTTGAACTCCTGACACCCCCCAAACCCACCATTATCACCTCACACATTCCCCAGTCCCCCTAACCCAGACCTCCTCAGATTTCTTCAGATTTGACTCTCTCTCATTTCTCATTTTTCAATTTATGCACCTTATGCACCTTACTGATTCTGTTATTTAAGGTTATTTAGTATTGATAGTGCAATACACAATATACATACATATTCAGAGATGTAATCTCAATCCAGTCATTATCTCATTCCTTGTTGATGAATGCTTGTTACCTGCTTATATAAAAAAGTTTGTTATTGTATGTCATCTGTTGTGCCAAATGTTACAACAGTTATATGTGTGTGCTGCTCCTCTATGCCTTTTGAATTGCCCGTCGGGGACAAATAAACTTTTTTAATTGAACTGAATTGAACTGAAAATGTGTGTTTTATTGTTATCTCTTATGTATTTTAAGTCTTGATTTCATATTGCTGCTACCGTGGCCAGGTCTAGCTTGTAAAAAGAGATTTAACATCCCAATGGGTCTCCTGGTAAAATAAAGGGTTAATAAATAAATACGTTTCCATGTTTAAATCAGTTTTTTTTTTACTAAATTTCCAAAAGAAAAAAAACTAAGTGTACAAATAATCAGCTTGTAAAGAATCAGCATGATGTCCATTCTTTTCCAAAATGACCTTGTTCACCTGTAATGCGTTAAAGGTCCCATGGCATGAAATTTTCACTTTGAGCTTTTTAACATTAATATTAGTTCCCTTAGCCTGCCTTTGGTCCTACAATGGCTAGAAATGGTGATAGGTGTAAAGAGTGCCTTGATCATCTTGCCCTGTCATTGAGAGAATGACAGCTCAGATGGCCTGATCTGGAATTTTTCTCATATTGACAACAACACCGACTGTCAATGCAATCGTGTGAGAGACCACTTTTTCCTCTAGAGACATCATGGCTTGCAAACAAACAAAGCACCGAAATTGCTCAGTTCTTAGATGTACAAATGTATTTTTTAGTTCCTTCATGTGAGCCTCTGGAAATGCGGTGACACAACTTCCTGAAGTTTTGTATATCTACAGAAAAACCCTCCCTCACCCTCCACCTTGCCCCACTTCTCTCCTCCTCATTATCATTTAAAGGTACAGACACAGAAAGGGCACATCCAAGGGAAATCTCATTGTGTAATTCTGCACCAAGGCTACATTTTGGAAAGAGACTTCAGATACAATATTAGGGGACCACTAAGATAATATATAAAAGCATACAAAATCAGCATGTCCTGGGACCTTTAAGCAAAGGTGAAAAAAGAAAATTAGCATCTTTTAAATGCAATCTAATTGCCTGGCACAGATAATTAGCTTTGAATGCCAAATGGCTTATTTTCTTCCTCTGACAACTTTCTTAAAATAGTCTTTATGGATCCCTGCAATGTCTTGCCACAACATTTATAGAACGCACACACACACACACACACACACACACACACACACACACAATTATTTTTACAAGTATTGTACAAAAATCATTTTTGAAAACCCTGACTTTGAACTTGATGTCGACTGTACTTCCACAGTTGGCAGAAAAATGCCAAACATTAGACTTCACAGCTGTGAATGACTAATATTTCAGAGCATAATACAATCCCAGTGTGCACTTCTGAGTGCAGAATGACCTGTTTACCTTATTCGGTATTGGCAGTGGTGGCACAAAGGTGATAATTATTTTATCAAAATTGTCAGCTTATTTATTTACTTGCATTCCTTGTGATGTGCCTTGAAACAGGTTCAATACCTTTGTAACTGCAGCTACAGTCTGATTCCTTCATTTGCTCACTTCCTCATGGTTCTGTTTGGAAATGGATTAATCACTGGAGTCCATATACTTAGTGGAAAATGAAGGTGCTCAGAGGGTCAAAAGCAGACCTCTGTGTTCAAAGGAGAAACATATGAGGTCTGCCCCAGTTATGTCCTCTTCTTAATGACAACACCAGCATATTTCATTCACGCAGGCCATTCAGGCTGTCATACCTGATTTGTCTTGGGAAAATCGGGCCATCAGGACATGTTATGTTATAATGATGTTCATCAATACTCAGTTTTACTTAGTAGAAGGTCTTTCATTGGTTTTCTTTTATAATGATGACAGTGTCATCCTATAGTGGTAAATGATAATTTACTGGATATATTAAGCTAGTTTTATACTAATGATACCACACTCTGAGGGGTTATACCAAACGGTTAGGCTTATAGGTGAAAGTGCTACCCATTTGCTCACTATAATCACACAACCCATAAGTTACTTTAACTGGAAAAAAAAATACAGTAAGACAGTTTATCAAGTGTTTGGTTTTGAAACAGTCTTCGGACTGGTTTTAATTTTTAACTGAAAAGAATGTGTTGGTTTAAAGCAGTAGAATGATACAAAAAATTTAGTCAAATAAATACACTGAAAATTTATATCAACCAATTCATTAACCTTGCAGCTTACATTAAACAGTAGCTTGAAAAAACTCATCTTGGTATATGTAAGCAACAACTTTACATTAAATATAAAACCGTCATATTCATCATTCTAAAACTACAAAATAAAAAGAAAATAGTATAAAGACACAGTATTGAATGAATGTAAGCTATCTAGCTACTTGGCTTCTCAATATAAAATACAAATAACAATGTGTACAGCGTCTCTCAGGAGAAATGTGCCAGAATCAACCCTTGATAAACTTTTACACAACCCATAAGTTACATTAACATAAAATAAAAATAAAAATCATGAAAACTAACCAAAGATGGTTTCAAAATCAAAAAGATTTTTGAACACCATTAAATTGTTGTCCTACATTATTTAAATTGGGCTTATATGTGAAGGTGCTATCTATTTGCTTACTTTGGACTCATTTGCTTACTTTAACCACACAAATTAATTCTAAAACTACAAAATAAAAATAAATAGCATAAAGACACAGTACTGCATGAATGTAAGAATTCTAGCTACTAAGCCTCTCAATATAAAATACAAATAACAGCTTTGGGTTTAATTGTACTTGTTCTAAACCTCACTCACATTCTGTTACCCCTGAATCCTCACTTGTATCACAGGAACAAATATCATATCCCTAATCCAATAGGCATGAGGCAGGCAACCTGGATTCGAAACCCCCAACCTTGGGTAGTGCAGTGCCTTACATCTCTAATGTGCAACCATTCTAAAACTACAAAATGTACAAAAGGCACAGCAGCTTAAGTGATAGCTTACCTTAGCCAACTGTCTAGCTATGATACATTCTCAATATAACCTAAGTCTTTCATTAAAATGTTTATTGTTTATCTAAGACTACAAAGCCATACAGACACGCTGAGGGTTCATACCAACCAATGGGACTTTTATGTATCAGAATAGTGCATTTTAAGGTTTTTCAAAACCACTGAGCCAAAGACCACTGACGGGCCGTGAAGGCATTTGACTGGGCCGTGAATCAAAATTGAGACAGGCCATTGGTCCGCAATTGTTGATTTAATATAATCTAATGTGGCCAAGTGGGCATTGGCAACATACCGTGATAGATAGGTGGGCCTTAATGTTGAAAAGGTTGAGAACCCTTGCTTTAAGCAACAGAGGGCAAGAACGAACATCCATCAATAAACACCAGTGGTATATCACAGTGGTATAGAAACAGACATATGTGTCTACATTTTATTAATCAAAGTCAGCACATGCAGCAGATTAATCCGATGCCCCTCTCTCATCCACACCATCTCTTTCTTTCACATATATCTTTCTTTAACATATATCTTAAAAAAGCTAACATCAACCTGGCCTTCTTTTGCTGCAAGTTCACAGAACTTTGCTGTTAAATAAAAGTAAATTGCTTACAACGCACAGTTCACGAGGGCACAGGCCTCTATAAGAAACATAACATGATAAATGGTCTATTTAACATGTGTATTGTCATTAGAGATTGATTATGCAAACATGCATGTCATCCTGCAAGCATGCCCCTCATCGTATTGGACCAGTGGTGAGGAGTGCAGCTTCCAACTGCGCTGAAGCATTGATTTATTGACTCATTGATTTAGTGCTATACTATTATTTAATGAATAACCTGGTAAGGATGTGTTTAAAAAGCTTTTATTTCTGTGACTGTTGTTGGGGCAAGAAAAATCAGCAAAACAGACAAAGTCTTTCACTCAAAACCAAGATTTATTTCGTCTGCAGAAGGAGATAGAGTTTCCCTAGCGAGTCAGGGCAGTCCTAACTCAGGTAACTCTTACTGAAGAACACATTCTGAACATCATCATTTATACACAGAAAACTGCTTGGACTGTTATAATTCAAGGTTACAATGAGGAGGGCTCTGTACACAAAGACCCATAACAAATTCCCCTTATCAACTTAGGATGTGCCCAAGAAGTTCCACATTGTTAGTTAGCTAAGACAAAGAGACATCGAGACCCTCGAAGTCAATCTTGAACCTTGTTCTAGTGCCATAATGATAAGTTTCTAAGAGCCCCTCAGCCCATATGGGCAGAAACTTTAGAAACCCATCAGGCCACATTTATACAAAATAAGTCTTAAGAAATCATGTTCTGGGGGGACCATGTGACGCACCCATGGAGTTGCACGCACATTGAGTGAGCTTCTGACATATTGCCCGCATTTCTAGTATTTATCGTCTTTCTTTTGATGTTATCAGATTCGAAAGGGCTTACCTATACTTTTAATGTCTATAACTCGTAGACAGCTGACTTTAACTTCTTCTTCATCCCCGCGGAAAAAGAAATCTAAACCAGAAGATGACCGTGCTAGCTCCTCCAACATGGCGGACTCGCTAGCATGACTCGATCAGGTTTTGAAATCTGAGTTAGCGGCCCTGAGAAGCGATTTCTCTTCACATATGGCTACCATGTGTTCAAAAATTGATATAATATCAGGTGAACAAAGGGAACAGAGGGAAATTGTTAACAAGCACTCAGCGTATTGATGCGCTAGAACAGCAAATTGTCGACCTGCAGGATCGTTCTAGACGTAGCAACATATGGCTACTGGGCCTACCTGAGGGCATGGAGAGAGATGATCCTGTGGGCTTCATTAAACGCTCACTGCCTGTGTGGTTTCCTCCTCTGGCAGACAGAGAGATTGAGATTGAACGCGCACACTGTATCTACTCTAATGCTTCATCGAATACCAGGAAACTCCAGGCGTTCATCTTCAAGCTCCTTCGTTATGGCGACATAGACCTCATCCTCCGTGAAGCTAGGAACCACGGTCCAGTACGCTTTGGTGATGGAGACTTACTGAACTTTTTTCCTGATAACTCCCCAATTAGGGCGAAAAAGAGGAGCTCTTTCACCGCTGTGACCCGTTTTCGGCTCGCCTCAGCTGACTTCACCTCCGTGCCCACGCCCACTACACCTACGCTAGCGAGGAGTAAATCCTCAGAACTTGTGGCCTCTGGCACGCGTTCCCCTCGATACTGCTGTGTTGGATCCGGGTTCCCATCAAGATGGGTCTGGTGAATGCCAGATCAGTTATGAACAAAACTTTCATCATTAAGGATTTCTTCGCCTCTCGTGGATTGGATTTCCTTTGCATAACCGAAACTCTCCTGGTGAGTCTAGCGCCATGTCTGAACTTTTACCGTGTGATTGCCTGTAGTTTAATTCTGGTCGTGGGGGAGGCCTAGCGACTGTTTTCAAATCAAAGTTTAATTGCAAACAGCTGTTTTTACCAGCCTTCTTTTCCAGCTTTGAAATGAACCTTTTTGAGTTGTCTCAGTCTCCTGCGCTGCTTTGTGCTGTGGTTTACCGGCTGCCTAGGTATAATAAAGACTTCTTAAGTGACTTCTCTGATTTCTTGACTGAATTTATGCCAAGATATGACCAAGTGGTTATTTTTGGAGATTTTAATATTCACGTGTGTTGTCATGACAAGCCTCTGGTAAAGGACTCTTTAGATTTAGTGGACTCTTTTAACTTAATTCAGTCTGTAAATGGTCCCACTCAGGAATGTGGGCACACATGAGATCTTGTTTTATCCCGTGCTGTTAACATTAGAAATTTAGAAATTGGAGATGCAGTGTTTTCAGACCATATGCCTTATTTGATTTTGTTCCTCTTTGTCAATCTGTTAAACCTTGTGCTCCTGCTCAGCTTCGCTGTGTTATTAAACCTTCCACTGCTGTTCAGTTCACCGCTGCATTTAACTGCGATTGGACTTTACAACCCTCCACATCTACTGAGGAGCTAATATTTCAATTTAATTCTGCCTGCCAATGTGCTTTGGATTTGGTAGCTCCATTAAAAATTTGTCTGCATGTTGTTTTGCACATCAGATTTTTGACAGTTATGACTGACCTAAATGTGTTTAGTTGTAATGTCAATGGTCTAAATGGTCCTCATAAACGCACATGTTGTCTAGACTTTTTGAGGAGGAAAAAAGTTAACATTGCACTAATTCAAGAATCTCACTTACAGAAAGATGATGTTCATAGATGTAACAACAAATTTTATAAAGTAGCATCTTACTCATCTGCTGACAATAAATTTCTGCCGAGAAATTTGAATATTAACATAGAAAGTGTTAATAGAAAGTGGCAATGATGCAGAGAAAGTGGCAATTATGCAGAGGGCAGAATAGCTCATATCAAAGTATTAGCTGAACATAGGAAGCTGGCTTTTGTTTCAGTATCTTGCTTTCTATCCAGTACTGACAAAGGATCTTCTCAGTTTTTCAGATTGCGAGATTGTACTGGGTGCAAATATGAATGCTGTTATGTACCATGATCTTGATAGATCAGGGAATAGTGAAATCCATGCTCAGGCATGTTCCTCTGATAATTTCAGGCACTGTATCTCTTCTCTCTCCTTAGTAGATTCATGGCGTCTGTTTAATCCATCTGCGAGAACATATAAATTTTTTTCATCGAGTCATAAATCCTATTCTCGGATTGACTTTATCTTTACATCTTGTAGTTTGTCACCACTAATAACTGATTCAGATATCATACCTACGTCTCTTTCTGATCACAGCTGTAACTTGTTAAGACTGTCATTGACTAAGCAGTTACCTAGAGCACCACGCTGGTGTTTTAACACGTCATTACTACATGTTGAAGATTTCCATACTCTTTTTAAGTCTAAGCTTACAGAAAAAACTCTGTTGAAGACCCCTGAATTTTATGGGATGCAATAAAGGGCTTTGTCTGCAATATCGCCATCTCATATGCATCTCACTTGCAGAAATTGCAGATCAAAAAGATTTCTGACCTGGAAATCCAACTTACTACACTAATGAATGCAAATCAAATACTGTTCTCAGATCATACAGCCACCAAAATTGAAATTGTTAAATCTGAACTGAATCAGCTGTTAAGGACAAAAGCAGAGTTTCTTATTCAAAGGACCAGACAAAACTATTATTTTCAAGGAAGTAGACCTAGCCACCTGCTGGCTCTTAAGCTTCGCAAACAACCAGAAATTTGCCAACATTACAGTCATAAAATCTCAATCGGATGAACTATTGACGGACCCTAAATGTATCAACACAACTTTTTCCTCTTTTTATTCTACCTTATATACCTCAGAATCCACCTGTGATCAGGCCGCTTTTCTTCCTTTTTCTCAACACTTAACTTACCACATCTAACTGATGTAGAGGCTGTATCCCTATCTGAACCAATTACTATCAGGGAGTTGGAAGAAGCTTTAAAGCATATGAGTAAGGGAAAATCTCCAGGTTTGGATGGAATTCCTCCTGAATTCTATTTAGCTTTTTGGGCTGAGTTAGGTCCATTTCTACTCAACATGATACATTATTCAATTGAGAAAGGATCTTTTAGGCAAGACATCAATACTGCGATTATTTCTCTTCTTTTAAAAAAGGATAAGGATCCCACATTGTGTGCTAGTTATCGCCCACTCTCTTTGTTCGGGACAGATATCAAACTGTATGCCAAAGTGCTGTCGAGACGTTTGGAGACTTTTATGACTCGGCTGGTCCACGAGGACCAAACTGGCTTCATTAGGTCTCGTAATGCATCTGATAATTTACGTCGCTTATTACATATAGCTGATACTGCTGATCAATCTAATTCACCGTGTGGTATTTTTTCTTTAGACGCCATGAAGGCCTTTGATCGTCTTGAATTCATTTATCTCTGGTCAGTGCTGGAGCATTTGGGTCTGGGTACTGGCTTTATCAATATGATTAACGTTTTATATTCTAACCCAAGAGCAATGGTGTTAATGGGACAAGTATGTTCACAATCCTTCCCCTTGGGGAGAGGAATTTGTCAGGGCTGTCCTCTTTCCCCCTTACTATTTGCTCTGTCACTCGAACCGTTGGCTCAGGCTGTCCGACAGTCAAAACTAATTTCTAATCTCCATCAGAAATACTTTCCATCACATCTCTTTATACGCTGATGATATTTTGCTATATATCAATAATCCTGTTCAGTCGATTCCGCACATTTTGGAACTGTTTGACCATTTTAGCTATCTTTCAGGATACAAGATAAATTGGAATAAGTCTTGTTTTCTTCCGATAAACTTTGATTTTAATTTCCTGTCACTTACTAATGTCCCATCTCTTATAAATCTGGTTAAGTCTTTCACATATTTGGGTATAGTGATTTATCCATCTATCCACAACATCAGTCGTAATAATTTTAAGGAAATTTTCTCCCAGTTTAAGACAGATCTTTTGAATTGGTCTCATCTACCTAAATCTTTATATGCTCGTATATCGATAATTAAAATGAATATTCTCCCCCGTATAAATTTTTACAGTGCAATGCTGCCTTTAGCAGCCCCTGTACATTTTTGGGACCAAATTAATTCAGTTCTTTCAAATTTTATCTACTCTTCAGGGTAATAAGTCGGATGGAGGCCTTTCATTTCCGAATTTTAAGTTGTATGCCCAATCTTTTGCTCTGCGCTCTTTACTCACCTGGTTTAATTCTGACATGAAAGTAGCATGGAGATCCATTGAAGAGGCTATGGTGGCCCCGCAGGATTTGAAGGACTTAGTCTTCTGTGGTATTTCCATTAGGCAGTGCAAACTACGGTTTGGCCCTATAATATCTCATGTTATTTCTACATGGAGGTCTGCAGAACGACAATCCAAATCGGTAGTCAGTTGGCATCGTCACTCCCCTCGTTTCAATAATTATAAGTTTTTGACTGGTAATGTCCCTTTTTGTTATTCTCAATGGGCCAAGTGTGGGTTTAAGACTTTTGGAGACCTATTTAATGAGGGAGGTTTAAAAACTTTTCAAGACCTTAAAGCTCAATACTATCTTCCTGGTACCTCTTTCTTTATGTACCTACGTATCAAGTCGGCCATACGCTCTTATGGAGTTCCTTTAGATGCTGACTTACCGCTCCAAAAGCTAATATGCTCCGTTAGTTCTAAGGGTGTTTGTTCTGCGTCCCACATCTATTCTTTTCTTCGTAAATCAACATATAAATCCCTTGGAGTGGTGGCAGTGTGGTCCAAAGACCTGGGTGACGCGATGGAGGACACTCTCTCCTATCACACATGGGAGAGTGTGTCCGTATCATCTAGGAACCATAACCACCAAATGATTCATTGGAGGTTTGCCCACAGAATATATTTGAAACGATTCTATATGAAGATATCTTCTTCTCTGAACTGCACTTTTTGCTCTCAGGGGATTGTTTTTGGGAGTGTCCAGCTCTTCTTTCATTTTGGAACCAGCTAGCTGTTGATATAACTATTTTAATGGGCAGAGATCTGTCATTATCTCCTACTCTCTTTTTTTAAATGACTTTTCAAAATGGACATTAACCTCCTTTCAAAAAAACCTCCTTCTTGCTGCTGATTGTCATTAAAGTACATTTATCTTTGTATATGCCTTGTTAAACAGATGTTTACCTGAGGGTGGGATGGTTGGGAGAAAATTGTCTATTTTCTTTGTATGTGTTTTATATTCTTGAATACAAAATAAAAACAATCGTTCAAAAAACAAAAACAAATCATGTTCTTCACCCTATTGGCCTGTAGAACCGTTACAAAAGCCCTTCTTAATGACAATATATGTGATTACAAAGAAATATACATGAATACATGAAAATTTCCCCAACACTGTATAATGTTGAGTAGGGAGTACTTGATATGAATCTTTATTTACAGAACATAAAAGCAGAACAAGGGCACAAAGTTAACAAGTAAAATAAAAGACATGGGTCTAACTAGCAACAAGAACAAAAAGAGGAATGTCAGGTTTGACTGACAAAAAATTATTTAAAGTTAGGGCTACTTAGACCAGATAGGAGATCAGGAAACTGGATAGAAGTCAGCAAGGCTCGTGCCGCCCAGGACACTGGGGGGTAGGATGGAGAATAAGACACACATGTGGGTTACAGACACACATGTGTACAATTAGGAATGTAGGACATATAGTCTACATTAACACCTCTTGTATGTAGCTTATCTAATTTATCAGTCCGATATTTCATAATCCGGGGTTGACATAAGTGGTGGCACTGATTTAAGTGGTAAGCAAAATGCGCACCAGTTTTCAGTCTTCACAACGCAAATGCATACCTAATTATTTACCTCATACTGCTCCCAGTATGACTTCAGCCTACAGCAAATCCAGTGTCTCTAATTGGACAGTTCACAAACTGTCTGTAGGTGCTCACTGTCCTGTTCAGAGAGATATGGTTGAAGTCCCCAGAGATGAGTCTGAAAGAATCTGTGTGCTTTGTCTGGAGTTTCACAATCATGGAGCAGAGGATGTCACATGCTGTCATAGCAATGGCCAATGGAGGAATGTAAAAACAATGGCAACCATGTGTGAAAACTCTCTGGGCAGATAGTACAGAAGTAGCAACACTGTTAGCAGTTTTAGTGTCCAGTCTGTGGACACATTCATCACAAAGCAACTCAGGAGGCACCATCGTTCATTTACAAACATAGCAAATTCTCCCCATTTGTGTTTTCCCATAAAAAGTGCAGTATCCTACCGAGCACTGGGTGGTAAGGATAAGCCATGAGCACAAGTGACTTTGTCGACCACAGCAAGGACAGTGGGCCCAAGGCCAGCAACTTCCTTCCTCAAAAAGAGGACTACTTATACAAGGCAGTATAGGAAGTATTGAAACACACAGGTGAAAATAGCAAAATAGCAAAATAATGCACAGAGTCTTCCACACAATGATAGTTTTTTTTAAACCTGTAATAAAGATACAGAAATGATCAGCAGGGTATTACACAGATTATTGTGTGGGTGAGTGAGGAGGAGTTGTAGAGTCTTATGGAATTGGGAAGGAAGGATTTTCTGTGGCGTTCAGTGGAGCACTTTATGCTGGTCAGCTGCAAGTCCACCACCAGTTATTTGGTCTTTTGGATGTTGAGCTGCAGTTGATTCAGCTCACACCAGTCCACAAAAGTGTCCACAGCCTGTATTCCACTATTGCTGAGTCATCTGAGAATTTCTGCAGATTGCAGCCCTCATTGTTGTATTGGAAGTCCGATGTGTACAGGGTGACGAGGTAAAGTGACAAAACAGTTCACTGAGATGTTCATATCCCTGTCATCATTTACATCCCTGTAATCACATGTACTGTGGCCTGTCATTCAGGTAATCCAAAGTCCATGCAACTGGGGGGAGCATGAACCTGCAGAGAAAAACCTGTTTGGCTTTTCAAGATGGCTGTAGGCCCCATGTAGCAGATAGATTTTGCCATTGTCCTCTCCAATCTTGGCCTGGTAGGCGAACTGGAGGGCATCTGGAGGGAGCAGGTGCACTGGATAAACCACCTGGGCACCCAAGACGTTTCTCATAGCCTTCCTAGTTGACCAGATACTGGGTGCCACGGACCCTCTGACATGAATAAAGGATGCACCAGACAGTATAGACAAGAATGGCGTCCACTATCCAGGGGGAGGGTGTGCAGGAACCTGAGGAGATATTGGAGAGAAAAATACAGGTTTTAATTGAGATATGTGAAAAACTGAAAGGACCCAGAGTGCAGCAGGCAGCTGGAGCGAGATGGTGACAGGGTTATTCCACTGCGTTATCTTATAGGGACCAAAAAAATCGAGGGTGTGGTTTTTGTATTCTGTGTGAGGGCAAAGATGTTTTGTGGAAAGCCATACCCTGTCACTTTCATGAAACAGTCGTCCTGTAGGGTGCTGATGGAGATGCTTACATACCTGGGTGCCGCCTGGAAGGCAGGTGGCATAGGTACCGGGAAGAAATTCCCGGCAAAAAACCTGACCTGTTTATAAAAAAGTACATACATAACATGTGGGAAAAGAAATACATATATATATATAAAATTGATTTCTCGGTTGCTATGCTATAATTAGCATAATGCCATTGGCCACAGGGCCATTACAGTAACATCTCTTAAAAGAACAGTAAAAAACATACAAAATCAAAAATTAATTCTTAATCATATATACACGTGTACACTCTGTAATTCACATTTATAGTTTAATTTGGATGTTTTATCTGGAGAAATTACACCAGTTGTAGTAGGTTAGCTTAGTTAGCAACTCATTAAATCCATTTTCATCCATGTTCAAATTATTCCCCAATCTCTCTCAACTCTCAATTTCTATCTGTATTCATGTTTTCTTCCAAGTTCTATATATATACATACGAAAATATACACTGCTCACAAAAATTAAAGGAACACTTTAAAGAAACACATTAGATACATCAGATCTCAATATGAAGT
>JBBJLR010004004.1:2563-14203 GCA_037577145.1 Brachypetersius gabonensis | reverse complement strand
ACACACACACACACACACACACACACACACACACACACACACACACACACACACACACACACACACACACAAACACTAATTAACACTGTAAGGCCTGTGTGTAGTAGTTAAGGGAATAAATCAGCCCCCAGGGTGGTACAGTCCCTGTTCGCAGACTGTAGGTAAGTTTAGTCAGCTAATGGGTTTCATAGCGTGGGTGGAGATTAGCCTGTTAACACTCAGCACATCTGTCTGACAGTTAATGTGGCAGTTTCAGATGTGAATTGTACAAAACATCTAAAGCCTTTAAAAGTCTTGAGCCACACCACATTTCTTTGTTGTATTTTTTTATGTGGTCTTGAGGAACAGTTCCCCAGGCTTCCTGAAGGACTTTCAAAGACTCTCATTTCCAGTCCAGTCCCTGAACTTGACCGGTTTCAGAGGAATATTTTGTTTGTTACAGGGACCTACGTATGAATCATTCAAGCAGAACAAAGACCATCTAACTGATTGGTTGGAACTCCTTTATCTAGGCTCCTTGTAAGCTTTAGGCACTTAGGCAAAACATTAGTTCCCATTTCTTTAATGTAATATATTCAGCATTCCAAAGATAAGACAGGTTGACAGGCATGAAATTGCACTTTTTATCTGTTTAATTGTAGTGGATAAAAAAAATGCTAGATATTGAATTATGAATGTTTATGGTTCATAAACGTAATAAACGTAAATGTAGGATAGAGTAAAGTGCTCAGAGGTGTTTTGAGTGTAAGGAGTGTTGGGTTTACGGGAGCTGTGCTCTGACTTTTGCTCCTTTTTGCTGAGTAGTCAGTGTAGAAATCCCACAGGAACAAAGCGCTTCAGGCTTTTCAGCCAAACTTTCAATAATCTGAAGTCTCCTATACACAGCTTATGTAGGGAAAGTGTTTCTATTTTTTTTTCTGTGGTGTGTGTTATGGCTGCACAATATATCGTCTGTTATTATTATTTGTTAATAACTATATATTATCTTATGGGTGGAGCTAAACTGCTGTAGCCAGAGTAAGGAAATACATTTAAATGTGTTGCTTTTATGACATCATAAAACTGATTTGAAAACAGTGTGTTTTTGCAGATACGTTTTCATATATGGACTTTATGGATGAGGCAGTGAACTTACATTTGAAACAATATTTACAGACACCTTAAGAATTTTATTTTTTCCAGAAGTCCAGAAAAGTGATGATATGGGCCCTTTAATATCTTGTATGTCATCACAATTCCAATGTGTAGCTGTAAATTCGCAGTACTGGTATTTTGACCGTATTATGCAGCTCCAGTATGTGTGTTTATAAAGTGTGTCAATTCTACTCAGATTAGTTTGGGTCAGATAAATAAAATTTTTTTAAGAGAATCTATTCAACGCTTGTTGTGTTGCCCTTTAATAAAATAACCTGTACATTGAGTCCTAGAGTTTATGAGCTTTTTAGAAAACAGCCTGGTCATTTAATTGTGAGTGTCTTTTGCATGAGCCCTGCCCACTTTACTCTGCTGTGATCAGTGGCTGTGGTTTCCACTAAAGATGGCAAATCAGAGGGTCCAAATATTCTGGGAACCAAAAAATCCATGTCAGTTTTTGTTGGGACAAAAAAAATCTTGTTTTAATAATTTGTTGTGTTTAGGTTTTGCAGTAATGACTGTAGAGCCATATTGTAAGCTGGTTTCAGTCTGTTCTAGATACATCACTAACCACACAGCTGTAGTCTAAGCAGGTTTCAGTCAGTTCCAGATATATCACGAAACATAGAGCTGTTGTGGGTTTCAATCATTTCTAAGTGAAAAAAATGTACATGCACATCCTGTAGCTTAGCGCTATTTGGAATCACATAGTGGGGCTAGCAGAAACTAGCAAAGTGGATTTTTTTTGTTGTTGATAGTTCTGGTCTGAAGTGAAAGCCTGGCTTTACTACTCAGGCTTTCCTGGCTCAGGAGGCAGGTGTTGGCTCTCTTATGCTGGAACAGAGGCTGTTATTGAATGGTATGTCTGTTTGAACCTTTTCCAATGGCAGTGAGTGATAGAGCCCTTCAGCAGGGCTGTTTTGGTTTTTACAGCTGATTTTTGG
Organism: Brachypetersius gabonensis; assembly: GCA_037577145.1. Taxonomy (NCBI): domain Eukaryota; kingdom Metazoa; phylum Chordata; class Actinopteri; order Characiformes; family Alestidae; genus Brachypetersius; species Brachypetersius gabonensis. The sequence goes on along the minus strand of JBBJLR010004004.1, from coordinate 12,125 downwards.
AGGCCTGGGGGTGGGGGGGGTTGCACTAATCTGATTTCATAACTGCTAAAGAAGATGAGTGTGTAATCTGATGCTGTGTGTTGGCCTGTGTGTGTGTTTAATCCTGCCGGTGGAGTTATCAGCACAGCATGAGCATTTCCTGCTGCAGTCTAGACCAATCACAACAACCTCTCCATTAGATAAATAAAACACACTCCGACGTCATGCACGCTTCTCACTAAAGGCCAGGAGATCAGTTTATCGCCTGAGGCCTGTTTCCGGCCTTCTGATTCTGAAACATCCATTGATCCTAGAAGAAATTGCTTTCAGTACTTTATTGCTCCGTTTACTTGAGCCCTTACATCCTGAGATGTATCTCTGATCCAGTCATCTGGCCATCACACTTCAGCTCTTTTCAGGGTTGCACAAATTCTTGTACTATTACATTTTTCAGGCTTCTAACACTTCAGCTTCAAGATCTGACTGTCTAATAAATCTCACCTTAAAATGACCTTTATTTCTATCTTAATTTCCCATACAGAAAAACTGGGGAGAATTAAGGAAGAAAAATTAAGGGGTAAAACTACTTACTTTTTCAAATTTGCCTCTTAATAATAATAAGACCTCCTTGAATTTTAGGTTGTGAGCTAAAATTAGGGGATCAGTTTCACAAATTAACAGCCGCTTTATTGAAATGAAGGGATTTGGTGTATTTTCAGGGGTAAATTAAGGTAGGGTTAAGAACATTTTATGTATATTGTGTTATGTAGTGCAAGAGGTGCCGTTTTAACAAGATGATCAATTGTCTGTTTCTGTACGATATAATATTGTGTTTACATAGCACTAAATCTGTGCTCTATGTCTAAAGCATTGTTATTCAATACATGAATGGGGACCCTAGAAGCCTGGACTCACCAGAAAATTCTGAATATTTCAAAAGTCTCAGGAATACCATCCGCACCCAAAAGGAGAATCTAGTTTAATTAACCAGCCTTTTCACTCTTGCATTTTCAGCCGTTGAAAGCTCAAATGTTTATTTGGTTCATTTTTTCCGCAGAGACTTTTGATTGCGTTTTGATGTCTGTCGACTACAGCAGATGCTGATCTTTATTAAATTCTTCCTCGAGCAGGCTGGGCTTTTCTGGGCTGGCTGTCTTTACAGCTCTTAAATCTGCTGTGTTTGTTTTTGTTATGTCAGTCCCACACTATATGACAGTCGGGATGGTTTTGTGGTCAATTTGTAAAGGTTTAAGATTTTTTTATTTGTGACATACGTAGTTATACAAGTGCGTCCTGTAGTGAAAGGAGTCACTGAGTTGAACTAAATGATATAAATTAAATGCAAGAGAATTTTGGAAATACTAAAGTAATACAATAAAACATATAGAAAAAAGACTATTCCAACTTGACACATATTACAGTCATTACAAACTGAAGCTGAACTGTCTGCTGTATCCTCACAGTAAAGGCCCACCACTATCAGGGTGGTCTTAAATGATGATCTTCCTTGCTACCGGTGGTGTGGGCAGTCTGTAATTAGTTCTTTACTCTTTACTGCTCCCAGGGGCCTGTCCTGAGTGTGAACTGTGAATACTTTTCAGTATTTTTGACTAAGTGTCCTATAAGGTCGGGTAGTGCTGGTCAGTATACTGCTTTATACCAAAAACTGTTTTTTAATACCGTTATGATATAATTTTTAAATAGCCTAAAGAACGTTCAAGAAAGTGGCAAGAAATTTGTTTCAGGGGGACCTTTTTCGCTGCTGCACTGCTAGCCCATCATGGTCCAGTACGCCCTTGTGTACCGCGGTAGTTTGGTTTTGCACTTCCTTTTGCAAATAGCGCTTAATGCTTACCATACCAGCAAGCACCAATGAGCAAAAGCCCTCCACCGAGAGTTAATGTACAATCACTGTTGTGGCTCCACCCACTCGCCCTCCCCCACACTGACGTAACTGGAGCGGAGCTCGCAGTTCGGCACACAGACGCGGAAAAAAAGAAAAAAACAAGCATGGCCAGCACCGGCGGAACAGTCGCGAGGCAGATGTTTGAAGAAGCACCGGCTTCGTACAAATTTCCAGGATGTTTTTTTTTCGGGTTCACTGTAGAATACAACGACCAGGGAGACAGAACAGTTAATAGAAACTTCACCGTTTGTAAACATTGCCTAACACGTATCCCATACGCTAATTGAAACATGAGCAATATGGCTAAGCATATGAAATGTAGTCATGCTGAGATAACGGTTCCTGAACGGAGGACAGACTAAAAGGTAACTGTCTCTATTAATGTAGATGCTGATCCGTTCATGTGGTGGAGGGCAAATGAGAGCAAGTTCCTCCATGTTGCAAATATTGCACAACGTCACCTCTGTGTCCCAGGAACATCTGTTGTGTTGTCCCAGGAACAGAATTTTCTCCACTACAGGACAGAGTGTAAGTCCAAGCCGCTCTTGCCTTGCAGCTGACAGTGTTTACAGGCTTATCTTCTTACAGAAGAATCTTATAATAGCAGAGGAATAAATACCTCATGCCCAAAATGGAAATAATTGATAATGAACATTTCATCATGAATGTAGCTGAAGTATGTTTACTACTGTGTTGTGTTTAGAGTATTGTAACATTTTTAAAAATGTTTTTTATATATATTTTGTAAGTTTGAATTTTATACATGTATACATATTTTATTCATGAGTAAGAGGCAGTTCATTATTTGTTTTGTTGTGTTATTATTTGTAGTGTTGTATTTAACACTTGTGTTATATTATTTAGCACAGTGTTGCTGGAAATTGTTCAAAATAAAAAAATAAAAAAAACATTGTTCTCTTTATGCACAAAACACATACCGAAACCGAACCAAAACCGTGGCCCAAATACCGAGGTACGTACTGTACCGTGGGATACCTGTAGCATTGCACCCCTAGTGTGGACTATAGGGCATATATGTGTATGATTCTGTATATCAATAGATAGATAGAAATCTTCATTGTCATTATGTTTACACATAACAAAATTTAGAGTGGTGCTCTCAGCGTAATGAAACACACAAGACAAAAAAAACAGCAACAGCATCAACAACAAATACAAACTTTTAACCAGTGTAAGATCAATGGGATGAAACTGGACAAAGATAGTCCAAACTTGGTTGGGAGTTTGAATCTCAACTGCTAGTGTCACCACTGAGGTGCCCTTGAGCAAGGTACCGTCCCCACACACTGCTCCCTACCGCCCCTTGTTGGTGGCAGCCCCCTACTTCACTTGGTGAATGTGTTAAAATGAGTAGTGGACCGTTATCGGCGTTAACGTGCTGCGTTAAAGTGAGACTCTTATCGGGCGATAAAAAAAATATTGCCGTTAATCTATTCACAAAGTTGGGTTGGGAGCTGGGTCTAAACTACGCAAGCTTTAGCAGCTGCTAGCCAGGAGTGTTTGGCTCATTACTCTCGGCCACAGAGCGGGTCGAAATATAAAACAGTTACGGGGAGCAGGGTCTGTTCTTTCCTCCCTTGGAAAGGGAGCAATTATTTACTTTCTCCAACAAAAAAAACAGAGTGACGAGAGTCACTCACAGGACGGCCATGTAAAACTCCAAACACTCACGCGCTACCTCACACTGAAACACTACATTTCTCTTCCCTAGAGGCTCAGTTACCCAGAATGCAAACTTTCTTAAGGCAACAGGCTCATTCTGTAACACTTTAAACAAAAATGGCATCGACATCAATAATTTCGTATCGATTCCCATCCCTACCCCTGCGTCTTTTCCCTCAGAAACTCTTTTTTTCTACCCCACATCTTTTCCCTCATATTTTCACAGCCAAAACAGGCGGGCGGAGCTACCAGGCCAGTTTCTCCTCCCACCTTGTGATTCACAAAAAACGGCGGAACTTCAATGAAAGAGTTGTTTTGCTGTGCAATGACTATTTGTGAAAGATCCATGCTACTGGAGTTCTAATACCGTCCTATACAGTGACACCGGCATAATTTTTTAAAATACTGCAATAAAAAATTTTGGTCATACCAGCCAACTCTAGTGTCGGGCAAATATAGCTTCTCTGCTGGGAAACACAGCACTGCGTAAAAGACCACCAGCCACTCTGAGCACAGCTTCCGAAATGGTTCTGCTATGTTAGAGCTGTTTTAGCCGGTCTAATGTCAGGGACCCAGTGCGATTAAGAATAACGAAGTGTTTCATGCAGACTTTCAGTCAACAGTGAACTCTGCACTGCAGTGACCCACACCATCTCCACTCTGCTTCTCAGTTTTGTGTTTAAGAGCCGTGTTGCTGGGTGTTTTCCAGGTTTAATGGCCGGATCTGCTCTGGTGATGCACAGCGTTTAATGTGTTATTCTGTTTTGCTTTCTTTCTGCTCACTCAGACCTTGGATGGAAGCCAGGAGTAAAGTAAGAGCAGAGGAGGAATGTCTAGGAGCTTTTCTTCAGTTGTACACGGCACTGAGGCATCGTACACATACAGCCCAACAGCTGCTGTGCTTCAGTGCTGGTACAGTAGCATATTCAAGCATATTCCCTTGTAATTCAGTATTAATAGCACAGGTCAACAGATCAAAATCATCAGAGATAGGTTTATGTTGGTTTTGTAGTGTTTTTCATGTTGTGTTTAGTTTTTCTTGCACATACAGTTTTTGTGATGAAGCTAGTTATATATTGCATGATAGTTGGTATAATTCACATTGGTGCCTGCGGTTTAATAAAACCTGCATGCAAGTCAAATCTAATATTACTCATAATTCAAAAAGTTGATGTGACTGAAAAAAACGAAAGCAGATCTGAAATCAACATGAAAAACTGGTTTATAAAAGTGTGTTGTGGTGTCTGATGATTACAATTTTTTTTGTTGTTGACCTGTGTAGTTATTATATTCATTTCCAGATTTGTATCAGAACAGTATTCTGAACCCTGATAAAGGTTCCTTCTGTTCTAGTAACATGAGGTCTCTTCTGGTTCTGAAATGTTCTCTTGGCCTGCTAGGTAAAAAAAAAAACTAACATTAGCTAACTATGCTAATGGAAAAACCTAACACTAACTAGGCCTACATCTGATAACCGAACAGAGCTGACACTACCTAATCTGCTCACTGATAACAGCTAACATCAGATTTATCTGCAAACTGAAAATGACTAAAGCTTGCTAATACTGCAACATGAAAATTGCTAACACCAGCTAATGCTACAAAGTGAAAATGGCTAATGCTAGCTATGCAAAAATTACCACTTGCTAATTTGGCAAAAATTACCTTCAGCTAGCTTGGCAAACTGAAAATAGTCAAACTCTGCTAATGAAAAATAGCTATTGCTAGCCAGCTTGGCAAGTGAATAGTTGTTGGCTAAAAATTGCTAATGCTAACTCACTCTGCTAGCTCAAATAGCTCTGTGGTTGTGAGAGAACAGCTAGACTTCTTCCTTGTCTAGAAGAATACAGCTGTTAAACACCACTTTAAAAATCCCTTAATTATTACAGATCTCACATAGAAGCCTAGGCACTGAGGATTTCACATCAGTGCTTCCTGTTTTAATGGGAGACATTGGCATTGTGACTGAATGCTGCTTAGCATGAACATTCAAGTTTGGACCTTTTGATCTTTCTTTATGTGGCATCTCATCTTACTGTTTGGTTTAACTCGCCTGGACTTTCAGGGAGATTTTGATGCAGCTTTGGCAGGCCGCTGTTCTACCCAACGTGCTCTTCTGCCTCAGGATCAGTGTTTATCTGTCAGTGAGATTAAACTGAGTAACTGCCGAGCGGCGTTTTGTACTGGAAGTGAAGTCAGGCTTAGCTTCCCCTTTAGTGCCTCAGCGCAGGCCTGCAGGATTGTGGAATTGAGATGTTTTTGTTGTGTTTTGGTGGAGGCTGAATGCCTAGAATATCCCTTGAGGAGAAACTCCTTCAGAGCTGTGGAAACGTCCATACGCAGGGAGGACCCTGTCAGAATAAGTAGGCCATGTGCAGACCAGAGACAATATTTTGGCTTGCTCTTGCTCTCTCTGTCTGTCTCTCTCTCTCTTTCTGTATCCCTCCCTTCTTCTTCTTCTCTCTCTCTCTACTCAGGCATTTCCTGCACTCTGTGCGCCAGCAGAAACACAGTCTGTTTATTTCGAAGACAGAAAGATCTCGCTGCGCTCTGAGCTGCATGTGGCCTTCGACTGCAGTTTGAGGCTGTAATGATGAACAGTGCGGTAAATGAGTCCTGCTTTAGAACTTCTGATTTTCTAACCTAAAGCAGGAAACAATACAAAGATCAAATACTAAAAAACAAAAAGCAGAGATCGTCAAAGGTTCTTTTAAAATGGCTATAGAACTCTGACAACCCAAAGAACCACTAGAACTCTGAAATGGTACACTAACGTGGAAAAAATATGTCAAAACTATTCAGAATGTGTTTAGTGTCAAACATGAGTATTAGTGGGTTTAGTGTTAAAGTAGTTATTAGTCAGTCTGAGTGGGTTTAGTGTTAGAGGAGTGATTAATCAGAGCGTGTTCAGTGTTAGAGGAGTAGTGTTAGCAGAGTGAATAGAGTGACTCAGAGTGTGTTCAGTGTTATATGAGTGATCAGTGCAGCTCAATGTGAGATCTGGAGACTGGAGAGGCATCTTTGTTAAAACTTGTTGCTTTTCTTTGGACTGGATATAATAAGAACGAGATTTTGTTCAGTGATACTTAAACCAAAAGGAATTGTGATGTGTTAGTTTCTTTTTTCATGATCCAACCCAAAGTGAATGTTAGTCAATAGTTTTACCCTTGTGGATACATAATGTGTTGCTACAGACTATAACATACAGTCGTGCTCATAAGTTTACGTGGCAGAATCGATGATTTCTTAACCATTTTTCAGAGAATACGAATGATAACACAAAACGTTTCTTTCACTCATAGTTAGTGCCTGGCTGAAGCCATTTATTGTCAAACAGCTGTGTTTACTCTTTTTAACTCAAAATCACAACACAAACTACCCAAATGACCCTGATCAAAAGTTTACATGCCCCAGTTCTTAATACTCTGTATAACCCCTGTGTACAGCAGCTTGAAGACTTTTGTAGTAATTGTGGATGAGGCTCTTCTCAGATGATAAAGCTGCCCATTCTTCCTGGCAAAAAGCCTCCAGTTCCTGTAAATTCTTGGGCCGTCTTGCATGAACTGCACATTTAAGGTGTCCCCAGAGTGGCTCAATGATCTTGAGGTCAGGAGACTGAAATGGCCACTCAAGAACCTTCACTTTATTTTGCTGTATCCAACGACAGGTCGACTTGGCCTTGTGTTTTGGATCATTGTCATGTTGGAATGTCCAAGTACGTCCCATGCGCAGCTTCTGGGCTGATAAGTGCAAATTGTCCTCCAGTATTTTTTTTGATAACTTACTGCATTTATCTATCTATCAATGCTGACAAAATTTCCTGTGCCTTTGTAGCTCACACATTCCAAAACATCACGATCCACCACCGCGTTTCACAGTAGGAATGGTATACCTTTCATGATAGGCCTTGTTGACTCTTCAAATGTAGCGTCTATGGTGTGGCCAAAAAGTTCAATTTTAGTCTCATCACTCCAAATGACTTTGTGCCAGAAGGTTTGAGGCTTGTCTCTGTGTTGTTTGGCACATTGTAAGTGGGATACTTGGTGACATTTGCGTTGTAATGGCTTTCTTCTGGCAACTCAACCATCTTTCTTCAAGTGCCTCCTTACTGTGCATCTTGAAACAGCCTCACCACATTTTTTCAGAAAGCCCTGTATTTCACCTGAAGTTATTTGTGGGTTTTTCTTTGCATCCCGAACAATTTTCCTTTCAGTTGTGGCTGAAATGTTAGGTGGTTGTACCTGACCATGGTTTGGTTTCAACAGAACCCCCTTTAATTAGAGTTTGAACACTGCTGATTAGCTTTCTTAATTCCTTTGATATTTTCTTATATATATTTCCCTTTCCTCTTTTATAGAGTTCAACTACCTTTTCCCACAGATCCTTTGACAATTCTTTTGCTTTCCCCATGACTTTGAATCCAAATGTCAGTGCATCACTGGATGAAAGATGCGAGGGTCTGTCAGGAGTCCAGAAACTCCATGACCTATTATACACACCCACTAATTACAAACAAACAGATCACCGGTGAAGATGGTTACCATTCAAACCTGTTTGTGTCAAGTTGTGTGCATGTTATCAGGCCAAATCATCAGGGTATGAAAACATTTGATCAGGGTCATTTGGTTAGTTTTTGTTGTGATTTTGAGTTAAAAAGAGTAAACACAGCTGTTTGACAATAAATGGCTTCAGCCAAACACTAACTATGAGTGAAAGAAACGTTTTTGTGTTATCATTCATATTCTCTGAAAAATGGTTAAGAAATCAATTCTGCCATGTAAACTTATGAGCACAACTGTTTTGAAAACTAGTCCATTGCATTTGTTAGAAGTTTCATGTAATAAAATCATAAAAGAGCAGCGTATCATTTATGTTTTAAAAAAAGATGGTCCCAATCCTGTAACCTGTGGTGTATATTTTTATGCAGTTATTTAGGAAACCAAAATGGTTCTTGTTCTGTTTGTGGGATCCTTCAAAATTACACATAAATATATGTGTGGTTCAAGGAGGACGTTCTCTTTGTTTCTTTGTTATTGTTGTTATTGTATAACTATGTTACATCACATTCGTGTATTTATAGAGCTGATTTGTGTTGAAGCTTCTCAGACTTTATTCAGTTTGTGATGTCACTGCGACGAGTCCTTTTGTCCCACTGACTCCATGAGGAGCTCTTTGAAGAACTCTGTCCTGCAGGCAGCAGCTCTGCTCCTCACTGTTCTGCTAAAAGCCCAGATGCTGCGCTATATATAAAAACACTCTTTAATTCTCCATTCAGCTCCTTTGCTGCTCAAAGTCGTGCTGATGTAATGTTTATATGTGGTCACTCAGAGCCTGGAAAGCCTTTAGTGTTTGTCCAGCGATTTGCTTCGTGGTCCTGCTGGAGCTTTTTCACATCAGGGTTCGTTTCAGTTTTTCAGGAGCTTTTCATTTTGTTTTGTTTGTGTTTGTTTTGTTTTCAGTTACAGGTGAGTCAGTGTCTGCATGTGAGTCAGTGTGTGTGTGTGCTTTAGAGTCAGTATGTGTACATTAAAGTCTGTATGTGCAGGTGAGTCAGTATGTGAACGTAAATCAGTTTGTGTGCTTTAGAGTCAGTATGTGCAGGGGAGTCCGTATGTGCAGGTGAGTCAGTGTGTGGGTGCGTGTGAGTCAGTGTGTGTGCAGGTGAGTCAGTGTGTGTGCAGGTGAGTCAGTGTGTGTGCAGGTGAATCAGTGTGTATGGGCAGGTGAGTCAGTGTGTGTGCAGGTGAGTCAGTGTGTGTGCAGTTGAGTCAGTGTGTTTGCGCAGGTGAGTCAGTTTGTGTGTGCAGGTGAGTCAGTGTGGATGTGCAGGTGAGTCAGTGTGGATGTGCAGGTGAGTCAGTGTGGATGTGCAGGTGAGTCAGTTTGTGCGCAGGTGAGTCAGTTTGTGTGTGCAGGTGAGTCAGTGTGTGCGGGTAAGTCAGTGTGTATGTACAGGTGAGTCAGTGGGTATGCACAGGTGAGTCAATGTAGATG
>JBBJLR010003987.1:0-14204 GCA_037577145.1 Brachypetersius gabonensis | reverse complement strand
TCACGTGACAGTACAACATCAAAACACAGGAGGGGGAGGAAGAGCAGAGTGTGCTCCGTGCTGTGACTGGAGAGGCACTTGAAAGAACTGGCACTATAGTATCGATCTTATGACTCTGGAATCGATCAATATCAATACCTACTTTGATATCGATAGTATCGATATTTGGATCGATCCGCCCCACACTAGCAAGTGGAGAGGCACTTGAAAGAACTGGCACTATAGTATCGATCTTATGACTCTGGAATCGATCAATATCAATACCTACTTTGATATCGATAGTATCGATATTTGGATCGATCCGCCCCACACTAGCAAGTTTTTCACACCTGGATTTGGGGATCCTCTGCCATTCCTCGTTGCAGATCCTCTCCAGTTCTGTCAGGTTAAATGGTAAACGTTGGTGGACAGCCATTTTTAGGTCTCTCAAGAGGTGCTCAAGTGGGTTTAAGTCAGGGCTCTGGCTAGGCCTCTCAAGAACAGTCACAGAGGTGTTGTGAAGCCACTCCTTTATTTTAGCTGTGTGCTGGGGGTCATTGTCTTTTGGGGAAAAGATGTTCATATTGTGGACATCTATGCTGTTCCCACATGGAAAGACAGAAGTGTAGATCCACTACTTTATTTGCTGGTATTTTCATGTTTGTTCCATTGTTTATGCATTTATTCCCATACTACTAGGAAAATTTGGAATAGGCAACAGGATCAGGCAGACCACTAATTCAGATTTTAGTTTTTATTGGAAGTTGGTATTGTTTTGTATTTATTATCTGATTGTCTATTTCAGGTGATATTAGTACCCCAGAATGAATTTCTTTTTTTCAATTCCATTCAGTCACATGGCTTTGGAGACTATGTCTACAGAACATTATTTAGGTTGAAATTAAGAATGACATTTTTCTTGTTAGACGGCAGTGTTTCTTAGTCTCGTTCTCAGGCTACAGGTTTCACGTGTAGTCTCGTTCTCAGACTATGGGATTGATCCTTGAATTACAGGTAACAATTACTGTCCAAGGTCCATTGACCCAAAGCCCTGGATTGAAAGAATAGGAAGAGATGCATTATTAAAGCATTATTATTTTAAAGACTGCATTCATAGTTGTAAAACTATGTCTGCACTTTCATTTCTCCAGAACTTTCCCCAGCAAACATCAGGAATTTCCTGTGGCATCTTCATGCTAATGGTAAAAAATAATTTTTCTTAATTTTCATGTATTGCATCACTGTCTTCCATTTTGTTCTTTTTTTACAGTGTGCACTCTGTCTCTGCACATCAGCTCCATGGACTTTCACAGAGGTTTGTATTGACAACTCCATGTCTGTAAGGCCTGGCTCAGGAGGAGAAGGAGAGTGGCAAGCAGGTCCTAGCGGACATCCCAATCCTGAACTTCAATCCGGGACTTCCACCAGACTAATCAGACCGAGATCGGCCTCACCTGAATACTAGGAGGCAGGGACTATATATAGACAGTGCTTACAAGTACACGGTGCGAAGTATACTAGCCCTGTTAGATACCAAGCCTTTTGGTCTTGTGTTGTGATACCGTTTACTGATCCATTTTTCTGCCTTTGGACTACCCCTTTGCTCTACGGACCCTGACTTCTTGGATTATCTGGTTTTGACCTTTTTGCTCTGGACTTTCGTTGCTCTCTCTTTTTTGCCCTGTGGATTTTGGTTTTTTTAATAAAATTCTATGTTTTGGTACTCTGCATTTGGATCCTTTCCCGTATTCATCACAATGTCTCAAAAAACTGTAGCTAAAACAGCTACTACAGCTTTTCACACTTGTTCTAAATCAAATAACTGCAATGGGCACTAATAATATTTAAGATTTAACGATTGTATAAAATAGTGTGACTTGATATTGTACTTTAGGGAGTCTGACATTCTATTGCTTTATTAATACCTTCCATATAAATTCAGTTACAGTCAGAAGAAAATTATAAGTGACATTCATAAAGAATTTTGCTTGTCTGTAATATGTAATTAGTATATTTTATATAGACCTCAGCTGTTATAAGCTGTTTAGTACTGACCTGGAAGTGCACTTATAAAGACATATTTCTTAAATTCTTGGTTTAGTCTTAACAATAGACTTTTACTCCAAGATAAGTGTCACGGTTAGTCCCTCCACGAATGTGGAGAGACATAGGGAATCAGAGACATAGGTCATGGGGGAAACACAAAGTTTATTTAAACAAACAGAAAACCAAAACCAGGCTCGATGGCCGAAAACAGGGATAACAGAAATACACCTTACCAGGGAAAGACATGGGAGAACAGGACAAACCGGGCAGGAGCATACAGGGGGGTGTGAGCGTTAATGTCGCCGTGTCTGAACAGACACGGCATAGGGACTAAACCAATCAGAAACACACAGGACATGTTAACAGAAACAGGGAACAGGTGACAGGGAGTAACCAGACGAACACGTGACCTGTAACGGGACAGACGGGAACACAGGGGACCCCTAGTGGGTATACAAGGGAACAACAGGAATACAAACATGACCATGAGAACAGTACAGGAGGGAAACCAGAAACCGAGAGGAGGAGGGAAGTCAGGAGGGAACCAGGCGGGAACCGGAAGGGAACATGAGGGACCAGCAGACACTCATCCAGACATTCATACAGACACTCATCCATCCTGCAGCCAGCAGACACCCTTCCACCCTGCAGCCAGCAGACTCATATACAGACACTCATACAGACACTCATCCACCTTGCAGCCAGCAGACACTCATACAGACACTCATCCACCCTGCAGCCAGCAGACACTTAGACAGAGGGGATCAGGAGGAAACCGGAGGGACCGAGGAGGGAACTATGGGAACAAGGGGGAAACAGGAGAGAACAGAGGAATCAAAGGAGGGACACGGAGGGACCAAGGAACCAAGGAGGGACACGAAGGGACCAGGAGGACATCAGGCGGGACCAAGGAGAGAAACAGAGGGACCCTGAACATGACAGGGGACCATGGGAGACTGGACAGGGAGACTGGACTGGGACAATGGGGACATCTGGTGGACACACAGGGGAACAGAACACAAGAACATGACAGACAACCAGAATACAAAACATGATCAACCAGAACAACAATACATGGACGAGACAGAACAGAATGCAACACATAGAACACAGAACACATACTCGACCTCATAGGCCTCATCGCCACCTAAAGGCGGAAACCAGTCTCTGAATCAATAAGAAAACAAACCTGACGTAATAGAAACATGAACACAGGATCGGAGACAACTGAAAACATAGGAACCTCCGTAACTAAAAAACAGTAGAGAAACAAAAGAACCAGGCAAGAAAAGGAAAAACCATAAACAAAACCAAAACCCAGGGCCAAACCAGTCCGAACCGTCACAATAAGTTAACAAGCAGCTTTAATAGTATTCAAAAAGCTTTTTGCTACGTTATGTCAGCTCAAAACAGACAGATAAACAGAATTAGACAAACTGGAATATACATCTGTAAGGTTGCATTTCTGAAGAACTTTATTGTGCTGTCGATAGCCATGCACCAGACTTATTTTTGTCAATTCTGCTTCGGCCGAATTTCTGATATAACAATAATAATAATAATAAATAATTTTATTTGTAATGCACTTTATGTTTCAGTAATCTCAAAGTGCCACAGAGTAAAAAGAAAAAACAAAACAAACAAACAAGGAATTAACAAACAGGAAAATCAATAAAACACTTAGCAAAATGCCTTCCTAAAAAGATGAGTTTTTAAATTTCATTTAAAAACATCAATAGAATGTGGGGCTCTCAGGTGGTCAGGAAGGGCGTTCCACAGCCTCGGAGCCACAGATGAGAAGGACCTCTTGCCCATGCTGTGGAGCTTGGTCCTAGGGACTTGTAGGGTGTTGGTGTTTACAGAGCGGAGGGTGCGGGAGTGTCACACACACCTGATCACATGACGTCACGAGGCACCGGAGATGACTCGCACCAGGTATATAAACAGGAAGTAAGTGTCATCCTGCTCACTGACATTGAAGTTGATAAGCTTCATGCCTACGTGTCTTCTCGAATCTCAACTCCTGATCCAACTCTCTGGTACCTTGAGTACTCTGACACCTCAGATTCACTTTATATACCTCTCTGTGTGCGTGTTCAGAATGCGGGTTTATCTTGGTGTGAACTCTAACTCCCCTAAGAGCGTTCTGAGAGTAACTGTGTGTCGTACCGGCTTCTCCGTGTCCCTCACGTTTAAGCTCTTCCATCACGCTACATAGTGGGCACAGTTCACCTCTCATTCTGACCTCCACTGTGACAGAATGTCAGTGTCCTGGACCCTAGAGGAGAAGAAACAGCTGTGTGAGATGGTCACCCAGCAAATGAACGAGATTGTGGGGCTGAAGCAGGGAAATGGCGGCTCTCCGTGCGGAGACGGTCACTCTTCGCACCGAGATCGCCAACCTGCAACAGACCCTGCAGCAGATCTCGGCTGGGGGATCTAGCCCTCCGCAGGCTGCCTCTCTACCCCTGCTGGCTCCGGCTGCTGTGTTCGCACCTCCACTTCCCAAGATTGCTCTCCCGGACAACTGGAGTGGTAAGGATGGGAAGTGTGAGGTGTTCCTAACCAACTTCAATGTGTTGTTTGAGTTTCAGGCACAGCGTTACCCCACCGATCGCAGCCGGATTTCCCTACTCACTTCCCTCCTTACCGGGCTGGCAGCGGAATGGGCTGCGGCGGTCATCCGCTCGGACAGCGAGACCACTCACTACTGCGCGGAGTTTGCAAAACAGCTCAAAATCGCCTTCCAACATCCTGAGAGTGAGGTGGTGGTGGATTCCCGTCTTTACCACCTTCGCCAAGGGGATCGCCTGGTGAGCCAATACACTGCTGATTTTCTCACGTTGGCGGTGCAGACTACATGGAGCGACGCGGCTTTTAGGACTGCATATTATGAGGGACTGTCGACTAAACTAAAACACGAGTTGGCGGCCCGTGAATTACCTGTTATGCTCAAGGGGCTCATACAGATGTGTCTGAGGGTGGACCTTCGCCTCGCGAGCGCATCGAAGCCCCCTGGTTCCGTGGGTCAATTCCCTGAATTGACCCACGGAACCAACCTTCTATGTCCCTATGGCCCCGGCTTACCAGACACCACCACCTGCCTCTGTGCCTATTGCGCCACCCCCAATCACCTCTCCAGCCGGGAAACGGGTCGACCAAGTGAAGAGGGGTAGGAATTCTCTTGGTCCTCTGGTTCACGCCTCCTGCCCGTTATCCGTTTCTCGGCTCATTGTTCAGGTGAGTCTCCAATTGGGTAACAGACAGATCAGAACCTCCACCATCGTTGACTCGGGGGCGGCTAGCAACTTCATTGATTGTGCTTATGCAAACCATTTGGGACTTGACACGGAGGTGTTATCCCAGCCAGTCCAAATAACAGCAGTTGACGGTCGTCCCCTTTCTACCAGGCCTTTCCACACCATCACGAAACCCATCACCATGTCTATTGATACCCACACCAAATCCATCCAGTTTCACGTCACCCACCTTGCCTCACCTCCTCTCCTCCTTGGGTTACCCTGGCTGGTTCGTCACGACCCCATCATCTCCTGGTCACGTCAGAAAATTCTGCAATGCGGATCGACCTGAAGTGAACTCCGGCACCGGCTGGGATGTGCTCCGGGGTGTCCGAGGCCTCCGATATCGACCTGGAGACCATTCCCGCCCCGTATCATGACCTGGCAGGGGTTATCAGCAAAAAGGCAGCCACCAAAGTACTACCTCATTGCCCTTACGACCTGGCGGTTGAACTCCTGCCGGGCCACCTCACAGAACCCCGCATCTGCGAGAGATTTAGAGGGGCGGATGGTCCCGTGGCAGAGCCCCATGGCGATGTAATCTTCCATCGCCCCGGAGGAGCAGCGGGCGATGGAAGATTACATCGCCGAGGGGCTCTGCCCCGGGATCATCTGACCCTCTAAATCTCCCGTGGACGCGGGGTTCTTTTGGTTAAGAAGAAAGATGGGGGCCTCCACTCTTGTGTCGATTATTGGGGGCTGAATGACATGGATTCTCTCTCTGGTGCAAAAATCTTCACCAAACTTCACCAAACAAAGCGCGTACAACCTCGTCCGCATCAGGGAGGGAGATGAGAGGAAGACGGCCTTCATAACCCCCACATAACCCCTCACAAACAAAGAAAACCCACCTGCTCCATACACAGGCGGATAAAGCATTAACAGTCAACATACATTTAATGTGCATACTGGCTGCATACAGATAGCTTAGAGTAACACCTACATGCATTGGGGAACTCACTGGTTCTGCATATGGGTTTAAACCATGGGAAAATGTAGGCCACCACATGCTCACCATCTGCATGTTCCTGGGTAAGTATAGCTCCTAACCCGACATTGCTGACGTCTGTCTGCACAACGAAAGGTAAACTAAAAATGCAGCACCGTACAGAGATTCCAAAATTTCATGGACTTGCGGAATTTCATGTAACAAACCTGCCCTGATTCAATAAGGTAAAGGTCAGGGAACAAACCACCAACACTTGTTTACAGTCATACAATATATTTACATCACTCAAACACACACCATCACATACAACTCAAATTTCCCCACCACCCTATATACACAGCTGGTAAAGTGTCTTTCAAGTGTCCTTTCCCTCCGGAAATTCCTGTGCAGGTACCTTCTGTCCTTGTATTCCTTCAATTGAGGCTGTCTGGGAGGTCTTCTATCATAAAAAGAATTATAGCTAAACAGATATATTACTATTAGTACTCACATGCAGAGGAACTCGCAGGTTCACATGTAGGTTCTGTTAGGGTTTCTGCTGGTGCTGGTAGCTTAGCCTAGCTTCCACTAGGCTAAGCTTCCCCAGTGCCCCCTAGGCGTAAAAGCCAGCCATGTTCTCCAACTGTTACACTCTCCTCCCTTCAATAGAGGGTGGGACCACCTTTGATAATGATTCAGGTCAGTCCCCTAAATGGTTATTCACCCCATCTGTACACGGAGCCTCACCTTGAAGCTGCAACGTAATTCATGAACTAACGCTTCTTGCCTTCTGGCTGTCTCAAGGTTCATAATCTGCATCCTCTCCCATGGTCCCTTCAATTTTCTTCCTAGGGCCACTTCAGCCGGGGAGCACCCATTACTGTCCTGCCAAGTGGTGTTAACGGTGAAGCGTAGTTCCGGTAACCCAATGTCCCAGTGCTTATGCTTACTTTTAATATGACCAGCTATGATGAACTTCAATGTTCGGATTGTCTTTTCGGTGTGGTGGTTTTCAGAGTGATGTTTAGCTGAGGTCATCTGCACTCCCCATCGTCAGCAGATACTAGTGAGGAGCTGTGACGTGAGTGGTGAGCCGCTATTACACGTGATGTAAGAAGGGGTTCCCCACCATGTGAAGATCTCTTTAGTGAGAATATGGGCTATGACAGAGGCCTTAGGCATTCTCAGAGGAAAGAACTCTACCCACTTGCTACAATAGGCCATTACCACTAAGAGAAATTAATTATGGTGGGAAGTCCGCTGAAATGGTCCCATTATATTAGCGCCCAACATAAAACCTGGTTCTAAAACTGGGGGTTTTGGTAGGCGACCAATCTGGTTACCACTGTAAATTTTTTCTTATTACAGGTGGAACAGTTCTTACAAAAATCCCATACCTCTTTAGACATCTCTGGCCTTTGAATCACCTCCTGCAGTCTTTTCAGCATCCTCATTTTCCCAAGATGTCCCTGGTGAGGATGAACATGAGCATCTTGGAGGAATTGGGCTCGGGCTGACGCGGGGACGTCCCACTGCAGGAGACTGTTCTTGACCTGTTTAAGAGATGGGGTTAATGGGTTAACCGCACACAGGGTTATGCGAGGAGTAGGAGGGTTGTTTACCCTCTGTCTGCTGTTCTGGACTGAGGGTGTAGTAGACACAGGCTGGGTAGCAGGGAAGGAAGCTGAAGGTGTTTTTTTTTGCTTCTTACTCAGGGACTTCAGGTAGAAGTCTTTTCTCTGCATACACTCCGTCATCATTTGTCCCACTTCTCGCAATTGGGTCTCGCATTGCTGCTTCACAGAGTTGTGACTCTCACTCAACCTACCTGTTGTAGGTTGCTATGCGCACTCTCAATACGCTGTTTGCAGTTCATCCATCCGTCTGTACAACTTGTCCTCTAAAGCTTGCAGAGATGTCTCCAGCATGTTGAGACAGGAGGCCAGCATGAAAGAGACACGATGGTGGTCCTCTTCTTCAGCCAGTGGAGGCGGCGGTAACTGTTCCTCCTCTGGCTCGACCTTACACCCCTCCTCACTGGTCTGTTGATAGAGGCTGTTGAGGGTGCAGAGGATTTTCTGTATCGACTCTTGCCGAGTCACAAAGGGACTTGCAGTGAAATCGGCCGACATAGAATTGTAATACTCTTCCATGCTGGAGGGATTTATGACTGTATGTGTTAGAAAACTAAAAATGGGTGACTGATCAAGAGGCTGTGTATGAATGTTAAGGCTAGTTGCTACTAGCAAGGAAGCTAGGCTAAGCTAACCAGCAAACACAATTCAAAGTATGACTCCTGGTGGTCCCTGTTCGGGCTCCTCTGTAACTAACCAGGAGAAGTTCTTCCAGCTGTTACAGCTCGTCACGCCTTTCGGTTTGTGTAACAGCCCTTCAGTGTTCCAGTAGCTCATATCCAACGTCCTCCGCGACATGCTGTGTCTGTGGGCTTTTGCCTACCTGGATGACATTCTGATTTACTCCAACACCATAGAGGAGCACACCCAGTCTGTCAGAGCAATGTTAAAGAGGTTCGTGGCCCATCAACTGTTCTGCAAGCTGGAAATGTGCGTTTCCAGCACTCCATTACCTTCCTTGGTTTTTTTTGGTACCCCAGGGGGTAGCCATGGATCCCCAGAAGCTGGAGGCTGTGCGATAGTGGCCCCTACCCACATTGCTTAAACAGCTGCAACATTTTCTGGGGTTTGCCAACTTCTATCTGCATTTTATCGGGGGCTTCAGTTTGGTTGTGACACCTCTAACTGCTCTCATCAAACCCAAGCCCGGACCCTTCAGCCTTACACCTGAAGCCATCTCCGCCTTCCAACACCTGTGCCATCTCTTCACCTCCGCTCCTGTTCTCACTCATCCAGATCAAGACAAACCATTCGTTGTCGAGGTAGGCACCTCCGATGTGGGCGTAGGAGCCGTCCTCTTGCAGCAAGGTCCAGATAAGAAGCAACACCCCTGTTTCTCCTTCTCCAGAAAATTCAATCCCAAACAGCAACAGTACAGGGTGGGGGACCGTGAGTTGCTTGCCATCAAGTGGGCTCTGGAGGAATGGCTTCATTGGCTCTAGGGTGGCAGTGACCCATTCACTGTCT
Organism: Brachypetersius gabonensis; assembly: GCA_037577145.1. Lineage (NCBI taxonomy): Eukaryota > Metazoa > Chordata > Actinopteri > Characiformes > Alestidae > Brachypetersius > Brachypetersius gabonensis. Next base: position 4,851 of record JBBJLR010003987.1, on the reverse strand, counting down.
GGACAGACCACCAGAACCTCACCACCATTCGCTCAGCCAAGATCTACAAACCCAGGCAGGCGCGGTGCCCCTTGTTCTTTGAACAGTTCTGCTTCAAGATCTCATACCGCCCAGGGTCCAAAAACATCAAGGTTGACGCCCTCTCACGCCAGGTCCAGGCTGAGAGTCCCTGGATGGATCCCACGCCTGTCCTGCCTCCTGAAATCAACATTACTCCTCTCCAGTGGGGGTTAGAAGAGAGGGTGCACCGTGAACAGGCTATGGAGGCTCCTCCCCCCCGAGACTTCACCAGGGAGACTATTAGTTCCCTCTAATGTGCACCAGGAGGCGCTGCAGTGGGCCTATTCATCCGCCATTGTGGGTCACCCTCATGTAAATTGCACACTCACCCTACTCAAGCATGCCTTCTGGTGGCCTTCGATTAACAAGGATGCCAAAGACTTTGTCCTCACCTGCTCCACCTGTGCTCGATCAAAATCCTCCAACACCGCTGCCCCGGGAAACCTCCACCCTCTTCCAGTGGCCCAACGTCCATGGTCTCACATCGCGTTGGACTTCGTCACTGGCCTACCTGAGTCTCAGCCATCCTTACCATCATGGTAAGGATCATCATCCCCTCAGCTAAGCAGACCGCTGCATTACTATTAGAGTACGTAGTCCGTTAGCATGGGTTCCTCAAAGGACATCGTCTCAGACAGAGGGCCCCAGTTCACAGCGAAGTTCTGGAAGGCCTTCTGCCGTCTGGTCCAGATTACCACCAGTCTGTCGTCCAGATACCATCCACAGACTAATGGCCAGATGGAGCGGACCAACCAACTACTGGAGCGCTTCCTTCGATGCTTCGTGGCGGATCGTCAGCGCTCCTGGGCAGACTACCTCCTGTGGGCTGAACTGTCACACAACATGCACACTTCCTCTGCCACCGGACTCAGCCCCTTCGAAGTGTGCCATGGGTTCCAGCCACCCATGTTCGAGCACCAGGAGCCAGAATTGGACGCCATGTCTGCCCAAGTGTTGGTCTGCCGGTGCTGCCGACTGTGGAACCAAGCTCACACTGCCATCACCCGAGCTAACTCCCGTTACACCGCCCAGCATTGTCGGCGACACCCGCGGGGACGACTGTTCCATGTAGAACAGTCACATCAACCTGCGCACGGAATCGAAGAAACTATCACCACAGTTCCTGGGGCCCTACAAGATCACTCACCGGATCAATCCTGTCACCTCCTGCCTAAACGGTTCGGCGGATCTTGGACTCGTGACGCTGTGGCCGTGGCACCCAGTACCTGGTCGATTGGGAGGGCTACGGTCTGGAAGAATGGTCCTGGATTCCTGGCCGCTTCGTCCTGGACAAGACCCTCATATCCAGGACTACCGTCGTCGAGTGTCCTCCCTTCCTGGTCCATTGGGTGCCGGTCCTAGAGGGGGGGTACTGACACACGCACCTGATCACATGACGTCACGAGACACTGAAGATGACATGCGTCAGGTATATAAACAGGAAGTAAGTGTCAACCGTGAGTACTCTGACTCCTCGGATTCACTTTATATATCTGTCTGTGTGCATGTTCAGAACGCGGGTTATTCTTGGTGTTAACTCTAACTTCCCTAGGAGCGTTCTGAGAGTAACTGCGTGGCTTACCATCTACTCCGTGTCCCTCATGTTTAAGCTCTTCCACCATGCTACATAGTGGGCACAGTTCACCTCTCATTCTGACCTCCACTGTGACCGTGAGGAGGTATGGGATTTGAAAAGTTCCTGTAAATAGAGGGGGGCATGTCCGTTAATGCACTGATAGGTGAGGACGGAGACCTTATATTCTATTCTGAGTGGAACAGGAAGCCAGGGGAGGGTTTTCAGGATAGGGGTGATGTGGTCATGCTTCCGCACCCTCATCAGGATCCTGGCAGCGCTGTTCTGAATATACTGCAGTCTCTGAATGCTCTTACCAGGGATCCTGATGATTAGTGCATTAGCATTAGTGGATTAGCTTCTCTGCATCTGACAGAGTGCGCGTTGGGTGGAGTTTTGCAATATTCTTTAGGTGGAAAAATAATGTCTTACAGAAGTGTTTGATGTGGGTGTGAAAAGTGAGTTGCGGATCCATTTTAACACCCAAATTGGGGACAGATGTGGACAGGGGAATGTTTTGGCCAGAGAAAGTGATGTTGGTGATGATGGAAGAGCGGTGATGATATGGTGTGCCAACTAAGATGGCTTCTGTTTTTGCTCCGTTCAGCTGAAGAAAATTTTGTTTCATCCATGCCTCTATCTCCTCCAGGCAAGTAGTCAGTGTGGATGTTGCCAGAGGAGTAGTAGAAGTGGTGGGAGAAGTCCTAAGGTACAGCTGAATGTCATCAGCATAACAATGAAAGGATATACCATGTCTGTTAATGATATTGTCAAGGGGGAGCATATAGATGGAGAAAAGGGTAGGACCTAGCACAGAGCCATTGTGGGTATGAGATTTTACACTGCCCAGGGCAACATGCTCAGTTCTGCTGGTCAAATATGAAGTGAACCAATCGTGGACTTTTCCTGAGAGACCAACAGTGTATTGCAGACGGTGAAGGAGGATGTTGTGGTCTATTGTGTCAAAGGCAGCTGTCATGTCCAGGAGGATGAGTAGTGATGTGGAGCCAGTGTCTGCTGCCATCAGCTCGTTGGTGACCCTGACTAAGACTGTTTCAGTGCCATGGCCAGGGCGAAAACCAGATTGAAACTTTTCAAATTGATTATTCAGTTTTAGGTGATCATGAAGTTGGGCTGCGACTGTTCTTTCCAGAACTTTCCATCTCTATAGGAGATGGGCCTATAGATCCAGGGTGGATTTTTTCAGTAGAGGTCTGATGACAGTGCTTTTAAATGCAGATGGAATATGACCAGCCAGGAGGGAGTGGTTTTTGATCTTGGTGATGAGTGGAGAGACGGCAGAGATGTTAGCCTTCAGCAGGGCTGAGGGGAAAGGGTCAAGGGCACTGGTAGATGATTTCATTTGTCTGATGACATCCTCAACTTCTTTTTGTGTAAGAGCAGAGAAAGAGCAGAGGGGATGGACAGTCTCAGATGGTGGGTCAACAGTTGAGGGGGGCAGGATAACTGTAGTGGAGAGGTGTTCCCTGTAAGCCTGTTTTTGAACAGTCAGCCAAGCAGCCTTCAGCCACCGCTCAAGGACACACCTAGCTGCCTTCATTTTTCGCAGCTCCAGGGTGTACCAGGGTGCTGAGCGTGAGACTGAGACGGACCTGGATGTTATGGTTGCGTGGAAGTCCAGGAGACTGCTCAGGGACTGGTTGTAGAAATCCACAAGATCAGTAACAGAGAGGGAGTTTGTAAGGTCAGAGGAGAGAAGTTGAAGGTCCAGGTCCAGGGCATCCACATTAATGTTCTTCAGATTTCTGAAATGGATCTGTCGCTTTGGTTTTGTGCGGGAGGAGAGAAAGGGCAACTCCATTGACACTATCTTGTGGTCTGAAACACCAAGATCATATACCTGTAGGTTACTGATGGGGACAAAGTTTGAAATGATCAGGTCGAGTGTGTGACCTCTGTAATGTGTGGGGACATCAACATGTTGTTTTAAGTTGAGGCAGTCTAGTAGCTGAAGAAAGTCAGCAGCAAGATAAGATGTGGGAGTGTCAACATGAATATCTAAGGATTATGATATTGGCAGAAGTAGTGCAAAGTGTTGTGAGGAGATCAAACATCTCCGGGATGAAGGCACAGTTAGGTTTGCATTTAAATGCTAGGCGATGGATGATGGATGATAGCTAAGCCACCCCCGTGCCCAGTGCTGCGAGCTGCTTCCAAATAAGTGCAACCAGGTGGACAGGCTTCATTTCTGGCTGGTGCCAGGTTTCTGTCAAACACATGAAGTCAAGTCCATTCTCCCTGATGTGTTCCTTAATCAGTGTAGATTTATTGCTGATGGATTGAGTGTTGAACAGTTCAAATTTGACCAGTGACTGTGGGATAGATCTCTGTACTGCATCCTCCATTCTGCTAACTACTTTGGGACCCCCTCCCGTCCGCGGCAACTTTAAACCAGCCCAATCCCATAAGATTTGCACTGGCTAACAATGCAGGGCTCTAGTCTTTACCATTTCATTACTGCTTTATCCTGTATAACATCAGCACATAAAAAAAATCAAATCACATTTATTTAAAACAGAACTCACCGGCCCCTTCTGATTGCTGCAATGGCAATGTTGTGCTCTGGCGCCTTTGTTGTCTTCAGCACCAGGATTGGTTGTTACCTGCAGTTTTATGATTGGCTAGAACGTTAATTAATCTGGATTTCGGGAGCGGGATATGTGAGCAAACCCTGGGCAGGTTAGTGCTAAAATGATTTGTGCGTGCAAGTGTGAATTTGCAATGGCAGGTTGGATTCCTGAATGCTGTTTCAAGATTTCCATTACAGGTTTCGCATTTGAAAACGAGTCTGTCTTTGTAAAAAAGGGGGGAAAAAATTACATAACAAATACAGATCACTTGACGCATGTTTCTGGTCAGTATTTTGCAGATAAAAATTGTATTGAGTGCGATAAAACTTCTTTTTACGGGTGTAAAGTAAAAAGTGAAAAGTACACATACACGTATATATTATTTCGGGTGTAAATTGCAAAGTGCACATTCAAAGTATATATGGCACTATTCTATATCATCATCTCACCTTTTCTGCACACAACAAAACTGTGATGGTTCGGACAATTTTGGCCCTGGTTCCCGGTCACGTGCGGGGTTTTCTATTTTATAGTCACGTGTCCGGGGTTTTTCGGTTTCGTTTTGTTTCTTTTCTGTTTCTTTCTGAATGTTTTGGGGTTTTGGTTTCATATGTTCTTCGGTTTGAT
>JBBJLR010003941.1:0-14206 GCA_037577145.1 Brachypetersius gabonensis | reverse complement strand
TCTCTCTCTCTCTCTCTCTCTCTCTCTCTCTCTCTCTCTCTCTCTCTCTCTCTCTCTCTCTCTCTCTCTATCTATCTTTGTCTCTCTCCCACTCTCTGCTTCTCTGTCTTTAGTTGATTGAAAATCCAGTTAAGTCTACATTCCACTTTAATGGTTTATAAAGGATGCCTAGTTTTTTCAAATGTCTGTAATAGATTAGCATGTTTTCTTTGTTGGTTTACAATAACATAACCTTTAATAGAAGAGATGCATTAGTCATTATTTATTTCAGTTTCTTTTCAGTCAGACAGTCATCTTTTTTATTAGTCTTTTTTGTTAAACCCCAAATCAATTAAAATGCTCTTTTGAAAGTAAGAGGTGCCTAGATGAAAGTGCACTTAACCTGCTTTATGTTATTTACCTAAATGACAACACAGATTGGTCAAAATCAAAACAATAAATTGGATCGTTGTCAATTGCGTTTTTCGAGCACACTATTCCTGAAATTCCAACCTTGGAAAATGTTAGTTGTTGTTTAGAAAACTGTTTGGATCCTGCATTTTTTTCCCCAAAAAAATCTTGTGAAAGGTGTTTACAAAGCTTTGTCATACACATGCTTCTGTTTGCACTTGTTGCTTCAGGTGTCAGAGCCTCTGAGTATAGACCTCACACTCATGCAGGTGGTTTTCCTGGATGATGTCAGTCAGTCATTACCAGTAGGAGAAACCTCTACAACTAAACGCAAACCTCACACCAACAAGGTCAACAGGACTACCATGGTAAGAAAAGTATTTCAGTATGTTTCTTTAACTGTGTGCATGTTAACTGTGTGTGTGTGTGTGTGTGTGCGCGCGCACACGAACCCATGTGTGTATGAACACGTGTGTGGGAGTGATTGTGTGTACATGTGTGTTTACATGTGTTTATCTCTATTTGAACAAATATCCTCATAATAAGAGGAAGTATAAGAATAATAAGGATTAGAGTAAAGACATTTTGCTGGGATTCACAAGGAAATTGGCGTTTTTAAACTTTTTTTAAACTAAAATTACTGAGATTATGATGAGTTAGGAGTAGATGTAGCAATAATAGAGTATTCCTTAAATCAGTGCAATGTCTTGACAAATATAACAATAACACATGTGTATGTGCATGTTTCTGAGTGTGGGTGTTTCAGTATTTGTGATACATATTGATACCCTTTGTCTCCCTGCCTTTTGCTCTCATACCAGAACACAGTAAACAAGTCCAACACTACAGTGAATGACCAGGTACTGTATCTGTAGTACACATACACAGACACACACACACACACTTGCAGACAACTTCCCAATATATACACACACAGATGCACACAAATTTATCTCACACCTGCACAAACATGTGCACATAAACTAGCATAATATAACACACACTCCCCCTCCTGCAGGTGTGTAGCTCAGGGCAAGTGCAGAGGAATCAGGCTCAGCTGTGTCGACAGAACTCCAACTGCAGCCCAGCTGACAACGAGGCAGAGAGTATGAGAGAGGAGAGGAAAACTGATGAAGTGAGAACAGGTGAGGTGCAGCAATACATTAAGTCTATATTAACAGGCCCTCACTGATTGAACTTCATTTAGCTGCATTTAGATTGATTACACAAGGGCATTCTCATTCAGCGTAAAACAGAATTGAGTGTCTGAAACAGACTCCTTCCTTTACAGTTTTTTCTTTTCACTATTGTTCCTGCTTTTAACACTTTTGCTTAATTCTAGATTCCTCCAAGAATAGGATCAACTGTAGGGAGAGAAAGAGGAGGAAAGCAGTGAGGGATGAGGAACAGAATGAAAAGGAGAAAAAGAAAGTGGGGCTGAAGAGGCTGAAGGGTGGCTGCAGCTCTGACTTGCATGATGGCAGTGATTCGGGGGGAGGAAGCTGCATACCTCAAGAAATGTCCTGTGATATGGGATTGAAAAGCTTGCAGAGGAAACACTGCACTTTAAACAGGCCGTCTGACCATGAGGCGGCCCACAATTCTGTAGGGCATATGGGGCAGGATTTGAAGACTCAGTCCTCCCCCAAAGGTGAAGAGCTCTCTCACACACTATTAGCAGAGCTCAAAGGCCATCAAGTGGGAAAAAACCCTCCCTCTCAGGCCTATTTACCTGCCTTGTCCTGCAACGGAACGTTTCGGAGCACTGGTGTTCCAGAGCCGCAGTGTATTGTGGGACCAGGTTGTGATAAATTAAAGCAGGAGAGAGAAGACGGAACGATAGCGCTAGAGGATGGAAGCGAAGGAGCATCCCAGGAGGACTCTGAGGCAGTGTCTGCCTTGTTGGCATCCCAAGAGACTGAGCAGCTGGTTTCCATGGAAACAGCATGTGTGTTGCTACACACATCACCACCAGAGTGTGAAGGGGTAGAAGGTGACCAAGAAACTCCACCAAGCGACCCAGAGGTCAGAGGGTCAGCATCCACCCACCCAGAGGCCATCACACCTGGTCCTGACTCAGCAGCTTCAGTGGAGGAGACTCAGGGAGCGCTGACTCATTCTCCCATCGGGCCATGCAGTGCAGGGGTGGATGCTTGGAAAGGAGCTAAGCTGAGCCCATCTCCTGGAACTGTCAGTCCTGAACACGAAGCTCCACCCATTTCAGAAATTACTCACAAACCCACTGTGCACCTCAGTCCTCGTTCCTCTCCAGGAATTACCTCAAAGCCTTCAGTGGTCCCAGAAGTGCCCAGGCTGAGGCGCAGTGTCTCTCCTGAAGCTACCAGGTTCAAAGAAAGCAGTTCTCCAGCTAAAGTTGCAACTGAGAAAGGTCCCAATGGCCTTAAAATCATGCCTGATCCTAAAGTAAGCTGCTCCTCAGTCCTGAACCACAGCCGTACCCCCTCGCCTACCCTGATTAAAAAGCCAGTCCGATCTGGAACTCCTCCACAGAATCTTTCCACTGCTCTAGATAAGCCAACCAAGAACCCCCTGCTAATTGACAAGAATGAGCCCTTCACTGTCTACAGAGACCCAGTACTTGTGAGGAAAGAGCTTGAGAGTCACCCCACCTACATCCAACCTGCACACACCCCACCCAAACACCACTTAAAGAGCCCCTCCCCCTCCGGCAGCTCCCCCAACATCACTTCCTCCTCACATTGTAAGATCCTGAGCCCCACCCCTCATCTCTCCCCTCTCTCCCTGCCTTCCCAGTCTCCTCTCTGTTCTCCGCATCCCTCCATCCCTCACCCCCACCTTCTGCCCTCACTACTGCCTGGTCTGCCCCCTTCCACAGCACTCCTGGCTGGTCACACTCACCTGGGGCCTCTGGGCCTCCCTCACCACCCACTGGCTCTACAGGCCACACCTTCTCTTTTAGGCCAAAGCCAAGGAGCTAACCACCTGGCACCGCTGGGCCTATACCCACTCCTGTGGCCTCCATTCACCAATGGAGCCCACAACTACAACCTGGGCCTGCAGGGGTCCAAGTGGACTCCTCCAGAGAGTACAGGAATATCCGAGGCTAACCTGAGAAGTGTAAGGTTCCTCTCACAATAATGATTTATCCATATAATGATTTATGGTATGAGAGTCAGACTGGGGGTTTAAGTGGTTGGGTAGAGCCAGTAGATGATTTTGATTTTGATTATTTGATGAATTTTGATTGTAACAATGGCTTCTTCAACTTTGATCAGCACTGGTTCCCACCTTATATTTCAACATTGTTATTTCATGAAGTTTACCAGATATTGATTTCCATGCCTGTAATTGATGTAGGTTGTAACTAAGAATTGTTGTCAGGGCCTTATTATATTGTTGTTGTTACCTATTTCCCTAATCATGGTGATTATTCTATGTGTTCATATATTTTGAGACCCGGATGTGCTCTACAATAAGTGTGTGTGTTATTTACAGAATACATCAAGCCCCTGGCTTCCTCAGCCTACTCCTGTTACCAGTGCAGAAGGTCAGGGGTTAAAACCCCCACTGCCTGTGCGCCCCTCAAGTGCTGACCCTCAAAGAGTGTCCAGGGTTGTCCAGCTCGGGACCTCCACCTCCAAAACCACTGAGTGAGTACACATCCCTTTTCTGTGAACACACAGTACATAATAGCTCTGCTATTCTCATCTAACAGGTACAGCTTTCCGGTTCAGCAGGAATTATGTGCAAACCCAAACATGATAGTGTTAACTCATTCCTGGGTGTTTTCACACAGAAACTGGCCTGTTTTTCTTGTTTCTAGGGAACTTGAGAGGAGGGCTTTCACTGAGACACAAGGCTCTGTCCATACACCTATGAAGGCGGAGCAAGAACGGGTTCGAGTGGCAGTAGGGAAGAACGGACACAGTTATTGCCCAGTGGCCCCAGAGGCAAGTTCAGATCGTCCTAAACAGCCTCAGATGGTCTATGACCTCACAGGTGACCGAACCATCCGCTACCAGGAGGAAAGCCGGCGCATTCTGCAGGAAAGCATAGAGGTGGCACCATTTACAGCTAAACTGGGTTCAGACAGAGACCCACAGTATCCCAAGAGCCCTACACTTCATTCCAAAGACAGAGAGAGGGAACATGAGAGAGAGAGGGAACAGGAAAGACAGATGCATGTGTTCAGACATAGTCTACCCACCAGGCCACAATCAGCCCACCCCTCCCCCACACTAACACAGACCAACTACTACACCCCTGTTGCTGGAGGTGTGGAGAACAAGCCTTTAGCACGCAGGGCCCCACCCAGCAAAGAGCTGTGTGAGAGGCTGAGCAACCCTAACCCTTCTGCCTCTGTCCTCAATTCAGCAAATACACAGAGCACACTCAAGGCCAGGCCCCCGCCCCTTGTGAAGCGTCACCCCGGAAAAGAGGAAGGACTGCTAGGCAAGATTGCAGAACAGTTAGCATGTAAAGCCACCTCTGTAGTCTCAGTGGAGCCAGTGGATATCAGCAGTATAGAGAGGAAGGTTTGTTCTACTTCTCTTATGTCCTTCTCCAACTCGTCGTCACGTGGTGTATCCTCACTACACAGGGCACCCATTTTCCTCCCTCCAGCCCCACCCATTATGGCCTCTAAAGAAACAGGGCAAGGTAGATCATCTCCTCCCACCCTGACACCTATCCAGCCAATGAGCTTGTCCGGAAAGAGCCAGAATCAGCAGAGACCACCCACACTGATGCCTGAACTCAGACACGGAGCCATCGCTGGGAAGAGGGCAGTCCCTGAACCGACAACTGTGATGAGCCACGCCTATGAATTACAGAGAGGTGGAGTTTTGCACAACCGAGAAAGATTGGTGGGAGGTCACACAACAAACGGAGGAGTGGTTACGCCACAATCTGCCACAGCTTCTGTTATTGTTCGACCATCCAGCTACGTGCATACCCCTGTGAACTACTCTGTCACTAATAGATCACTTCCCAGAGCTCACTGCGAACATATGCGAACATTTGAAAGTATGTCAAACATACATGTCAAGGAAGGTAATGTGCAGTGTAAGAGGGGTGTCCTGTGGACCCCTGTGGATACTGTACATCCGCTCAACGTGGTCACTTCAAAGCAGGATATGAATGTACCATTGAACATGACAAATAAAAACACAAGTACAACTCACTTGTCAAATCATGGAGTGAAATATTCAGCAAATATAGATACATCACACTCAAAAATAGATATAATATCTGAACGATGTAAAAAAGAGGAAATTGTGATGGTTCAGTCAAAGCTAGATCATTCCTCTACTTCATGGTGCCCTACTAGAAACCTCCCTCATGTAAAAAAACGAAGAGCAGGACTAGCTGCTCCAGAACCAAGACACAACACACACACAGTCCAGCCTCTACACACTACGCACACCTTGAACGCTACCAAAAGTGTTTTACATACCTCACATGGTAGATACAACACTTACACTATGCACAGCACAAACACAGTATGTACTGCCCATTCTCTGGACAGAGATAAGGAGCATATATTTATACCTAGCCCTCCAAAGTGTCCCCGGCTGTCGTCTGAACCTACTGGTGTTGGAGCCACAAACAAACCAACAGTGACCAAGGGTCAGCCACCAGCTCCTCCAGCTAATCCCAGCCAGCCTGTTCAGTCTGGTCAAAACAACTATCACAAGCTGAAAAAGGCCTGGCTAACCCGCCACTCTGAGCAAGACAGAGGTAACGTCTGCACCCAGATAGCAGGGGTTAGTCAGATGGAAACCACCATTACCACCACAAGCAGTGTCTCCCTGCCAACCAAACAGGAGGTTCATGGGCCTGCGTACAAGTGGTCCAACAAGGACAACAAAGAATCAGTTCTGGACAATAAAGAGTCCAAAACTCTGGAGAGGAAAACCTCTCCAGAATACATGAAATCCACTGGAGGTGATACAAAGTCAAAAAATGAAGACAAGAGTCCTGTCTTGGGGCACAGTAAAGCTACTTTGGAGGATGAAAAACCTACCTTGGACAAAAATGGTAACCTAGAGGACAAGAAGCAGTGGGCTAATCAGAGAAAACCAAGCCCAGTTACCATCAAGGCAGAAAAAGACAATTGTGGGGACAAGCAGAGTTTTGAAAATGGGGATTTAGGCATTGATTTTGAGAAAGGCAAATCTGACCCAAGTGGCAAACACCAGCTAAAATCCACGCTCATAAAAAAGCAGACTGACCACCAGAAGAAGAGAGGAGAGAATGAGAGGGAGGAGGATGGGGAGGAAGAAGAGGAAGAGGGGAAACCTAATGGAACTCTTCGGACTACCAAAGAAAAATCTCAGCACAGGCTGCCTAACAGCAGTGAGTTATTTTTTTATTTGTTTCAAAGGAATAGTATGCATACATGTTGTCAGACTAGAATGTGTATCTTTTTGTAACCATTAAAACTTGAAACTTAAACACAAGACCAGCAGATCTTTATAAATACACTTTTAACTGTTTAGCTGTTGTGCCCTGGCTATTACTGAAAATACCCATGCAAAACTATTTTGTAGACGTATGTCTATATGTCTGCATTGTGATATGCAGTCACTTTTACGTTTGAAGAGCACCCGCATTTAGTGAAAAAACGCGTCGTTGTGTTGTGGTAAAAAATTGTCTAAAAATGCCTAGTTTTGATAGTGTAAACCCTAAATATGCCCCCAGATATGCTCCCAGAACACTTTAATTTCATTTTAAGCTCAGTTTAATGTATAATCCTTAAAGAAAATGTAAAGGTAGATCCATGTTCACCTCTTTTCATTTAATGTACAGTAAGAAAAATACAGGGCTTTAAGAAGGACAAAGTGAAAAACAAGAGAAACACTGAGACGCTCCACAGGGGATATTTTGGTCTGCAGCTGCCACAGATGCTACAAACGACAGCAGCAAGGAGAATTAAATAATCAGAAAACTGTATTGATTCCAGAGGAAATTGCTTAAAAAATGAGTTGCAATCACTAGCTGTTAGCATTGGCCAAAACAAAAGCTCGCCACATGCTTTCTGCACAAAAGAAATGTTGAAATAACTTTCTCGACCCATATATTGTCACAAAAAATTGAGGATATTTGCACGTTTCCACGTTACTGTGGGAATTAGACTCTTTCCGGACAAGCTGCGCAACTGCTGATTCACGTAAAGGTCCCCCCACCAACAGCAGTTGCGCAGCTTGTCCGGAAAGAGTGGTCCTGAAATTCTGTCTTGTACAAGAGGAAAAGCCACAGCTTTGAGAATTTTTTATCAAATGAATCTCTGCGACCATCAGCAGGTTTGCTTTAATAGATTTAAAATCGAATAGATTTTGCCTTCAAAATCCACATGTACCCGTGCCTCTCAGTTGTGCAACCTGTTTTAAATATAATATCAGGGAGTATTCAACCATCAGGAGCCCTTTGTTTCCTGCTGTGACATTTTGCTTGCTTTCTTTCTTTTTAGGCGGCATCTCTCGTTCCGTACTGAAGGACTGGAGGAAGGTTAAGAAGCTGAAGCAGAGCGGCGAGGCCTTCCTGCAGGACGACTCTTGTGCTGAAATTGGTGCCAATGTGCAGAAGTGCCGTGAATGCCGGCTGGACCGCTCCCGTAAATCCCAGGAGCCTGCTGTCTCACCTGTCTTCTGCCGCTTCTACTATTTTCGCCGGTGAGCACACTTATCTTGAGCCTGGACCTGCTGGGGCTGTTTGGAAAACTGATGAATTTAAGTAAAAATAACCCTTTTCTGAGTTATATTTTCTTTCTTAGCTGATAATCAATTTTAACAATGAATTAGTTCCTGTTTAAATTAATTGAACCCTATTAATAGTTTTAGTTATAATAATTTAAAAAGATATTACTATTATTATTTTATTAATCATTTGATTTATTATTCAGTTACTACTACAAATTAAATTAATATATACTCTTGTAGTGAGTGAAGAATTTAAGAGTGGGTTGACACAGACCCTAGATTTTCAGGTGTTTAAGAAATGAAACAATTAAGCAATATTTATTTTTTAGATGGGTTGTGCAAAGTTTCTTTAGGAAAATATGAATTTGTATACTAGATGTACACAATGTTCTAACATGGTACAAAAATGTATCATTCTTAAGAGTTTTTTTTTTTATTAGAGAGCATTTGTTGTTGTCGCCCTAAAGCTGGTCTCTTGTTGATGCATTTGCTGTATTAAGATTTAAAAATGCTTTAACTTTAAAATAGTTTTCATTAATCAAGATGTGCCTTTTAGTCAAGGACTAAGCTTAATCTGTGTTTTCAGACAGCCCCAGAGGGTCTCTGTCTAAACTTGTTTTGTCCAAGAATAGATTCAGTTTGGGTCTAATACAGCTGCCCAGCCTCTTTATTTTTTGTGTAAAATATAACAGTATCAGGTTGCTTGAGGAGACATAGAGGTTTTTGCTGGGAGTGGTTGACTAGAGATTTGCCTGGTCACAGTATAAACATGCAAGTTTATTCTTCTCTCCTACCATATAGACTGTCATACAGCAAGAACGGAGTGGTGCGTGTGGATGGATTCTCTGTTGCAGAGAATACTGATGAGGATGCGGTGAAGGTCTGGATGACTGGATTTGAAGATGCAGAAGACCAGGATAAGAGAGAGATTGAGCTGAACACGGCCAAATATATCCTCACATTGATAGGAGATAAGTTCTGCCACCTGATCAAGACTGAAAACCTCGCTCTCACCTGGGTCAAGAAAGATAGTGAGTTTGGGTTTTTTGTGAGTGTGAGTGTGTGTGAGAGTGCGTGTGAGAGAGAGAGAGCGAGAGTAATATTTGTTTGGCTATTCACACAAAAATATTTTCCATTAAAAACATTTTTCATTTAGATTATTATATTATGACTACTGCTCGTCTCGCGTGAGTAGTTTTAGTTTTTGTTTGAGTGTAGTACTCTATCCATAACACTCCTTTTACTCTATCCTTTAATCTTCTCCCTGTTTGTCTGTGTGTGAGCAGCCCAAGTGATGTGGAAGCGGGCAGTTCGAGGTGTGAGGGAGATGTGTGATGCATGTGAGGCCACTCTCTTCAACATACACTGGGCCTGTCACAAGTGTGGCTTTGTGGTGTGTATGGACTGCTACAAAGCCCGCGAGAGGAAGAGCGCCAAAGGTTAGTGCAGTATTGACACAGTTAATCACATATATACTCATGTGCACATTTCTGAATGTCATGTTCGCTTCTCTCTCTCTCTTTCTCAGATAAAGAACTTTATGTCTGGGTCAGGTGTGTGAAAAACCAGCCCCATGACCTAAAGAATCTAATGCCTACTCAGATAGTCCCAGAAACAGGTGTGTGCTGTGTTTATATCTGGTGGATAAGTCAGTGAAATTCATAAGGAGGTTTCAAGATTATTTTTATGTGGTTTTACTTTATGTCCTGCAGTGCTGACAGGCCTGCAGAATTCCATTCACTCCATAAGGAGAGAATACGGCATCCCCTCTCATTGTTCCTGTCCCAGAAGCAGCACATTCTTCCCTAAACCCATCACTACCAACGGGTTTTTACAGGTAACACCCTTAATCTTGCATTATTCTGCTCACCCTGGTCTACATCATCTCTCACAATGATTACCGCAATTATCTTTTCAGTGAGAATCTCCCTCCTAACCTAATTCAGTTTATTCAAATCTCAGCAGCCAGATTTTTCACAGTCTGTCTATATCAGCCCTGTCCTGTACCTTCACATGTTACCAGTATCCTACCAGCAATGAAACAATCAAACAAAATTTGAACAAAGAAAAATAATTATTGTGTCAAAGCTGCCATTACTGTTAAAGCTGCTAATGTGACTGCATTTGAGAGGCGTTAGGCTTGAGGTGATTGTGTGAAATTACATATGGCAAAACATATACTGAGTTGCATTTGGGCTGTTTATTAATTTATTTATAATCATGTATAACTGCCACTATAAGTATCTTCTAAGCATTATGTGATGTCATCCATTATCCGAAACTCGGATAGTTCTTGTTTTACTTTATTTATGTGACTCACAGTTAAGCGCAAGCCATCAGAAACAGGATTTTTCATGCTTAACTACTGTTTAACGTTTATTCATCTTGAGGTCTTTTCAGACCGCGTTTTTTGGATTTAACACTTTAAAACCTCTACAGAAAGATTTTTAACATTAAGAATCCAGGAGGAAACTGCAGAGGCAGATGAAAATTGACATGTTGTGTGGTAATGGTGTAGAAGTTTTGCTTTTAGCCACTGCTAAGAACCTGCTGAGAAAGCTAAATAAACAGCACAAGCAGATCCATCAGCTCACAGGACCTGTAGCAATATGGAGCAAGCAAACCATGAGCAACCAAGAGCACTGATGTGAAAGGCACTTAAGGTGTTTAAACATGGGTTAACGTGGCGGTGTTATACAATGTTGAGTGTGCTGGTGTGGGTAAAATTGGAAGCGGTGTATGATGTACATTCTGCTTTGGGTGAATTTACTGAGCTCCTTACTATCCCTCTAAAAACATTCTCTGATAACAATCGCACAGCCTTTTGAGTGACAAGTCTACAACCTTGGAACTGTCTGTCACTGTCTCACTCCATTATTCTACTTCATACTTTAGGTTTAGGACCTCTTTACTTTATACATTCATCGTTATTATTATTATGATTATTATTATTGTTGTTATTATTATAATTATTATTATTATTATGCTTATCGTTATTATTATTATTATTGTTGAAGTTGTTGTTGTTTTAAGGCATAATATTTCTTAGAATGCAATCATAACATTTTTTATTTTACCTTACCAGACAAAAAAAATGAGTTGTAACTCTTATATCGGAGATGTTTTTTGCTGAGTAAAGACAGTAATGTGATTGTTTTGCTGCCTCAGCTTCCAGAGAAAGCGCAATGTGACTCAAAGAGCCAGCAGAGCTCTCCACAGGTCCCTGATCAACAGAAGAGTACAAAGAATGCAGCTCACAGGACCTCTGCAGAAAAGAGAGGTAAGAAATACACACACATGCCCAACTATCTATTTAGCCCCCTATGTATTTACATTACATCAGCCTTCATTAAGCATCATGGGCTCTTACCCCAGCTTATACTGAAGGCAAAAGATTAGTCTGTAATGATGTGAGAGAAAGTTCTAACTTCAATAATTTAGTCTGATGACAATTCTTTAGGAAACCTTTCAGTTGCACTGTGTAAACATGTGTTTAGAGAAAGTGTTCCAGTAGGGGAAAAAAATACAACACAGCAAGTTTTACATTCTTAGCAGTTATTTTGAAGAAGTGATATATATATTAGCAAATTCAAACTGATATTTTAAATAGTAACACATACTTTATTGAATTGTATTACATATTATATTGTATATTCTAACATTTTATATATTCTAACATTATATAATGTTAGAATATACAGTATGTAAAATAGCACATACAGCTGGTGACCTAGTAGTTAAGGCATTCACCTTGCGATCAGAAAGTTGAGGGTTTCAAATCCCAGTGGCACCTCTGAGATACTGCTGTGTTTCTGTGTTCATGTATGACAGAATGGTCACTTTACATATATCACTAACATTGTGAAATTGATTCATTTTCACTTTTAGGTGCTCTATATTTGGGGGTTTGAATTGAACAACTATTTTTTTGTGTAACGTAGGGAAGCCAGGGTGTGATGGGTTGGAAGCTCTGGGCAGGAAGTCCAGCAGTCCAGAGCAAGGCTCCACCTTGCGGGACCTGTTGACCTCCACAGCTGGGAAACTGCGGCTGGGATCCACTGGCCCTGGCATAGCCTTTGCGCCTGTTTACAACAATACAGATCAGGTCAGACACACACACGTACACTCAGCGAAGACCCTGATGTTTCTTCACAAACTTGTCTGCGTGTCTGTTACTCTATAAACTCACACATTTGTGTACTTTTATACTTTAGAACACTCAGAACACTCGCATGCCCAACCTCCTGGATGACATCATAGCCTCAGTAGTGGAGAATAAGATTCCCGCCTCCAAGATCGCCAAACTGGCTCTGAAGCCGGATTTGCTGACGGGAGAGGGGGCGGAGCTGGGACCAGAGGAGACAAAGCCTGGTCAAATTCCATTGGCTGACCCTCATGCCAGTGTCCCTCATGATTGGCTAGGCAGTCACCGGTTGCTCTGGCTTAAAGATCACCGTCACCTAGGCAACCACAGACTGTTCAAAGAGAACTGGACACAAGAGCAGGTTTGTATTACAGCACACAAACATAGTATTACCTCTCACTTTGTGGACAGATGAGAGAAGAAATGTTTTAGGGGAATGTAATTAGTCACTGCTGTATCTTCTTTTAAACACATACTTGACTTGGCTTTTACAATACACAAAGAAAAATAGGAATAGTTACTGGTATTCATTTTTACCCTGTTTCATGATTTAGTTACCTTCATGTTTAAGCATTATAAAGCTAGTAGTAAGTAAAGGGACAGATTCTGACTGTGCAAGTTGATTAGTATTCAGTATGCTCATTTTGGTGTTTGTGTTGTTCTGCAGCCAGTGCTGATTTCAGGACTGCATAAAAGTCTAAATGTCAGTTTGTGGAGGCCAGAGCACTTTAGTCGAGAATTTTCCGCTCTTCACAGCGACATCTACAACTGTCGTGATGGGAGCATTACAAACACACGTGTCAAGGAATTCTGGGATGGCTTTGAGGATGTGTCGAGTACGTGTTACCACTCACTATTCTTTTCTTTCATTTGAATCGGGCCTAGAATGATAGTACTAATAGTAGTAAGAATATTTATACAGTACCTTTATTGAACACATTTTACTAGAAGATGAAAACTCGTAGGTCACAAAATATGAATATTATTATTGTTATTATTATTATTATTATTATTATTATTATCATTAATTAATGTGATTCTTATAATATTGTTGTTAGTATTCATTTTGTTATTTTAAAACTGAAAAATTCACCCATGACTGACTGTTGGGTGCCACTTTGCTTAAACTGCATTGTGCCTATTATGCAATAGGTTGTTATAGTTATTAATATTTAATATATCATACTCCAACAGTAAACACAGCATGAGAAGTGTTAACATCCTCTTATGTGTGTTGTTGCATGTGTGTGTGTTTTATTAGAGAGACCTAAATCTGCTAAAGGCGATCCTGCAGTATACAGACTGAAAGACTGGCCATCTGGGGAGGAGTTCTTGGCTCTCATTCCATCCAGGTTGGACTTGATGCCCTTGCTTTTTCCCACTTAATCCATATTTGCATAGAATTCCTGTCCTTACATACATCTCATCCAGAATTGGAATAAACCTTCAGCAGTATCGAAATATACTTGATAACAAGGCGGTATATAAGCAACATGTTTATTAAGAAGGTGGTGGTGGGTCTCAGCACAAAGTGTCAGCTAAATGCTGTAAATGTAATGTAAATATGAAATGGTTTAAGTGTTTCAGGTATGTTAGTGTAATTATGTAAACTATGAATTTTAGCTGCCTTGAACATGATGAAGCTTTGATAATACCTTAGTTATATCTTTGATAAGATGATTTAACATTGTTGTCTTCATTAGGTATGAAGATGTGATGAGTATTCTACCTGTTCCGGAATACACTAGTCAGGACGGCTCTCTGAACCTGGCCTCGCGCCTTCCATCCTTCTTTATCCGGCCAGACCTGGGCCCTCGCCTCTGCTGTGCTCATGGTATTCCCCCCTAGTCTCTTCTTTCGCCTCCAACTCATCTATTTCACACTGAGCATTTTATACTTCATAGAATGTTAATCTCCCTGTGTGTGTGTGTGTGTGTGTGTGTGTGTGTGTGTGTGTGTGTGTGTGTGTGTGTGTGTGTGTGTGTGTGTG
>JBBJLR010003932.1:0-14206 GCA_037577145.1 Brachypetersius gabonensis | reverse complement strand
CATAAATATCTGCTTCCTGCTATGTTTAGGGTACTAGCACATTATAGATAATTACACTCCATAAATATCTGCTTCCCTCTATGTTTAGGGTGGTTGCACATTATTATAAATAAAACCCTCCATAAATATCTGCTTCCTGCTATGTTTAGGGAAGTAGCACATTATAGATATAAACACTCCATAAATATCTACTTCACGCTATGTTTAGGGTGGTAGCGCTTTATTAAAGATACTTACACTCCATAAATATCTGCTTCCCGCTATGTTTAGGGTGGTAGCGCTTTATAAATATAAACACTGTAAATATCATCTTTCCGCTATGTTTAGGGTAGTAGCGCATTATTTTAGATATAAACACTCCATAAATATCATCTTTCTGCTATGTTTAGTGGTAGCACATTATAGATTTAAACACTGTATAAATATCTTCGTGTTTAGTGTAGTAGCGCATTATAGATATAAACACTCCAAGGTTACAGGTGGTAAAGTTTCATATAGTCCCATTTAAATGTAATTTTGTTGTTCTTCAAACTGATTTAACCGGAAATTGTCACATTAGGGTCATGCCCTGACAAGAGAAAAAGGAGACACATGCACAGGCTTCCATACTGGGTTGGTTTTAATTATAACAGAAAAGGGAAACAAAAGACAAGGCACAAGGCCACATAAACTACAAACATAAACCGAGACCAGGACCTGGACCAAGTATTCCATGAAACAGGATTAATGGACAGTCTGGCCTACTTTCCCTTGAAATAACCAGACTTTCCCTTAATCCAGTTTCATAGAATACACCCCAGGAAGTGGGAAGGGCGAGGTGTTAAGGTGCAGGTGAGAGTGATGCTAGGTGATTCAGTTCAGGTGTCACTGTAGTCCAAGGCCAACCCCTAGTGGTCCCAGGCAGGAACTGACAGAAATGGTAACAGAAAGGATATATTCATGAATGTTCCAATACAATGGGTCTTCACATAGAGAATGGAATGTTATTAAATATTATTTAGTTACCTCCAGCTTCTTGTAGCAAGCAGGCTATGTCCATCCTATGTCCCGTTCCTGCTTCTGGTGTTTGTACATCACAAATTTTTCCACTCAGAAGAAATTCTTTTGCATACTGTAAAATTAATTATAAATGTTCATTTGTGATTGATTTACTACATTTCATGAATATACAGGCATGACAACAGTTTATCTTAAGAGCTCTGAACAGTTCTCAGTTGCATCTGAACTCTCTTCACCTGAAATCTGTTCTTTACAGACAGAAAACAGATCAAATATTATTAAATCAGTTAAATAAACACCGTAGTATTAGTATGTATGGTGTGGGAGCAGGAGGGAGAGAAGATAAAGATTTTCTCTATTCATTGGTCACCATATTTCCTAGTTTTGACACAAACCCACAAATAAAATTGAAGTTTTAAGAGGAAGGTTAACAATCATATTCAGTAAGTGAAATGTCTTACATAAGTTAAGAAAAACTTCAACAGAAGTGTTTTATTACAATAACTAAACTAATTGAATCCTCAAAATACATAAACATGTGTGCAAATAGCACCTTCAACACTAGGACTCTGATGCCATCCATCTGGTTGTTGTGGTTCATGGTCTGCACTGTCCACACACCTTTAGACTCTTTACTTGCCCTCATCCTCAGAATTTCTACTGCCATGTAAAATAAATGTGTTCAAATGGAGCATTAATAGTATTATAAATTATTTAGAGTACTTGTTTTCTTGTTTGAAACCATTTATATCAGCAGTGGGTTTGTTTCTACCAGATTTTTTTTCCAAAAGTAGTTGCTATTTTTTGAGCTGGTTAGAAGAACACCGGTCATTGTGTGGACCCAATTTAATCTAATGAAAGAAGAGCCAACCCAGGTATTTGATGGAAGCTACAAATACTGGGAAGGAGGTCTGGAAATGGTCAAGAAAACACTATGGTTTACTGTATTAAAGTGATTTGTTAGTGTACATTACAGTGATCACCTTCTCTGCCATGTTCATGATCTAAATTAAAATATTTAACAGACTCAATAATACCCAATTTCTTATGTCGACAGACATCCCATTCCAGTAAAACCTGGTAGAAATGGCTGTCCAGGTTTTTAGGAAGCCTGTGTGGCCTCCCATTTGGGATGAATGAAACTCATTGAAAAGTCTCCTGGCTTCCTCCTTGGTTTTGACAACTTTCCTATTGCCAAACCTGTTAGCAATATATAACTTTAATGATACATATCCTTAATATCACCATGTACAGTATTCATCAAAATATCATGCACCATATACATGTAATACTAACCCCTTAATCTGAATTTGAAAGCAAATCTTCTGAGGTTTTGCCTCTGACTTTTATCCTAATCCGAAGGGTATATGCCTTCACACACGAAGGCATGCACCTCTTCCCATTTATTTTCCATTTCTGTAAAATAAATATTAAAAATGTTCACGGCATATCGGTAATACAAGCGTTACGGTCGGATCAGTACAAATATTTTTCACTTTTTGGTGAGTAAAAACGTGTACTGAAACAAAACATGAAATCTTAATTTGTTTATCAAACGGCTAATAAGATCTGAGAGATACGATTTTTCACGTAACATTTTAGAATGAAAGATGAACAATGATATCGTATATGATAGAGAAGTACATGGTTTTGGAAACTAAAGATGCAAACCCCGAGTTAATTTCGCAGATGACCAAGTGTTAAACAGTGTAAATCACGCGGATGCTTTGAAACTCCACTGAAAATGTATGATACTAAAACCTATATATAAAATGCTAGATATATAAAATATTAAAAGTATTACAGAACTAACCTCGTTTCAAAGCCGAAATCCAACAAATACGCGGTCACACTCCACTCGACAGCAGCATATATTTATGGGCGTGTATTAAATAGCAAATGCGCATGCGCAGTTAAGTCGGGTAGGGCATTTTCATAGGTAGGATGAAATTTCAAGACACCGGCTCAGGTTAATCACTCTTATTTGCAGGGACTTCGGAAACGTTCTGTGGTACTGTCTAATGTAGCTAGGAAGGAGATGGCAAAGCAGGCCAGAGCACTAAAAGATGACCGCAGAGCAATTCTAGATACCAGACACAAGTACCTAGTTTCCAAAATTGCCAGTGGCATCAGCCTGGAAGAAGTGGACGTAGAAGAGGCTCTCATTTCAGATGATAAGGTGGGCTGAACATGGGTAATCACTACAGTTCTAAGATCTCTTTTACAAGAAAAGTTTCCCTTCAAGCAGCCCTTTGTACATGTTAAAATGTTTTAATTCATTCATTCATATTACATGTCATTATTACTCATATCACTTCTTAATTTCCTTTATTACTGTGATTATTGCAACTTGGCTATTAGAACATGCACATTCATAAATGCAAAAATGTTTTTCATCTATCCAGTTCAACTTGATTGAGGATTTTTTCTCAGCCCATGGATCTAAGAGATTACTTTTCTACTATCAAGGAGTACAGATGGTAAAACTTATATATTAAATATTCTTTATGCTTAAATGACATTTCACAACTAAGTTAATTTCATGCAGACACCTGAATATCACAATCATATGTGCTTCACTTCTTCAGAGTAGCAAATTCACGTAAAAACCCTTAACACTCCAGCCAAAATTTACCATTACACTTTTTACATGAAAAAATGCCCCATGAAAAATAGCCCCATGCCATCATGCCTCTGCACTGAACTGAAATTCCAACCCATGAAGCTCCTGACTAAGTGTGTATGCTGACATGGCTTGTGAATCTTGGAGTTGACAAACATTTACACTTAGGCACTTGACAGCCTAAATATCACAAAGTTGAAAATCATTAAGCTCTACAGTGCAATTAATTTTATTGGAAGAATTCAGGGCTGTATGGCTGTTTACATTATTTAAATTAGCTGCTTACAATGAAAGTTATTTACTGGAAGGGTTCATTTACCTTTTAAAGTGCATAAAATGATAAAATGATAAAATATTAAAATGGAATTCTGCTAAAAACATAACCAACATACTGTCATGATGGGGTCCTGTCCTGAGAGGAACGAGAGAGATGAGACACAGGCGCAGGCTTCCATTCTTGGTAGGGGTTTTAATTAGAACAAATGGAAATAAAACAAGGCACAGGGACCACAAACTACAACACAAAAAGGAACCCAGGACATAGACCAGGGTGGTGTGAATGTATGCTTGCATTCCGGACTACTGTGAGGAACCACTATATGAGTGAGGAGGGGCAAGGTAATAAGGTACAGGTGAGAGTGATCAAAGAGTGATAGTGATATTTGGGATAATCCTTGTCAAGCCGTGAATCATTCGTTTATTCATTTTTCAATATGAAACTACTCGTATTTTTAGTTTTTGGTTCCAAATCCAAAACGACAAAACGGATAACGTCTCGTTTTCCAATTTCCCATTTTGCGCTCAAATCCAAAATGGAAAAAACGGATAACGAAAGCTCATGTTCCATTTTGGTTTCATTGAGTTTCACAAGCTGCGGCGTGTAGGAGGGCGGAAAAACTGGACCTGGTAGCTTCGCCCACCTGTTTTGGCTGTAAAAATATTCTGAGGGGAGTTTCTGAGGGGAAAAGGCGCAGGGGTAGGGATCGAAATTGTTGAAAAAATTATTAATGTCAATGCCATTATTGATTAAAGTCTTACAGAATGAGCCTGTTGCCTTAAGAAAGAAAAGGAGGCTGGGAGATGTAGTGTTTCAGTGTGTGGTAGTGCGGGAGTGTTTGGAGTTTTACATGGCTGCCCTGTGAGTGACTCTCATTACTCTTTTTTTGGAGAAAGTAAAGTAGTAACAGACCCTGCTCCTTTTATATTTGGACCCGCTCTGTGGCCGAGAGTAATGAGCCAAAGACGCCTGGCTAGCAGCCGCTAAAGCCGAGCCTGAGAAGCCAACAACAGCATAAAATATTTTTTTACTGATCATAATTTTGTAGACAGTAATAAGCTCTGGTTAGCCACATATTTAAACTTAAAAAGCTACTCGTAGGCCACTTTAAGCTTCGAAAGCAGCTGTTTTATTAGATGTCTGAACTCAATCTTGTCCTTTACATGGTAAAAATAAAGACTTGATCAATAAATTATGCAATTACGCTCCTTTAAACAATAAATATGGTCCATGAAAATATAAATTTAAAAATGTGTTGATAATAGGTGGCATTATAGTTACATTTACAGCCCAAACAGGTGGGCGGAGCTACCAGGTCCAGTTTCCCTGCCCTCCTACACGCCGCAGCTTGTGAAACTCAATGAAACCAAAATGGAATATGAGTGTTCGTTATTAGTTTTTTCCATTTTTGATTTGAGCACAAAATGGGAGATTGGAAAACCAGCTGTTATCCGTTTTGTTGTTTCGGTGGTTTGAGGGTGCTGATCTCCTGCAAATTCCTGGAGATCCATATCTCAGATGACCTATCCTGGTCAGCAAACACCCCGGCGGTCGCGAGGAAGACACAACAGTGCTTGCATTTTGTTAATTCTTAGGGAAATGGTTCTGGGTGTCAACAGCTCAGTCATAGGGAGGATCCTGATTTTCTACATCACAACAGCGGCCGACCGAAAAGCCCTACAGAGGGTCATAAGGTCGGCACATTGACTCCCTTCACTGGATGACATTGCTGACTCACGCTTCCTCTCCAGAGCCAAGAACATTTCTATTTTCCCACCCTGGCCACTCCTTCTTTGACCTCATGCCCTCAGGGAGGCATAAGGTCAAAGAGCTTCTACCCCATGCTATACATACCCTAAACAAACACCACAAATACTATGTCTGTAGCACACTACCTGTCATGACACTTTTTAAGAAATCTTATTTCTTTAGTTATTTACTTATTCACATATATGTGCACATGTGTATATATATCTTTTGTACAGTGACAATAAAGGCATCTTATCTTATTTTATCTTACCTTATCTTACACCACGCAGTCCCTTGGGAATTTACCTTCCTTGACAGAGTCTATCAGCACAACCTGTGGGCAGAAAAAACTGTTCATCACAACGGGCGCCATAGAGGTAGAAATACAAATTTATTTTGTTTTTTCTTTGTAGGCAGTGGAATAAGATGAATTTTAGGATATATGTATCATAACAATTGAACAATAACTATTGTAAAACTTTTGTCACTAGTAAATTTCTTATGTTTGTTGCTATGGGAAAACCTCTCACCCCCTGACTGATTTTAAATCTGCTACAGAGCCTGTGTGGCTTTTGTTTGTTTTTCCTGCGGAACACAGATAAGGCCATAACAACCAGTAATGTATCACAGGTCAGTTGGGCCTCCTAATAGGTCATTAGGACCTCTTAACTGAATAACTCTGAAGTGATGCATTGTTTCCTGTCAACTGTGAATATATGGTTTGCTTTGCAGGAAGTGAATTTTGGAATGTTCAACTGCACAGGTGGCAATATTTTACACAGTCTAGAGAAACTTTTCACTCAAGTCATGTATCCTGCACTGAGTTCTCAAGAGGTATTAAGTGCACAGACTTTGTACTGCTTTTATAACATTAAAAGTTTGTTGGTAAATTAATGTCATTTAAAAACTAAATTATTTTTGTACATATTTGGGAAACATGTTGGTCTTCTCACCTGATGTGTTGTGTAACTACAATTGATTTTTTCTTTACAAAAACAATATTAATTATAAGAATTGTACCCTAATAGAACTGCAGTGTTTGTCTGGAAACTGTGCATGCACTACAGTCTAAGCACATTGTTTAATCAGGCTTTTGTAGTAATATTAGATCGTTCTTCCTCTTTTCCAGGACTGGGGGATCATGAAGGAGGGACCGACTAACTCTCATGTTCAGAATTTCCTTGTCTCAGTAGATCAATTCATCTGTAATCTCTCTTCAGCCAGTAGAAACATGAAGGACAAGTTTCAGCTTTACAACATGGAGTCTGCTCCAGACCTCACCCAACTTCAAGAACCAGAGGACTACATCAATGCCGGTAAATGTTGCCTAAGGAAGTCAAGTCAAAATTGCATTTATTAACTGGGTGGATGATGAATTTTGGATGGATAATTTTTTTCTTTAAAAAAAAAAAAAACAACTTTGCAGACAAGCCTCTAGAATTGAGTAATATTACTTACATTTACGGCATTTGGCAGACGCTCTTATCCAGAGCGACGTACATCAGAGCTTAAAGTCCACAACTGTTCTTAAACCTGTAAAGCTGCACTTAAATCAACTACAGCTATTTAACCAAGTTACTGCTGGAGTTACACACCATAACAACCACTGTCAGAGAGAAACCAGTCAGAGATTAATACACAAGTGAAAACACTGAAACAGTTAAAAGGGTGAGAGTCTGAGGGATTTGTAAATAAATAGAAAAGATGTATAAGAGATGCGTGGGAGGACTGGCTAGTCACCAAGATGCTCCTTAAAGAGGCAGGTCTTCAGACAACGTTTGAAAAGGCGAAGGACTCCGCAGATCTAATTGCAAGAGGGTCTAGTTTGACAACAAATGTCATTTTCCAAAAATGTGCTCTTGTAAATGTAGAAATATCAGTTTATGTCCTGCTGCTCATTCTATCACTGTCCTTTTCCATGAAACTGTGCAGAGCATATCTAAACCAGTCAGAATGTGTCCATCAGAGACAATCAGAATGTGCCTGACTTGATTACCAGAAGAAATATTAACATTCAACTTTACATATGCAGATGTGTAAGTGCACAGATTATTTGTGGTTTAATAATGACCAAATATTATTATAAGGAATTGTAGATCTAGTTGACTCTGACTTCCACTGAATTTCCACTGAATTTGTTGTTGTCCAGGAATTTGTTGTATTCTATGTTAACCTTTGTGCTCCTTAATGGCCTCAGTGGTAAAAAGAATCTGGTAAAATGTAATTTTATAGACCCCATTTACATGTGATGGGACTAGCATTTGGAATGTACCTGGATAATGTTTTAACCACATGCATTTACACACGTCAGGAGAGAGGAGCAATGCCTTCATATGCTGTGGTCGCATGAATGAAAAAGGTCAGTTTAAATAGCTAGCTTATGTGTGCACTGTATTTACATTTACAGCATTTGTCTGACACTCATCCAGAGCGGCGTACATCAGTGCTCAAGAGATCCACAACTGTTTCTCACCTGAAAAACAGCTTAAATCCGAGTCAACTATTTAACCGAAATACTGCACAGTCGGTGCATCTATACAACACCTGTCAAATGATAATTAGCCACCACCTACCACACAATACATAAACCATAGAGAATAACAACATAAACCATAGAGAAGTCAAGGGAACTTTTTTTTTAATAAGTAAGCAGTAGAATAGGGTCTTAGTTTAACATTAAATCTATATTATGTATCGAATCATATTTCTGATACAATCAGAAAACTTCCTGGAGTAAATTGTTGTAATGACTGAAAAGACACACAGAGACAAAGATGATATAAAAAAATAACGCCTAAACAAAATCAAAATAAATATCTGTAAAACTATGCTGTGTTCACAAATGCTGGCTATAAATACTACAGATAAGTAACACGGTTAAGTGACATCTACTGACACAGGTGGCAATCAGTAGTATGTTTTTGAACTATTGTAGCGTCATTGGACTATTGTAATACTATTGTAATCAGTAGTATATAAGTAATATTGACAAAAGTAGTGAGATTACACATGTAAGAAATGATTCAGCACCCATTTGGAAAAATATTACATGATACTGCACATGTTGAGACAACTGCACAGTCTATGGCTAAAGGTACTTCTCAGTTCTGTCAACACTTGAGTGGGTGATCAGCATTGTCTACGATGGACTGAAGACTAGACAGGGTTCTCCTTTCAGCCACGTTCTGCATTGTCCAGTTCTTAATCCACCTCTGAGCCAGCTTTCTTGATTAGTTTGTTCATGCTGCCACCACAGCACAGAAAATGGAACTGGCCACTGCAAACTCGTAGAATATCTGCAACATGGCATTGCAGACTCTAAAAGATTGTAGTGCACAGGAAGTAGAGCCTAATTTGACCTCTTGCATGTGGCCAGGGTTCTAAGACCAGTTCTTGTTGTCAGTGGGTATTTGTAGACCTGGACTGGGGAGTGACAGGAGATTGTGCTCTTCTCAAGTCCATTACCAGTTCTATGGTCTTGTTGATGTTGAGCTGCATATGTGTGTGTATATACATACATGTACAGTCAATTCCAAAATTGTTGGCACCCCTGTAATTATACCAGAAAATCAAGTATTTAACTCATGAAAAGTATTGCATTAACATGTTTTACTATACACATGTTTTATTCCCTTTGTGTGTATTGGAACAAAAAAACAGGAGGAAAAGAAAATTTGACAATGTCACACAAAACTCCAAAAAAGGCTGGACAAAATTATTGGCACCCTTAACTTAATATTTGGGTGCAGACCCTTTTGGAAAAAAATAACTGAAATCAGTCGCTTCCTATAACCATCAATAAGCTTCTTACACCTCTCACCACTCTTCCTTTGCAAACTGCTCCAGGTCTCTCATACTGGAAGGGCTCCTTTTCCCAACAGCAGTTTAAAGATCTCTCCTCAGGGGTTCAATGGGATTTAGATCTGGGCTCGTTGCTGGCCACTTTAGAACTCTCCAGCGCTTTGTTGCCTCCATTTCTGGAGCTTTTTGAAGTATGTTTGGGGTCATTCTCCTGCTGGAAGACCCAAGATCTCGGACGCAGACCCAGTTTTCTGACACTGGGCCCGACAGTGCCACCCAAAATCCTTTGGTAATCCTCAGATTTCATGATGCCTTGCACACAGTCAGGGCACCCAGAGCCAGAGGCAGCAAAACAACCCCAAAGCATCACTGAAACTCCACATGTTTGACTGTAGGTACTGTGATCTTTTCTTTGTCGGCATCATTCCGTTTTCGGTAAACAGCGGACTGA
This sequence comes from Brachypetersius gabonensis, assembly GCA_037577145.1. NCBI lineage: Eukaryota > Metazoa > Chordata > Actinopteri > Characiformes > Alestidae > Brachypetersius > Brachypetersius gabonensis. The sequence continues at coordinate 4,306 of JBBJLR010003932.1, read as the reverse complement.
TGTGTTTTACCATAAAGCTCTATCTTGGTCTCATCTGTCCACAAGACATTCTCCCAGAAGGACTTTGGCTTCAAGTACATTTAATGAAACTGTAGTCTTGCTTTTTCTGTCTCTGTATCAGCAGTGGGGTCCTGGGTCTCCTGCCACAGCGTTTCACTTCATTTAAACGTGGACGGAGAGTTCACTCTGACACTGATGACCCTGATCCTGCAGGACAGCTGGAATTTCGATGGAACTTGTTTGGGGCTTATCCTCCATCAGGACTGTCCTGCACTGCAACCTTTCATCAGTTTCTCTCTTCCGTCCCGTCCAGGGAGATTAGCTACAGTGCCATGGGTCCAAACGTCCTGATAATGTTCCCCCACTGTGGACAAAGGCAACTCTAGAACTCTGGAGATGGACTTGGAACCTTGATATTGTTCCAGAGTTTTGGTTCTGAAAGGGTGTGACATGTCAAATTTTCTGGCAATTTTGGCTATGATTACATATATATAACACAGATCAGGAGACGCTCTTACATAGATCAGGAAACATGGAATCAGTCTAATGTGGATTTTTTTTCTCATCTGATAATTGTACATGGAAATCCCTACATTACTTGGAAATTGCAAAAATCCCTGTATCATTCCTTTTTCAATATGAAACCAAAACAAAAAAAAAACAAAACCACTCGCATTTTCAGTTTTTGTTTCCAAAACCAAAACGGATAGTGTTCATATTCCATTTTGGTTTTCATCAGGTTTCTTAAGCTGCGGCGTGTAGGAGGGAGGAGAAACTGGACCTGGTAGCTCCGCCCACCTGTTTTGGCTGTAAATGTAACTATAATGCCACTTATTATCAATACTAATCCATTTTTAAATTTATATTTTCATCTTTGAACCATATTAATTGTTTAAAGGAGGACAAGTGCAGAATTCATTCATCAAGTCTTTTTTACCATGTAAAGGACAAGATTGAGTTCTGACATCTAATAAAACAGCTGCTTTCGAAGCTGAAAGTGGTCTACACCTACCTTTTTCAATTTAAATATGTGGCTAACCAGGGCTTATTACTGTCCACAAAATTTTGATCAGTAAAAAATATTTTATACTGTTGTTGCCTTCCCAACCTCGGCTTTAGCGGCTGCTAGCCAGGCGTGTTTGGCTCGTTACTCTCGGCCACAGAGCGGGTCCAAATATAAAAGTTACAGGGAGCAGGGTCTGTTCTTTCCTCCCTTGGAACAGAAGCATTTGTTTACTTTCTCCCAAAAAAAAAAAACAGTGACGAGAGTCACTCACAGGGCGGCCATGTAAAACTCCCGCGCTACCACACACTGAAACACTACAGTGCATCCGGAAAGTATTCAACAGTACAACAGTATAATGACTATAGTTAATCTATACCCTCTGTCCAGACTCTCTCATTGTTAACCCTTGATTTATGACATGGTCAACTAATGTTGCCCGAATCTCATTTGAAAGTGTTTGTCTTCTTTGTTTTCATTGTTCTCTCTAGCTCTACCTGTCACTGCTCCTCCACCTCTCACTCTTACTCTTAGCTCTCACCTTTCTTCCACCTCTTCTTCTTTCTGCTGCCTCCATTGTTGTTGTACAGTTGTTGTAAATATCGGGTCTTTTTTGAGTTGACTAATTTGCAGTCAGGTACTTGGCCAGGTGGCCTAGTGGGTAGGATACTTGCCTCTGGACCAAGAGGTCATGGGTTTGCATCCTACCTTTAGCATACCACCACTGGGTCCCTGAGCAAAACCCCTAACCCCAAGTTTCTCCAGAAGGACTGTTCCCTGTAGTTAGTGAATGGAATTGTATGCATTTAATTTAAAAAATTTGGTCTTCTTCTTTTTTGTCCTCTCCCTCCAACAGGCCTACGTCTATCTCAACCTCTTCCCCGACCTCTCCCTTGGCCTCTTCCATGGCCTCTGCCTTTTTCCTCCACCTGCTTCTTCAACATGGATGACTCCTCTCATTCTCACTCTTCTCCTTCTTCTCATGTCCTTCCCTGTAGTTAGTGAATGGAAGTCCCTTTGGATAAAAATATCTGCTAAATGCCATAAATGTACTGTAAATGCTTTTGTCCATTTGGCTCATTGGTGTGTGATGCAAAAGTGTTGGGTTCAATTGCAAATGTGTGCAATGGTGGATTATGTGTTTAGAACATGGCGATTATATTTTGATCTTTGAATGTCAGTTTTTAAAGTTGGGTTTTACATTTCATTTTAGTGTGTTTGCAACTGGGAAAACTAAGTGTCAAAGGATGGTCTTTTCCATAAGTACTAAAGAGGGAGGAGCCATCATAGGGTATATTGGTAAGGTGCCCCAATACTTTTGGTTAGATAGTATCTCAGACAGCTTTTCAGAATAAGAAGGTTGTCATGCCTGGCTCAGGGAAGGTCACACCCGACTGCCAGCCCGGAAATTTGGTGCCTCCCTCCCGCGCCGGTTGCGTTTGTCTTTGAACCTGCAAACTGCTACTGTGAGTGATGCGTGAGGCCCTTCCCAGACCTGCTTTTCCCTCCTGCACCATGAGTCTACCTGGGCAATGTCAGCATCCCAGGGCCAGAGGCATTCAAAAGGCATTAGGCTGGTGGGAGAGCAGCACAGAGAATTCTGCATATACTCTGCCCATGCTAAAAACTTTGCCCAATCATGCTGACGATTATGGCAATAGGCCCAGAGGAACCAGCTGAATACCTGGATTGAACAATCAGCCTGACTGTATGATTCTGGGTGGTAGCCCGAGGTCAGGCTGACAGTGGTCCCCAGCTTCCTAAACCTGTCATCCACAAAAACAGTAGTGTACCCTTTTAATCTCAGGAGTCCACAGTTATGTGGGACCACGGTCTCTGCAGAACTGGGAGGGGCAAGAATGAATTATTTGAGCTACACTCGTCTTGATGTTGGGCCACCAATACTAATCGTCACAACAGACTTTTGGACTCTGGGATGACCTATTGTTGGAGTAGTGTGAGCCCACTCTATTACTCAGTTATGGAGTGGCTTGGGTACAATTCCTTGCTGGCTGGGCAAGACCCTGGAGATGGATTGAGTGATCTGCTATGTCTCTGAATCCAAATCCCATACTATATGAGGTGCTGGAACAAAGCATTTGGGGTCCCTCCTTCGCCGGCAGGGGTACTCCTGCTGCATCCATGTTATTGGTGCATTCATCTGTCGTGTCTGGCTAAGGGAAGGAGGACACAGAAAGCACAAAGAGCTTTAATCCAATATATGAAGCAAACAGTCCTTCTATCTGGCAGAGCTGTGATAAAGGAAAAGGGAATCAGTGCTTGGCACTTGGGAGTGGCTTCTTACCTGAATCAAATAGTAGGAAGTATAATTTTACCCCTTAGCCGAAGTTATGCTGAGACACAAAGCTCTGCGGTGTGCGGCAGCCTTATAGGGAGAGCCAGCTATGAAACCAACCTTTAATACCTTGATCTTTGTCATCTGTAGCAAATTGCTCTGAACTAGTGGAGGGCCTGGAGTTGGTTCTACTGCACTGGGCCAAACAGATAGAGCAAGTTCTTGCTGAGACTGAGCAGATGAGGAAAGAGACAGATGACATTGGCCCTTCTGTGGAACTTGAATACTGGAAAGGACGAATGAGCACCTTCAGCAGGTAAAGTTCAAGTGTGTTTAATTTTAAATCTCAGAACAGGCCTGATAATTATCTTTTCTTTTTATTATGCCTGGTATTTATAGTTTTGTTTAATTATTTAACAGCCTTTTGGATGAAATAAAGCAACCCACAGTCAAAAAAGTCATTGGAGTGCTGCAGGTGGCTAAGTCTAAGATCCTGAGTAAATGGAAAGAGCTGGTAAGTTCACATACGTTCGTGCAACTTTCATTTGTACAATTAAGAAAATGTTTTAGTACAGTCATATACTACTTACAATTGGAATTTTTTTCACAGGATGGAAACATCACCGTTGTAGCAAATGAAACCAAAGATAATGTGAAGTATTTATACACACTAGAAAAGTTTTTCAGGGCACTTGCAACGTGCACCCCGGTAAGATTCAGCTGCCAACTGTACATTCACAACAGCAATACTGTATTAAAATAGCACTAAACCGTTGAAAAACAGACCATATACTGTAGATAGATATGGTTAATTGCCTCAATCACAACCACAATCACAACTAAGAAGATAAATGCCACCAATGTAAATGTAGAACAATCAGGATCATTCTGGCTCAACTCTGGGTTTTGTCCCTTGTCCGTGGTCAGAATAAACGTGTGTGTGTGTGTGTGTGTGTGTGTGTGTGTGTGTGTGTGTGTGTGTGTGTGTGTGTGTGTGTGTGTGTGTG
>JBBJLR010003900.1:0-14210 GCA_037577145.1 Brachypetersius gabonensis | reverse complement strand
GTGTGTGTGTGTGTGTGTGTGTGTGTGTGTGTGTGTGTGTGTGTGTGTGTGTGTGTGTGTGTGTGAGAGAGAGAAAGGCAGTGAGTGTGAGAAAAGCTGGGATGATGAAATGTGAGAGCAGCTTTCTGATACCCTTCTACAGATCTCCAAATCTGTTGGCACATCTAAACGGCCTACTTTTCCACTACGGACCTTTGCGTTTCGGGGTCACGCGCTGTGTCAAACCACCAGCATGTGATATGACTACGGCTAGGAGCTTTCTCGTGGTTGAAAACGTTCATTTCTATAAATGCAGTTTGAGTGTGCTGTCTACAGTGCCCCGCTTATTCTCGTACCCTGTCCCCTCGGTGGCCGTATCGGTTGGTTAGATTGGCCTGTTTGGTGGTTTCCCCATGTTTATCTAGAAAGAGAACCATGCTGAGATGTGCTTAACTCAGCAATGGAGCCCGTAGAAAATGAGGTAATGAAATGATGTGATATTTGCTGCTAATGTCGTGACACCCTGGTGGATGAAGGACCATGGCTCCGACTCTCGGATGTGTTTTAATCGCCTCTTTGTGACTCTTGGCTTTGATCTCTGTGGTGAGATTTATATGTAGGAGAGAGGAGAATGTGTGTGGGGGGCCCCCATGCTCTAACATGTGTGTGTGTGTGTGTGTGTGTGGGGGGGGGGGGGGGGTTGGGGTTGGGGGCTGGATATGGTCCTCATAACCAGCACAAGGGATGAAAGGCATACAAGTGGAGGATATGCAAAACCGGGCCAATGTGGGGACACGTGTAATTAGACATGCCGTGCTCAGAGTTGACAGGATTGGTCTTAGAGTGAATGAATTACACTAATTGCCTTGGAGGCACCCACCCTCCCTCTACTGACTGCACCCCATAGGGCAGATAGGAGGGGCTGTCGATCATTGAGGCTCCTGTTCCTGCGGCTCTGCTGCATCCCACTTTACACATCCCTTTGTTCTCGTCTCCTCTCACCCACATGCTAAGAACCCACCAGCAAATAAACAGCATCTGTAAATAAACCATGAAAAAAAGAGAGCCAGCGTGCATGTGTCTGAACGTGTTTCTACTAGGGATAAGATAGTAATACTGTCGTCGCAATACAGTGTAACTCAGACTCAATCTCCTTGCAAAGTACATTACAGCATAATGCACGTTTACACCAGACACATAAAGGAAATAAAAAGGATATTTAAACATTTCTGTTCTTGCGTTCCAGTCCCAACAAAACAATCCTAAACCAGTTTGAATTCAATTTAAAAATGGTCTGGCCTCGCCTAAATATGAACATTTGAATTTTTTTTGTTATTTTGGCATACCAGTCTATTTCCAGCCAACACTACAACAATAGCCTTAACCCAGGTCTTTAAAAAGGACCATGATTGTTACTATAGGGTAAAATGTAAAAGCTTAAGTTAAGGCCTCGTCCACACAGACGTTCGAAATGTACGCGCTCTGAACGCCATAGGCATTTTTGTCGCGTTTGGTAGCGACGCTTGATCGATGTCAGCAAGGCGTTCGACTGGCGCCTGACGTCGTTTAACGCCAGCCTGACGCCCAATCTGTAGTTTCGTGTATTATTTTGACGGCAAGAAAACGTTGCATGCATCGCTTATTTGACGCCATCGGAACGCGCAGCGGCCGAACGCCGGGGCTGAACGCCGTGTGGACGCTTTGATTTGCTTCAATGAGCAGAAAAACGGCCGGCATTCAATAGGCGCTCACCTGGAGTCACGAACGGCAGAAAAACGCCTGATTCAGACGTCCGTGTGAACGAGGCCTTAAGCAGACACAGCCTTCAGTTATTTTAGGGTATAGTCAAAGGGTATAGTTGAAAACGCATCATCTTTTAATTTGGTTTACCCTTATCAAACAACACGCTTTACTTAGTTAGTATATCAAAACTTTCTTTAACAGATTCCAAGGGCATCATTTATCTTCATTTTTTTAAATGAAGCTTTAAGTTCACAACATGCTAAATTGTGATTGGAGGGGTCTTTTCAGTAAGGATGGGTATCAGGAGCCAAACTGAATTGGTACAAATTCTTGACTGATTCATACTTTGTTAATGCATCCTAACATAACTGGCATTTTAAAATGGTTGATGCTGGATTAGATTAGTGGGAGGGACAGAAGTGAAGTTTTACACATCACCACTAGACACTAGCAATTGCCCCTCCCTCATTATATATACAGGACACTAAGGACATAGTTTGGCTTCTTAGTTCTCAAATAAATAATATTATTCAAATTACTTTTTCACATCTTTTCATGTGACGTCTTTAATTTTTGCAACAAATAAAGAAGATTAGCTTTAATAGGAGTGCTGATGAGTATCGGTATTGATAAGAAGTGTCAGTATTAATGTTGGTACCAGTTTACAAGACTATTCTGATTTAGACTGGCCACAATGCAACACTCACAGGAAACAAATGGCATTATCTTAAAAACGCAGTTCTACAGTTTATTGGTTAAGCCTGTGATGGAGAGCTTCCATGTTTTATGTAATAAATGTAATAAAATACATTACACAGTAACAGGAGATGTCCAATGAACATCCTTAACGCTCTGCAACTGCTAAGGATGACTGTGTTATTCGTTTTCAATTTGGTTTACATATCTATAAATAGGGAGCGTGACAAAGCTTATCGAATTTTATTGCAAATTTATCTTGCCAGTGCCAGTACTCCTGAAGACTTTGATAAGTGTGTAAGTCTTATAGCCATTCAGAAAATGTACCTACATTGAAGTTGATTTTTTGGTGTAATTAAAGCATAAGAGACTAATGAAATGAATATTAGTGTCTTTTAGCATAATGAGTATGTTCTAACAGTATCAACAATATAATAATCCATCATATAAAATATGATGCTTTCCTGTTCATAAATGCGTTTGTGCATGTTTGGGAGCTGGGTGCGTTTGGGTGTGTGTTACAGTATGACGAGAAAGACTTAGTGAGTAGAATTACATGTACATTGCAGCAACAGTGCATTGACCAGTATTTTAAGAGGAAACTGTGGTCAAACTGTCTCCTGCAGCTTTTTCCCCTCCCCCCAGTCAGCAGAATAAAATCGTTAACGAATTTCCAAATCTCCCCCCCCCAGATTACAATAGCGGAATCATGTCCACGAGGCACCTGGCGAGGAGCCATGGCCTCTTGCCATGCTAGTTTTCTAGGCAAGGGACAGAAACAAAAATTCGTTAAGAGATGCAAAAATTCTCGCAGAATTAACAAAAGTGCAGATATTATACTGAAGCACAGGCTCAAGGAATAAAGAAGCTTGTAACACAGTGCCAATTCTTAAGCAGCAGACTCTACTTAGCCATTCTCATTTTTCACCATGCATGTCAGGAGCAGGCTTAAACAAGTCTTTGCTGACAACCACAGGGCTATTTTATTTTGCATTTGTGTTTTTTGTCTTATACACACCGTCTTGCGGTCGTCTCGGAGTTACCAGACTCCTTCTATCAGATCTGTCTGTCGCATCTTTTCTGTCACTCGCTGCAGCAGCTGCTTGCGTGCTTGTTTCTTTCTCAGCCTGCTTTTTCTCTGTACGGCCGCATGTAGTCCCTCAGCCAAGCTGTGGTCTCAAAAGTTTGCTTCTTTGGTTTTGTGTGATGTTGACAAGGCTAACAAGTAACAGAGGTCAACCAACTAGTAATGCACACATTTTATGATCACAAACTCCCCTCTGACTGCAGCATAGATGCTTGTGGCTTCTGACACATAAGAGAATTGGAGATTGCGTGAAAGCTCGCTATAGATGAAGAACGCTGCTTGGGAAATGCTGTTTGGCTCAAATGCTTTCATTCCATGTGACCTCCCTTAGCACTTCAGTGTTAGTCTGCAAATAAATATTTTCATTGTTTATGTGAACAAAGTCATGCCTGACATGAGATAACAAATGAATGATCAACCAGCTGTAGCCTGTAAAGACAATAATGCAAAGTAATGTAGAATAACAGCTCTGCTTAACCCCTTGTTAGCTTTCAGGGAAAACCTTTCAATAGCTCAAAACTCTGGGTGTAAAACCGAACACCAATTTTAACATACCATTTTTTTCTTCCCAATGTGAGCTATGTGCATATAGGTTTCCTGAGCAAGCTGATCTGCTCTTTTCTCATTTAAAATGCTTACAAAGCAAGCTGTATTTTAAAGTAATTAACTTACTTATTTAGTAGATAACTAATGCATTTATCACTGTGACAGGAAGAGTGTTGAAGTGCTTTTTGAAATGGCTCCTAAATACGTCTAATGAACAGAAGAAAACTGTATATAATGTAACATGAAGAGCTTTAGTGATTTCTGGAAGAGCAACATTAGCTCATTCAGACAAATTATGTACAGTTAGAACACCGAAGGGAGGGGCTACTGTTTACTAAGAGCTCTATAAAGATAGTATCTCCAAAATGCTACCTTTATAGACAAAGACACTTTTTTTCATTCTGATGTGAGTTTTTATTCAAATTCTTTATGTAGCATTTCTATTGGTTCATTCATCATTCAGCTATTGGTGATATTTATTTATGAATATTTCCTTTGTTTGTCTTTTAAACACAGTTCCTCTGCATCATGTTCACATAGATCTGACTGTATTCATGACCGTCACGGTGGGTCATGACCTGATTCTAATTGTAGTATGACAATGGAAAGTTTGGTTAATGTAAACTCAGACATCAGATATGTCTTAGCTGTTTTAATACATTTGGGGGGGTAAACGGCTGTAAATGGGATTCTCTTTAAGATGTGTAGACTAATTGCTGTGGGAAATACACTGAGGACAGATGCACTGTCCATGAATCAGGCCTCTGTGTGCAGTGCAAGTCCTGCCCTTATCTGAAATGACTGGCATTCTCGAGCACAAGTGCAAGCGCAAGTGGATGGCTGGTTTTGCTCACTGCAGTTCTAGCCGAAATAAAGTGCATATATACACAGATACACACGCGCACAACACACAGCAGAAACCATGTGTGGTTTATCCATTTTCGAGCCATTGTGAACGCTTCTGAGCGCTGCTTGTGCCGCTGCTCTTCATTGTTGTGCATGGCAAGAGGAAGGAATCAAGGTTCAAAACGTCCACTATCTGCACTGAAACTGCAGAGTAGGTGTGTTGAATCAGATGCATTGGTGTTTTCATGTGTGAGGCAGAGTTCGGCGTCTGCCTCCTGCATGTACTTGGGTGTGTTCGTGTGTTGGTGTGTGTTCGCATGTGTGTGAGCTCAGCTCCCCAGCGTCCGTGTGTTATCAGCCCGTCTGGTAGCACTCGGCCATGGTCTGGAGATAAGAAAAAAGAGAAAGAGAGACCTGCATTATTTCTTGTGTTGTTTTCTACTTTCTCTGTCGGCCAAGCTGCAGGAAACGCGAATGCGAACTCACTCGTGTAGCTAAATTAAAACCGACGGAGAAATGTGAAGTGTGGTTTGTAAATATCCAAATCAGGTTTGTGTTTGAAAAGACATTTGAATTAGAGGAACATCAATTGTGACAGTTGTTTGGCAGGAAGAAAAACATCTTGTCGTTTCTTGACATCTATACAAAAGGATGTGGAGAGCCAGAGCTGCAAATATAGAACCTAAATGCAGTTCAGAAGCAAATAAGCCAGCTTTCTGTAGGCAAAATGTGTAATGCACATTTTTAAACGTGGAGTCTTAAATGATACGTTATCATGTAAGTGCATAAATAACTTACAGTAAAAGAGAAAAGCAGAATAATAATTCAGCTACTGGAAACAGTCAAAATGGTAAAAAGCAGACAAAACTCAGCTGAAAGAAATAAAACAGAACTAGAATATTGATTATATAGACCTACAAAGAAATTTTAGAAAAGACAGCAGCAGATAAACAGTGAAAATATGAGCCATGTGGATCTATTTCTGTAAGGAATAGTACAAAAGCAATCTGTAATTAATGTTCATGTCGAGTATTAAGGGGATGTACATCCAAAGACTCCCTCACTTCTGGTTTGATTTCTCTTGAAAACCAGATTTGCAGAATAGAGCAAAACAACAGAAGCAGAAAGGAAAGTCCCCATTTGCACACCAACACTATTCAGTTTGTGGAATTATAAAAAAATCCACAAACACGGGAAAAAATGGAGATTACTGACTAGTCATTCTATGCTGTCGAGCTGGATGTTGGATGTTCATGGCAAATAGTATAATAAGTTTGTATGTAATAATATAATATAATGTAATAATAAACAATGAACTGTATTTAATCATTTTTTTAGTGAAATCATACATGCCTTATTTGAATTCCAAAGTAAGTAAAAATTATACTAAGATGGGGATGGATTTTTTTTTTATCAAAAATGGGGCAGCTGGGTGGCCTAGTGCTTAGGGCTTTGCCCCTCTGCTCAGAAGGTTGTGCGAATCCTTGGACTGCTCATGGCATCCCTGAGGTACCCTTGGCCATTTTACATTATTTTATATTAGAACACCTCCCCAATACGTCTCCCCCAGTGCTCAAATATTCCCCTCAGGTTTATTTATTTTCTTTTTCAGTTTCAGTTTTTGGCCGTTTGTGTCCTGAATTTCGGTTTCGGCGAAACTTTTCATTTCATTTCAATAATAATTACTCCTGGACTTGCTGCAGTCTGGTGGCAGCTGGTGGAAATTAGGAAGTTGTTCAATTCTGAAAACTGCTAAGCACCTCTGAGGTCCACTTTCACAGCCTGATATAAATGGGCGAAGCCTTGCGACTGTTTCTGTATTACCTGCTTCTGCTGTCCGCTATAATGGCACAATGTATAGCTATAATAGTTAGGGTTGTGTGTGTGTGTGTGTGTGTGTGTGTGTGTGTGTGTGCATCTGAAGGGCATGATCCAGCCTGCATAAATGAGGGAGAGTAGGCCCGAGGCTCTGATACAGGAGTAGGCTCAGTAGCAGTACCAGCAGGCTGCTGGGGTGCACAGCATGGTGCCAGACTGATGTTTGTATGTGGGTGTGTATGTGTGCGGGTTTGTGTGTGTATATCTGTAGGGCATGCTCCAGCCTGCCCGCATGGATAATGAATGAACAGAAGAGGTGCAGCACGCAGGAGCTGTTGTTGTTGCGCTAAATGCGGTCACATGTGCTATGATGGCTTGGAAAACAGTGTGCATTGCGAGATAGATTGTGCAGCAAGAGCCTTGTTCTGTGGGCGATTTGGTGTTAACATGTTCAGCCGTAGGCGTACTTTGTTTGCACAGTTCATATTGGGCAGCCTCAGTTTTGCTGATGTTGGTTAAATATAATTATAACACCCGTTCGCCTGAGCGCCCTTTGATCTGTTGAAACATGCGAGGTGAGACTTTTTTCTTATCTCGGTTTTAATTGGGACCTTACTAGGCCAAAAAAATTATTCAAATTGTTCATGCGTGCTTAGAGTTTTCTGAAAATGACACAATAATGAATGGTGTATTTGCCCCATTAAAAATGTTCTTTTCATACTATAATATAGTAAAGTGCCTCACAGAAGAATTCACCCCCCCTTGACAGTTGAATCACAGATTATGTATGATATAATATAATAATAACATGTTTTTCCATTACATTTTATTGATAATTGGATAATAATCAGTGCACTCAAAAGTGACTTGAAATCTGATCGTTCTAAACAAATTTAAATAGTCCATAAATATATAAATGTAATCTATATATACCTATACTGAAATACATAGGCAGTATCAGATAGGAAATTCATGTATGTGTGTTACAGTCTGTTCAATTAATGTATCATATAAAAACATAGAATTGTTTAAAAGTAAAAACTATGATGTCTAAAGCCTTGCGTTACTGTGCCTTTAAGACTGATACATGTAAATGACCTCATTTCTGATTGGTTTGCATGCATTGTAACTCATTCCAAAAGCAGTCCTTCTTGCTATTTTTTCTGCAGCCTTGTTCATGGATGGATGGGGTTAAATTGCTGGAAGCTGAACACATATACTGTATGTAAATGTGTTAGTTCCAGTAAATTAATAACTGTGGTTTTTGCCACTAAATTTACATGTATGGAGCCTATGGACGGGGAATGTTTTGAAACATAAATAGCATTTATGTACTGCATTATAGTTTTAAGGATACAAGTAAAGTTCAACTTTATGAAAGTTCAGATTCTAGGCAGCCTGTTTTACTTTAGTTAAGTCCTTGTTCTTACTGGACTGGTATCATATATTTGTGTGTGTGGGTATGTTTGTTTCAGAAATATATTGGGGTTATGTTGCAGATTGCAGCACTGTGTTATAAAGCATGCTGCTGCATGCTTGTTTTGTAATTTGATGTCTGAATGACTGACAGCAGGCTGATAGGGTGCAGTCCTGAGAAAGAGAAGCAAGAGAGAGAGAGAGGGAGAGAGAGAGAGAGAGTTTGATAGACCCTCATGCTCTATCAGCTCCACTGAGGTGACCAGCATTGACTCATGACCTCGCTCTGTGGCCTTGGCCTTCACATGGAATTTTCCCTCCCTTCTCCCTCCCTCTCTCCCGCTCTCCCTCTGTATCTCTGCCCCCTCCATTCACTCTGCTCCCGTATCGCTTGCATTGAGTAGCTCCAGCCTCTCTGGTCAGTATCACTGCTTTTGACAGTGTGCAGTAGACCAGAGTGTGACAGGCTGCATTTATGGCCGCTCTGAGGTTGTGTGGTTAAAATCCATCGAGCTGTTTCGTGTAATCTGTGCTGAGCTCCAGTTTAGAAGTGTTAGAATCAAGGGGCTACAGTTTGGTTCACAGACATTATTTGCAGATGTGAAAGACGATATTAGTCGGACTGTGGGATGTGCAGCTGATTGTGCTTTTTCTCTTCGATCTTGATGCAGACGTGACACCACAAAGCCACGGAGTTCTTTCTACAGTGCAGGGAAGGATGTGAAAGTGATGAAGAGGATGATAATGATGATGATGGGGTTGAGGGAAGCTGAAGAGCTGCTTGCCGGCACGTAGAACAGAGAAAGCGCACATTAGCTGAGCTGTTAGTTGGGAATCTTGCGCAGCCGCCCAGAAGATAAGTGGCTGACGTGAAGGAACGGCTGACTGCAGTACATGCACTCACAAAAACATGCGCAGCTGTAAAAGCCCAGCAGAGTTGAGGCTGAGTCCGAAAATGACCTAGTGATGATGCAGTAGCAGTGATTAATAAAGAAGCTTAATTAAGTGCTAGTGGGTAGATGAGAGAGAGAGAGAGAGAGAGAGAGAGAGAGAGAGAGAGAGAGAGAGAGAAAGCCCCTATCAGCCATACTTCCTTGCAGAGCAAAAACATGCTACTGATACCCATCCGCAAGCGCGCATTACCGGTCTCAGTGTACATGAGAAAGCCATACTAATACAGCCACAAACGTAAAAGCAGAAAAAACCTAGGCACTGAATGTACCTGATTCAAATGTCTCTTGTACATAATATACCAGCCAAACGTTTTGCATACGCTGCAATTATCCACACTGGCATGTTACTCACGTTATGTTGACTAAAAATACACTCCATGATGGCATGATGGATAGCGCCCAGGTTCACATTAGTTCTATACTATATTGTAAATATTATTGATCTTGATAAACTGTAACAAGAATACGACTGTGTGCAAAAGTTTAGGCACGCCTGGTCAAAGTATGTGGTTGGTTTTTTTTTTTGACATGAAAATATGTACACATCCCCCAAAAAGAGCACCCTTCTGCACACTTTAATACATATTTACTTTTTTATATATGTGGAAATACAAACAAAAAAATGTACAATATATAAGTTATGTTATGCTTTATGTTAAACTCAAATAAATAGAAAAAGTGCGGTATATTTTCCATTCATCTCTGCAGAGGATGTGGCAGCTGACGTTCCATTATAGAAAATCAGCCAAGCGTGTGATTTGACTGGGGATGCTTGAACTCGTGCAAACGACTTTGTGTTTTATTGAGGTGGGATGAGATGTCAACCACACAAATTCAGGACGCAGTGCATTTCCTGTGTACATTTTCTGTTTTATTAAGGGGTCTTCTTCACACTTACATGGTCATGGTGCAATGGAGAGACGTGAGCTGTTTGGTGTAACCAAGCTCTTGTTGCTGTGGGTTTCGCAGGGGAGAGAGGAGAGTGGCGTCAACCCATAGCCAGGCAGCAGGTGGGCGGCTGGGTTACTGGAGCGTCTTAAGGGCCCTAATTGGGACTTATCAGGTGTTGCTGGGAGGCACACACAAGCACCTGGGGCCTTTGTGGAACTGTCAGTGTGCCGTGAGGCCGAGCACTGACTGCAGCGAGGCTTTTAGTTCAGGTTTCAGAGCTTTTGGTCTGAGTGCAGCCTCAGTCACGTAAACAGGTAACATGAACACAGGGCCCATGCACTAGCTGCAGCTGATGAGTTATATTGTCTTAAGGAGTCCAATTATCCACAGAAACTGGATATTATTGTTATTCATAACTGCTTCTAAAGTACAGATACCCATGGAATATAGAACTATATAATGTCTAAAAGAAAAATATAGAGTTTTGGCATAAAGAACCATTTCCATGCATTGGGTGGATCCTGGAAAAACCACTTTCTGTAAATGAGAAATGTTAACTCAACCCTTTTAAATTTAGAACTAAAGTGAAAAAAAAGTGGGAAAACACTTGAACTGGTGCTAATATGTCATTCACAAAGGTGTTTTCTTTAGGTGACTAAAACGGTTCTTTGATGCCTTCACTCAAACACCTCATCCTACTTTTGGAAAGAGAGTAGGTGGCACAAACAGCCCCGGATAGTTTTCAGTTTTCACTTTTGAAATTATTATACGAAGAATAGTGGAACAATGTGGGCTAAAAATAAGCATGTTCTATTCAATACAGATGTAACTGCTGATAATATTATCGAATAGTGTTTGGGTTCGTTATTTACTCAGCTCGTTTTTGGGCTGTCGTGCCTTTTGTGTGGAACTATCACAGGCACAAATGTGTCTCTTTTTTATGCTCCCTGTAAAGAAAAAACAGAAGCGAGCGCGGAACAGACCGCAGCTCCCTGCTAGACAAAAGTATTCATTTGCTCAGTAGTGTAACATGATTTTATGTGGTTTCCCTGTCAAAAGAGTTTGTAAAGATTCACTTTTTTTAACTTCTGTAAAAGCTCTGTTTCCTGCCTCATACCTGGAAGACGCTTTAAGAACAGCTCCTGTTCTCTCTGGCTGCCCCTCACTCTCATAGGTAGGCTTAGACTGCACAGGATGTTAGTTCTGTCAGTGCAAGCACTTCCTTTGACCTTTTTTAGCTTTGGTGCTCACACATGTGCACATACACACACACAAACACACACTCACATACACACACACACACACACACAAACACACACTCACATACACACACACACAAAAACACACACACACACACACACACACACACACACACACACACACACACACACACACACGCTAGCACAAGGCCCCTTAGATGTGACTTACTTATATTGGAAAACTCGATACACATGCAGTGTTATCTCTTATATGATGCAGTCACATGCACAACTTGCGTTGGTGGTTTCCATCTGCTTTTTATAGTTTTTTTATAAAGAAACTGATATGCAATCAGTTCTACACTAAAGTGTAGCTGCCTGTTCAGCACTTCATGTGTTTTTATTTATCATTTATTTTTGTCAAGCATTTTCGCTTTTCACTCATTTCACTCATTTCATTTCCTTTGTGTCAGCGCGATCTAAACAGGACCCTAGAAGTAAATCCTCCGTCTCAGCAATTTCCCTCAGGTTACCTTTGTTCTGAGTTGTTTGACCTCAGGCCAGGGGGACTCTCAGGATGTTTTCTTGCAGCTCTTGGGACGATTCTACCAGAATAGTTAAATCATTTTAAATAAATTTGATAACAAAGTCATTCAGATTGGTTTAGTGTGAGATGCTCCATTCTAGAGAAACATACTAAGTCAGATTTATCCTCAACAGTGGCGGCAAGAACCAGCCATCCGAAGTGTTTCATCTAGGTAAAGGTTTCACAGGAAACCGCTGTCTGAAATGGGTGTGAATATGCTGACTGACACCTAACACATTGTTTTTTATTTCTTTGAGATTCGCTTTTGGCCTAAAACATATTTTATAAATAAATCCTTGTGGGGAGATACATGCAAGGCACTATAAGGCAAAACTTAGTAAAAGAAAGGGCTTTTCAACCAATATTTTACCACCATCAGTATTCTGTATGTATATTCTATGTATATAGATTATACGATGTGCAGGTTCCAGTTGTTTTAAATAGCAAAAGGCTGTTTTTGTCTTGTACACATCACAGCCACTGTGTGGTTTTGTTTGTTTGTTTGTTTTACTTTTAAATTATCATGACTATTAAAAAACAATGAGTACGTTTCTGTACCATGAAGCATGTTACACCACTCAAAATGGCTTGGTTTACATCTCAGTGACTGAATTATGCAGCAGTTTTGAAAATGCACTCTTTCTTAACATTAAAGGCCAAGCAAGTCTATGCAGACAGTACAGTGAATAAGTATTTGTGTCACTGTTAGTTTCAGTGCTGTTAGTTTTATGTTTGGTGTGGTGATAGCACTCACCACTGAACCCCTAAGGGGTTCAGACCAAATTTAGGCAATACTTTAAATAGTTTCTGTGAGTGCTTTCAACAAAAACCTTGATATCAAAGAAGACACTTGGTGTACAGTAAGCTGAATGCTGGAGCGATATCTGCTCAAAGCATTAGCACATCAGTGTTTGATATTAAAACTTATTTAACTGAGAAAGACTAGAAAGAAGCTCAGGTAAGGTGTCTCTTTACTTTTGAGGAACAGAGCAAGTTTCCAAACCCTGATTACGTGAGGCAGTGTGTTTCAGAGAGAAATAAATAGTACTAGTATAGTGGAGTGTGTGAGTGTGTGTGTTAATATGTGTCTTGGTGTTGCAGTTGGGGTCAGAATTGGAGACAGTCCTGCAGTGGAACCAGCCCATCAGGTTTCACACGCTGTCAGAAGCCCGTTCTGACAGACAGACAGGTCTCCACAGTAACACTAAGGTCACGAGACGCTGAGTTAAACCTGAACCTGAGAGTAAAACTTCTCCTTAATAAAGGTCACAGGGGAGCTGGAGAGAAAGGCTTGCAAATGAAAAAGACTGCAAGATTACAGAGCATCAGCCATGGCGTGTTTCAGACCCTTCTTGAATCCCCTGCTATTTTTGCCCTAGTGCTTTGAAGGGGACGGCTGTAATGGCCATAATTCGAAGGGTGTCGTCCGTGTTGATTTCGGATCAGTTTACCTCTGGAGCGTCCGTATTTAGAGAGAGCGGTGCTCTATAGAGTAGGAGGCCATTGTTCTTTGTTCCTGCATGAGGAAATGGCTGCTGGTTATTACTGGCTGTGAGCTGCAGATGTTTGACAGAACCGTCTGAGCACAGCTGCACCTTTTTGTCTGTGCGTCCGTGCCTGCGTCGTGTGTCATGGCATGTTTACTTTATTTAAGTGTGTGTACGTGTGCAGGAGTCCCAGGCGGGTTTTGTATTGTGTGCACCAAAATATGGTAGCATTGGACTCGCCAAGCAAGGTGCTGACTGTGTGTGTGTGTGTGTGTGTGTGTGTGTGTGTGTGTGTGTGTGTGTGTGTGTGTGTGTGTGTATGTGTGTATGCATGTGCGTCATGCAGATGTCTCAGATTCCTGCCTTTGTCTGTAGATGCCATTCCGCTTGGTGGAGTCGTCTCCGCAGCTCAGGTCCTGCCTGCCACTCGATGCTTCTCAGTGTAGAGGCTTTGTCAGGCATTGGCCAGTTCTTGCACTGACTGAACTAACATCATGATACAATGGTGTTCTATGGGACTCCGTTTGTATTTTCTTGTGCACCTTAAAGGTTAATGAAACAACATCAGGTAGCATGTCTAGAGGTTACCTAAAGAAAAGGCCCATTTCATGGAAAACAAATTTGCCTCTCACTTTTGGAAACAAAGTAGTCTGTTCCTGTTCTCTTCCTCATTTCTCAGTCCAGACATTAAAACTAAGCTGAACTGTCATTTACATATTTCCACCTATTCAGCCTAAACAGGTTTAGCCCCACTGTTTCACAGCAAAGTCATAAGGAGTGTTTCAGCCCGAATTGCTTTTGAACGAGGCACAATACAAGACAGCCATTCGGAGCAATACAGAGAGACTGAAAGTGGTAATACAACAACAAATGGCAGATAAAACCACTCAAACTTAAACCATACATTTCAGTTCACATAATAATTTGTTCTATAGATTACACCAAATGTGTGTATTTTAAATA
>JBBJLR010003890.1:0-14211 GCA_037577145.1 Brachypetersius gabonensis | reverse complement strand
CATAGAACTAGCTTCATCACAAACACTGTACCTGCAGGAAACACTACACACAGATCTGAGATCAGCAGGAAAAACACCACAGAACCCACAAAAACTGTGTAATCAACTCTCAGTTTCCCAAGGTTTAATAAGAAGAATCTTTTTTTTAGGACTGACTGAACTCTCCACATTACAAATATTTGTACAGGACAAATAGTTTAATATCACTTATTTATGTTCCCTATGTGATCCTTAGTGATTTTACACCTTTCCATTATTAACAAACACATATTAATGGATACAATTTAAGCAGGCTTTATTTTCAATAATATAAACAGTTGACAGCCAGCCAGCACTGTAACATGCTTTACCACTAGCTGTTATTTGTATATTAGGAGTGATATTTGAGTGAGCAAATATCATATAAAGAGTGGCAAGATAGCTGGTTATCTATATCATTTTGTCCAGGTTACCATGTTTCATCTTAAGTTGGTCAAAGGTTTTAGGAATTTTTGGGCTATCCTTAACGATCTCCTGTTTCACTGATGCTTAAAAATGAGGTGACACAGGGCCCACATCCCTTAGTTATCCATCACCACAGGAAAGATTCAGTAGGGCAAGAGAGTGTTGGTTTCCATGAATTAGGGAACAGAGAAAATAGCAGCTCGACTTAAAATGGCTTGATCAACAGTAATGGCAATCATTAAGAAGTTTATAGGAACTATAATGAACCAACCTGGAAGAGGACACAATTTGTCAGCCTTCACAGTAAGAAGGATGTTTACAGAAGTTAAAAAAATCTACAGAGAACACAGCACAGCTTCAATATAACATATGTTATACTGAATATAAAGATATGTTTGGGAACATTTTGGAGCCACTGTATCTCCATGCCAACAAACAGTTTGGAGGGAATGCCAGAAAGAAGCCTTTTGTTTTTACCAGAAGCAAATGTCCGATGCCACTGATACCTTAACTGGGTCAGGATACTGTAGTCAGACATAGCAAAAATTGAGCCTATTGACTCTTGAGGTGGGTTTGATTTAGAAATAAACAGGCTTCAGATAAAGTACCTAATGCCAAGTGTTAAATATGGTGGAGGATCTGTGATGCTGTGCGTCTTTTCCTCCTCCAAAGTTTCTGGACATATTGTTCGCATACATAGAATTATGGATTCCAGGAAGAACCAAGTGTTTTTAAATCAATGTGTGGCTGCCACTGCCAAGCAACTAAAACTGGATTGTGGTTTGATACTCTTAAAGGACAATGATTCAAACCAAATATCAAAATTCTCCAAATTTAAAATTGTTAAATTAGCACATCAAGCCTTTGCCATGGCCATCCCTGTCCTCAACCTAAATTCAAAATAAAAGCTATGGTTTGAGCTTAAGAGGAGTTGGAAATCTGGAAAGATTCCACATTGAGGAAAGGTAAAAAAAAAATCCCATTCCAAGAGAAATCACAGGGCTGTAATGTTGGAAACACAGGGCTACACAAAACAAAATTGGGAGATGCCATTAACTTCAACTTGCAAGTTCCAGAATTAAATTAATTCAATGATCATCTGATACTTTTTGCATTAGAGATATCATAAATAATGTCTATTTCTTTTTTTGTCTCCAGTAGTTTTTAAACATAGCGTTGTCAATGCCTAAAGAAGATGCATTATGCAGCACAACTTAAAATGAGTTATGTCTTACCTTCCACAACCTTGAGAAGTGAGCCCTCTTGTAGGCCAGCAATGGATCTCAGGTGGTTGAAGTTATCCAATGTCTTCCCATCCAACTGTAGGGAGAAGCAGGTGCGGTGGCAAGAATCCTCACGGTCCATCAACACCTGCTTGATTTCCTGCACCATTGCTAAAGGTGACACCTGGAAATTGGTGCATACAGAAAAACAACAGACTGATGGAAATAGAAATTGTAAGTGTCCACTTCTTAAAAAAAAAAACTGTTGATGTGAACTGGTAATAAAAATTTTATAAAAATATGCTAGCAACTCCTTTATTTAGTGCTCAAGCCCCTTGAACAGGTATATAAAATCTCAATCAAATAAACAGCTATGAACAGCTACAGCTACACCAGCAAAAGTCATTTTACTTGAAAGTCAGTGGGCTCAGTGCCAGGAGCCTGGATCTTGATTGTGAATCCTGGGTCTTCAGGGGTGTCCACCTCAAAAGCAACTGGATCCTCCCGGTGTTCTGTGGTACTGCACCTATCTAGCTCTGACAACTCTGCTTGGTCACAGAATACATTATCAGCATTTGGTCCTTGCATTAGGTGAACAGGAGAAAAAACATACAGCTAAAAAAACATAATTTGCAAAGCTGTCCCTTAGTTGTAGTTTTTTTTTTTTTGCAACATAAACTTTGAAAAGACATTAAGGAAGAGTTTGTTTGTTTCTTCGGTTTCGTGCTCTAATAACTAGGCTTATGCAGCTAATGTATCCGACACAGCTAGGTTGGCCTTGTGCATACTGCATTTTAAATACTTACAAAATGTAGGTTGCAACTCTCTTAAATCCTGCATTTTGGAATATTTATGTGAAAAAATGAACTGAGGAGTTGTGCATCTAAGTATCCAGAACTTGATTGTTTTTTTGTAGGTTCTAATGATGCAAATTAATTGTTGCTCAAGAGCTGATGCACCAATACCCAATGAATACATCTGTTCACCTTATTCATGCACTGACCATTTTATTCATCATGTTGGGAATGGGGTTATCAGTGTGGTGGCAACTATGAAAAAACTATGAAAACTCTTAAAATGCATAAAATTTTTTGCTTTGCATTCACCATATATGCTGACCATATATGAACACCTCATTCTGAACAGTGTATTTGATATAATGCATTTAAATGTTTACATGCACTTCCAATGCACTTTTATAGTTTTTTTTACATTATAAATTAAACAAAAGGACAAACCTGTAATATTTGGGGTGGCCAGGAACAGCTTGTCAACCACAAACAGGGTGAACCGTTCAGTCTCCTCACTTGCTTTGTCAATAGTCAGGGCAGTCGACTCAGAATCCTTCTGTCTTTCAACGGCATTTCTCTCCTGCTGAATCTGCTCTAGATCTCCTGACTCATCCAGACTCTGATCAGACTCATCCTCATGTTTCTCCATGTCTTCTAACCTTGGTTTGTATTGCTCTTCTAAATCATCTCTTAGCTCCATCTCATCTTGCTCTTTTCGTTGCTCTGTCTGCACTAGTGTCCTGCCCATCTGGTCCATGGCATTTACCATCTGTGTAATGTTGCTTTCTGTTTGAGTGAACTCTTGTTCTAACTTAACCTGTTCTGTCAGTGAGGGCTCCTGTTGATTATTTTCAACATGCAGCTTCGCCTGCAATAAACTTAAGACTGGCTCCCTTTCAAGGAGCGGAATCTGGTCTCCAAGGTCTGGTTCTCCATGTTCTCCACCCATACCTGCCTCGTTCTTGATTTCATTCCCATCTGTCTGTGCTTGATTCTCTCTGTGTTGTGCTTCTATTTGTTCTGTCTGAATTGGATAATGTTCAGTTTGTTGGCTTTCCTTAAGATCTGTTGTTGGGACACATTCTTCTATCTGTGCTACATTTTTATCAGAACACACAACTCTTGTTTGGCTCTCACCTATATTGGGTCCTTTTGGCAACACACACTCTGCTGTCTGTCTTACTTCTTGCCCCAGTTGTGCTACATTCTTGTCCCAATGTACCACGTTTTGCTCTATATGTTCTGTACTGTTTGCTGGTTCAGAGGGATCTTGTTCTTTAGCCCTTCCTTTACACAATTTGACAGTATCAGCTTTGGTCTGTTTAGTGTCTTTTGCAAGGCTTTCCAACAATGTTGTACTGAAGGTACCAGCAGGTTGTGGCTCTAAAATAGTGAGTTGCTGGCTACTGCCCCTCTGTGTTAGTAACAGCACTTCTTGACAGGTAGAATTACTCCAGATTCCAGTTCCCTGTTCATGGGTGTAGATCAGGGTCTGAGACGTGGAATTAACAGCATTTGATTGCTCTTTATGCCATTGATCTAGATGTAAGGAAGACAGTAAGGGCCATTCTTTCTCAGTGTGGTGTAACTGGTTTCTCTCCAGATGCTGGAACTCCTGTGGACCAGTGCTTGTGCTTGGCATTCTCATGCTCTTGTCCTCGCCTGCAAAACTTTCATAAGTTTGACTGTTTTCGTCTGTTCTCTCACGTGGCTGTTTCTCTGCTAACACAAGCTCTAACGGCTGCGTTAAGTCTTCTCTGTCCAGGGCGGCTCGTAGGTTGCTGCTCAGGACTATATCAGGGAAAAGAAGGTGGTCTTGGTCCAAGATAGGAGATTCTAGCAAGTCAGCTGAAGTCTTTGATGGAGAGCTTTCAACATCACTATTCTGTCTTGACAAGAGAGGAGACCGCTCCTCAGTTTGGCCAGGAATATCCTTACCCCAGATAAAACAAGACACTTGGTGACAACATTTTACTATGTTTCCCATTTTGCAAGAGATTTTCCAATAATTTTCGCTTACAGAACCTGTCCTAAAAGAGTTCTGCCTATCCAATAGGTACAACTAATCTTGGAATTCCAGTGGGGTGCAGCCGGAGTCATTGTAGTTCTCCGCTAGGTGTCCTTGACAGCCGTGTTTCCTTCGATGCAAAGGCAGCAGACCAGTCTAATAGCTGACGAAACCGTCCTAAAGTTTGGCACCACGTGGCTGCATACAACAGCACAAACATGACAGTCATTTTGCTGCATGGAAGAATATAAAATAAATATGTGTAATCATGAATTGCATGCACAATTTAATAAAACTGAGAAGTACTCCCAAGATCTTGCAAAGAAAATACCTGCAGTAAAATGGTAACACTGTAACACAAAAAAAAAAGTTTATTTTGGGTTAGTGCTCAATTCCCTGGACCAGGGAAAGAACTGCAGAACTACAGATGCCTGTAAACAATGCTATGAGAGCCTGAATCAGATCTTACCTTTTTTGTCCTCTGCTCAACTCGGCTTCTCAATAGTCCGTTTCTCAATGAGCATGAGAGAGCCGAGCACTGTCCTGGGCACACAGATTCCCTCTTTTCCCAGCACAGGTTACACAACCTCTGATTGTATCCTCTTCTGCCCTTCATTGTATGCCTCTCTTGCTATCCCCCTCCTTCTCCCTCGTACACACACACACACACACACACACACTTTCCCAGGGAGGAGGAGTCTGACTGGGGCCTCCTTTGCTCTGTATAGCCCACTTCTCTTCCAGAGAACAAAAAAAAACCCTAACTCATTTCTCCAGCTGTGCAAAGGCAATTGGGCAGCCATGAATGAATGGATCACGTGACATGCATAAGTTTCTGGATCCCGTTCAATGCATTTATCACATGTGCCTGCTCACTCACATGGGTCATCTGTATAAATAGCTTTGACAAGTGCTCTGCTCCTACATTGTGCTTATCAGGCGGGGAGGAGGACCTCGTCAGACACACCTCTTTCTCTGTCCCCTCTGAATCGACTGCTGGCTCATGGCTGCTCTGGGTTGGTTGCTATGGTGAAGTGCTGCAGTACCAGCAGAATGCTGAAGCAGTCATTTGTCTGAGGAGTTTAAAAAAAAAAAAAACAGCAAGGAAAAATAAATGTTAACCTAAGCAAAATTTTATATGGTCTTTGAAGATGCTTGCTCATAGGCCATAACTGACTGTTTTTTTTAATGTGTACAGGCAAACACACACACACACACACACACACACACACACACACACAGAAACCTAACAGCCTGTAAATTAATGAATAGAGAACAACCTAAAGATAAATAGTGAATAAACGTCACCTCTGCTGATATCACAAGGTGGTTAAAATGTAAAATTCAATGAAGGCATGCTCATCAATTTTGAAATGAAAATCTTTATGCATAATAAATCCATGATATTAGCAATATAGCACATAATCACACACTAAGGTCAGTCTATGTGGTTTACAGAAATAGAACACACAATAAAATAGAATAAAATAAAATAAAAGATATAAGAGAATACATAGAAAATCAGTAAAAGAAGATCTTTGAAATAAGGCACAGTACGGTTTTTAAGTTTTAAGTTTGTGTTGTCATTATGCTTTGTCCTGTATTTTCTCTTTTTCTCAAAGTGTCACTGGAGTCTCTGAATCCACTCTACAAACACTCCACCTGACAAGGCATAGAGTTGCAACATTTAGATTTAGATCGTGCAAATTCTTTTATTTCCTGCATGACGGCATAGAGGCAGTTTTGAGATCATAAATTATTCTTCCCTTAGATAAAAGACCCAGGGTGTCAAATGTGACCGGACTACTGTCTCAGTCCTGGTCTACAGATGAGCTGAGAAGGTCCTTCATCCCCCAGGCTATTAGGCTTTTAACTCCTCCCAGGACTGGAGGATTATGTATGACAACTAGGCATGACTCTGTCACTCCGTCACCATTAATCCTTTTCCATACACTATATTTGGAATCTGAATCACCATTACTTTGCACTTTTTGCACCATCCTTTACATTATTTTGCACTATCTATGTCTATCTTGTAATCTGTATTTTTAATAGTGAAAATACTGCCATTAGCATATTTTCAAATACAGTCATATAAATGATCAGCATGTGATGAGCACCAACTTAAACTAAAAATTTGCATTAGAAGTCAGCTGATATCATCTATTATTAAACCTACGGTCATTGTTGTATTTTTTGGTTTTTTGGTTTTTTTTAAGTTTACTGTTAAGAACCTGATATGCTGACAACAATATGACACTAAAAGACTACACGGCCACCTAGCAGGTATGTATTGGATGTTGGCCTGCATGTAAAAGTTACATGTGACTGCAGAATATGTGATTGTAGTGTTTACACTCTAAAAAAAAAGTAAAAATTTTTTTTTTAAAGCTGCACGCCAAACCTTTAATATAAACACAGTCATTATGCTTTCACTTACCTGCATGTTCTCTTCTTCATCATCATCCTCCTCCTCAGTGTATTGGTAAAGGTGGAAACATGCTGAGTGCAATTGGAAAGCAAAGAGGGCAGCAGTTTCAGTTTGTTTGCAAAGGTCACGGTTCAAAGCAGTCATTTTATGACTGCGCCATTTAAGTTCTTCCAGAAAACAGCTCCATCCGGAAATACTCCTCCTTAGTCAAATGATGCTCTCTTTCAAACAACTGAGCCTGCAGCAACTCTTTCTCACCTTCTAAATCTGAATAGACATGGGAAGTTTGGCATGAATACAATTTTAATAAAAGAGATGCGTGTGTTTACTTAAATGTATTTATCACATTCACAACTCATGGTAACATTCATGTATTTTATTGGACATTCAAATAAGCTTGAAATAAATAAATTGTAAGTTTTTAAGTTTTCTTGCCACTTTTGATTATGTGTTTGACCAAGCAACATGAAAAATATCAAGACACAATAAGCTGGTGTTGCATCTCACATTAACTGGCAACATCTAAGCAGAGTTATTCACCAATCAGCTACAAAAATATAACTACTGACAAGTGAATTGAACATTGATTGTAATATTACAGTGCCATATGTCAGTGGGTGGGATGTATTAGGCAGCAAGTGAATGGTCGGTTCCTGAAGCTAAAAATCTGGAAGCAGGAAAAATAAGCAATACATTTAATGAACCATTCATCATGTGTGAAGACCGCACACAACATAGGGTTAACTCCTTTCTCTCCATTTAACCCTTCACCAAGTGAAGCAATGGGCAGCCAGAAACACAGTGCCGTGGGAGCAGTGTGTAGGGGACGGTATCTTACTCAAGAGTATCCTTTCATATTATTTCATATTATTATTATTTTCTAAAACAAATCACATTGTCTTACAACAGATCCTCTTTTCCATAACCTGATTTAATCTTCTCAATGTCTCTCATTATATTCTTAACCATGTATTCTCTGTTCCATTTCTCAGAGCAATATGTAAGTAGTCAGGACTGGCTTTAAGTTTAGCCACCACCTTCTCTGCTTCTTCCAGAGGGCCTTTTGCTCAGTTCACAGTTCAAATCTGCCCAGAAGGAGGTAAAGAGCAATTAAGAAAAATGATGGTGCAGCAAGTCCTATGACATTATAAACCAGCTTTACAAAGGTCCCCCACATTGTTAAGAAGCGAACAAGCTGCTACACCGCACTTCAGATAGACTAAACAAGTAAAGTCAGGTCAGTGTTGCATATCACAGTCTTGAGATTTGAGACTAATCTATCCAGGTATGTCAGAGTTTGAAAACATGAAACTGCACTGCAGGTGGGTCTCCAAAGTATTAAGTATCACTAAACAACATTTAAGAAATATAACATCATGACACTCTTATTTCTTGATATTTTGGGGCTTTTTTTGAGGTTTGATAAGAACCAGTACTTCTTAATTGAAAAAAAGTCAATTAAACATTGTTATTTGATATTACACATAAAATGCAGCAGCCCCGCCAATTAATTAAAGACAACAACATTCCTTCTTGTGATTCACTCCTTATATAATGCAGTCATTTGGTGAGGTAGTCCAGAAGTCATGTAGTGAGGTGATGGTCCATTCCCAAACTCTCCAAGTGAGAGAGGGAACAATGTAGGAGGTGGATGACAACAATCAGTTATTTGCCCCAATGCCTGCCTTGAAGTGGGTCCAGTGATGAGCTCACCAGGGACTCCAGGGTCTTCATCAGGTGGGATGTCAAAGCCACTAGCCTGCAGCTGTTGAGGTCCTTGGGGTCTTTCAGGCTCAGGTTGAAGATGTGCTCAATTTTTCCACACAGTTGATCTGCGAAGGAGAAGCCTTGAGCCCTCCTAGCACTGATCCCCTTAACTTCCCTCCTAAGCTGGGTTTTTGAGAGAGACAAGCTGAAGCGTGGTAATTGTATGCTGGAGGTCGTGTTTGGGGAGAGGAGCAGTGAGCAGATGTGATATGTCTGAAGTGAAGTCAGTTATCAATAAAGATATGAAGCTAACTGAAAGCCGACAATTACTGAACCTTTAACCTTCATAATTTGTCAGTTATTATTCAATTATTATAGTAATAAAAAATTATTTTTTATTTTTTTGTATAAATCAATATTCAAGGCAAAATTCAAAGGTTTAGTCCTATGAAATCCTATGAAACTGATTACTTATTGAGAATTATACCAGCAGCACTTAGACTGATGCCATGTGGTTTTTACCATATTTGTGTAATAACATTCAACCCTAAGGTTTTAAACCTTGTTAGATCAAATTTGTGTTAGATAAAATAAGGTTCATATCACCACCAAGTGGCGCCAAAGTAGGGTCTACAGGCGGAGATCAAGCACAAATGCATTTAGGTGGTGGTGGTTGTTTAAGCTACATTTTTCATTGAGCGTGTGATCGAAATCATACAAAGAAGATCATACAATTGTATCATAATAAATGTTGTCACGAGTAATTAATAATTAACTTTATCTACCATTAAGCTAAAGCTAGTTTTACAGTGCATCTATATCCTGTATGTTCTGGGATTTAGGACAAATCCTAATCATAAACCTACAGAACTAAAGTTACTAACGTGTTATTAATATAACATTATTCTGTGCTTTGTTTCTGGCAAAAATGAACTGAGCTTGACTGTGTGTTTCTGTACTTGATTGGTTAGGCCTTCCTTGCATTGTGGAACAATTGCAGAGACATTTCAATTTGGGTTCTGTCAGTGTTTCGTCATGTCAAAATACTTGTATCCATTCATTTTTGCACCACATTGCTGTTGCCGCACATGTAGCTTGTAGTAATTTCATGTGCAAAATACACCCAGTAGCTGTCTGCCCTTATTACATATGTCCTCCCCTAGTGACTATTGTGGTCTACCTTATCATTTTATCTGTAGAGAAACATAGGCCTCAAAATGAGTTCAGGGTCTTGCCATCCCAACAGTACTCTGTGGAGGATTGTGGGAGAAAAATCAAAGAGGTGGTTTCTTTAATTTAACAAGGAGCTGACTTTAATGTGGTTTAATTTTCTGACTTTTCCATAGGAAATACAACATTGACTTGAGAGATGTTACATGATGGAATAGAACACCTACGTGACGTCAAACAATCAGGTGCATGTGACAGTACCCAAAAGGCTTGCCTAAGGAGTGAGAGAGTACGTGCCACACCCGGGTGGCCGGCTACGGCCGAGGAATGAGCCCACTGGAGCGGCTCCTGGCGCATGTTGGTGGGTACATTCAGCTTCCCCGTGGGAGTCTCGGGGGGAGGGGCCTCCAAGGCCTGTTCACGGCGCACCCTCTCTTCTAATCCGCACCAGAACAGAGCGATGATCTCTGGCAGCAGGTTGTAGACCTTGGCTTGGCGAATACTGGTGAGGTTTTGGTGGTTCGTCCAGACGGCGAAAAGGTCACTGCTGCCCTGGAGCCAGTGAAGCCATTCCTCCAGGGCACCTGATGGCAAGCAACTCAGGGTCCTCCACCCCGTACTGTCGCTGCGTGGGATTGAATTTCCTGGAGAAGAAGCAACAGGGGTGTTTCTTCCTATCTGGACCTTGCTATGAAAGGACGGATCCTACGCCCATATCGGAGGCATCCAGCTCGACAACGAATGGTTTGTCTTGATCCGGGTGAGTAAGAACTGGTGCGGTGGTGAAGAGTCGACACAGGAGTTGAAAAGGGGCAGGAGATGGTTTCAGGAGTGAGGCTGAAGGGTCCGGTCTTGTGCTTGGTGAGAGCAGTAAGAGGTGCCGCAACCAAACTGAGGCCCCGGATAAATCGCCGATAGAAGTTGGCGAACCCCAGGAAATGTTGCAGCTGTTTAAGCAATGTGGGTAGGGGCCACGATCGCACAGCCTCCAGCTTCTGAGGATCCATGGCTACCCCCTGGGAGGACATGACGAAACCAAGGAAGGTAGTGGAGTGCTGGTGGAACGCATATTTTTCCAACTTGCAGAACAGTTGCTGGGCCAGCAACCTCTTTAAAACTGTTCTGACATGCTGGGTGTGCTCCTCTAAATTTTTGGAACAGATGAGTATGTCGTCAAGGTAGGCGAAAGCCCACCTACCCAGCATTTCACGAAGGACGTCAGAGATTAATTTTTGAAAGACGGACGGGCTGTTGCATAAACCAAACGCCATAGGTTTTCGTAGTGGCCGGTGGGGGTTATGAAGGCCGTCTTCCACTCATCTCCCTCTGAGATGTGAATGAGGTTGTACGCACTCCGAAGGTCCAGTTTAGTGAAGATTTTAGCACCAGAGAGAGTGTCCAGGGCAGTATTAATGTGCGGAAGCGGATGACGATTTTTGATAGTGACGTCATTAAGCCCCCGATAGTCGACGCAAGGATGGAGGCCCCACAAAGAAGAACCCCGCGGCCGCATGTGATTTAGAGGGCCGGGTGGTCTTGTGGCAGAGCCCCTCGGTGATGTAGTCATCCATCACTGGCTGCTCCTCCTTCGTAAGAGAGTAGAGATGGCCGCGGGGTTGTACAGCGCCCTGCAGGAGCTCAATCGGCAGGGGCAAGGGGACGACCGTCGACGGCTGTTACTTCTGTGTCAAGTCCCAACTGGGTAGCATAAGCACGATCAATGAAGTTGCCAGCCGCCCCCGAGTCAACGAAGGCGGAGGTTCTGAACTATCTGTGACCCAATTGGAGACTCACCTGAACGACGAGTCGAGAAACGGATAATGGGCAGGAGGCGTGAACCAGCAGACCAAGTGAATAACTCCCCCTCTTCACTTGGTCGACCCGTTTCCCGGCCAGAGAGGGCAGACGGCACGATGGTGACCAGGGGACACAGGCCTTCGCAGAACCGCCGTTTCTTCTCCGTTGCCGACAGGGAGGCCCTAACTGCATGGGTTACCTGGCTCTACTGGAATGGGCCTCTGAGGCGGGTGGTGGTGTCCGGTGAGCCGGGGCCATAGGCACATAGAAGGTCGGTTCTGTGGGTCGGTTCAGAAAGCGGGGCTTCAGGGCGCTCGCAAGGCGAAGGTCCACCCTCAGACACATTTGTATAAGCCCCTCAAGCGTGACTGGTAAATTCCGGGCCGCCAACTCGTGCTTTAATTTAGTCAACAGCCCCTCATAATACGCAGTCCTCAACACCGCGTCGCTCCACGTAGTTTGCACCGCCAACGTGCGAAAGTCAGTTGTGTATTGGCTCTCAGGATGTTGGAAGGCGGTTTTGAGCTGTTTGGCAAACAGAGTGGGCAGTCTCACTGTCAGAGCGGATAACTGCCGCAGCCCATTCCGCTGCCTGCCCGGTAAGGAGGGAAGTGAGCACGGCAATCCGGCTGCGATCGGTGGGGTAACTCTGGGCCTGGAACTCAAGTAACAAGTTGAAATTGGTCAAGAACACCTCACACTTCCCATCCTTACCAGTCCACTTGTCCGGGAGAGCGATCTTGGGAAGTGGAGGCACGGATACAGCGGCCGGAGCTGGTGGAGGTCGAGAGGCAGCCTGTGGAGGGCTATATCCCCCAGCCAAGATCTGCTGCACAGTCTGTTGCAGGTTGGCGAACTCGGTGCAAAGACCGACCGTCTCCGCACGGAGAGCCGCCATTTCCTGCTTCAACCCCACAATCTCGTTCATTTGCTGGGTGACCATCTCACACAGCTGTTTCTTCTCCTCTAGGGTCCAGGACAATGACATTCTGTCACGGTGGAGGTCAGAATGATAGGTGAACTGTGCCCACTATGTAGCGTGGTGGAAGAGCTTAAACGTGATAGACACGGAGAAGCTGGTAAGCCACGCAGTTAGTCTCAGAACGCTCCTAGAGAAGTTAGAGTTCACACGAAGATGAACCCGCATTCTGAACACGCACACTGACAGGTATATAAAGTGACTCCGAGGAGTCAGAGCTCACGGTACCGGAGAGTTAGATCAGGGGTTGAGATGAGGCGACATGCAGGCATGAAGCTTAGCAACTTCAATAAAGGATGAAGGATGACACTTACTTCCTGTTTATATACCTGACATGAGTAATTTCCAGTGCCTCGTGACGTCACGTGATCAGGTGCGTGTGACAATACTGAAGTGTGAACGTGTACTGAAGTCCCAGCTTTTTTTCAAGTTTATACCAACTGTCTGTGGTTTCACAGGAAGTACGATTTTTCTGATGTTTTCACAAACTATAACTCAGAGTACAGTCCTTATCTACATATTTGTTCTCTCTACAAAGGTTAAAGAATAGAGTTAGTTTTCGTAAATTAAAGTGATAATTTCAACAGAACAAAAAATTATCTAATTACATCATTCTAAATCAATAATTTGAAATGTTTGACTCATCCTTGTTTAAATGTACTTTAAAAAGTACACAAAATCATTAATAATTTCATGTGACTTGTGCCATATAGTCCGAGCATTTAAGGCAAATAAATGGGTTTGTTGAGAAATCAACTTTAATATACAATCCCTTTCACTGGAACAACCCTTCACACAATAGAACTGAACTGCTGTTCTTTTAGGAGCATGCAGGATGTGACAATAAACAAAAAAGAATTACATTTCAGTTTGTTTCTCAAGAAACCCATTGATATACTATTCGAACAATTGTAGTTGAATGAAATTATATGATGCTTTTGTGTCCTCCTGAAGCTTGAGAAGTGATTTCTGTTTTCCACGACTTTTCTCCCGTATGTAGTATTTAGTCGTTTCCAATCCTGAATAAGAATGAGAGTAAATCATTTAAACCTGAACTATCACTCATTCAGCATATGATATAATGTTTGAGTGTAGCATAGGTCCTGCCCCGAAGTTTATAGGCTGGCAAAGGAAATGGGTCCCTCAGATCTGAGAGTTTGGTGACTGACAGTGACAGCACATGACTGCAAAGTTCAAAAGAATGCAGGTGCTCAATGTACCAACATGTCAGATCTTTACACACAAACAGAACATTAGGGCTGAAACGATTAATCGAGTAACTTGAATTATTCGATCACAAAAAATGTTTGAGACAAATTCTTTGCCTTGAGGCTTCGTTTAATTCGTCACCAAAGTCCACCTGATCCCCCAGCCAAGGCGCGTGTGACCCAGGGAACATGCTATTTTTGCCACAGGGAGTAGGGGTTTTTTTGCACTGAAGAAGAGCACACAGCTCAGAACAGGAGATATGAAGTAAAGCCCTGCGCAAGACTATTTTTTAATCTTGCTCCCGCGGAATTTCTGATTTTTAATATTGAAAGAGAGAGAGAGAGACGTGCGTGGCAGATGTATGTGTGTGAGAGAGAGACCGCGTGCAGCAAAGGAGCGTGTACGTCAGTGTATGTGTGTGTGTGTGTGTGTGTGTGTGTGTGTGAGAGAGA
>JBBJLR010003879.1:0-14211 GCA_037577145.1 Brachypetersius gabonensis | reverse complement strand
AAGGGATTACTTTTAAATGACAGTAATAAGTAATCTGTAATGTATTACAGTTTGGAAGTAACTTGCACAACACTGGTGAGGAGCGTGTTGAAGGAGAAGAGGGGGTGTGGGGAGTGTGGAGTAAGAAGTGTGTTTGTGTGAGGGGTATGTAGAGGGAGAAGAGGGTGCGTGAGGAGGGACCTGTGGAGGGAGAAGAGGGTGCGTGAGGGGCGTGTGGAGTAAGAAGAGGGTGCGTGAGGAGGGACCTGTGGAGGGAGAAGAGGGTACGTTTTGAAGAAGAGGGTGCGTGAGGGGCGTGTGGAAGAAGAGGGTGCGTGAGGGGCGTGTGGATTAAGAAGAGCAAGTGAGGGGCGTGAGGAGGGGCCTGTGGAGGGAGAAGAGGGTGCGTTTTGAAGAAGAGGGTGCGTGAGGGGCGTGTGGAGTAAGAAGAGCAAGTGAGGGGCGTGTGGAGGGGCCTGTGGAGGGAGAAGAGGGTGCGAGAGGGGTGTTTGGGGTCACCCACAATGCCAGTGGCTTTAGAGATGCAGTATATGGTGTTAGTGTTGACAGAGGGGTGGAGACACCACAATGATGATTCCAGCTGTCTGTACTGTCCTCTGTAGGGTGTTGTGATTCGATATGAAACAATTTCCGTACTACACTGTGATGCAGCTACAGAGAATGCCCTGCACCAGAGAGAACCTAAACTTGTGGTCAGAAAATATAGCCTATGTCATAAACAATTTTTTCTTGCTTTCATGAGGACTTGCTTGTAATTTCAGAAAAATTGATAAAATTGACCTTTTAATATCTGACAATATTGAAAGACATTTCAGTCACAACATAGCAGTAAAATTTCAATTTTGATATTTTAACCCTATTGTTCAGATCTGGATATGAGCTCTTCAAAGCTGACCAACTGCGTAAATATGATGTAAAGTAGACACTCATCTGGTCTCCCGGAGGTGATAGACTTCTTTCTGGTGGTTTTGTCAGGTTTGTTAGAGAATTTGACCCTGTCTTTAAGTGTAGGACTAAGTGTAGGTTTCCACAGAGCCAGTGGGTGAAATAGAAAGGAATCAAAACCGTGGGTTTGGTGCTACTGGTTTCCAGATGCTTAACTTGAGGTCATCCCAGCAGTTACCTGTGAAGGGGCCTCCACCTTAAAGTGCTGCAGTCCATACCTTGGAAACATGGAGACATTATTGCTATGCATAGGTGCAGATGTTGACTTTGGCCGTGGTCACCAGATATCTCAAGTGGCTCAAAACAGTGTGATGTAAAAGTCATGTGGAGGACAGTGAGCCTTTAGAGTTGTGACTTGGTGGAATTGTGTTTGCTGTCTGGTGGTGTAATATGTGCTTGTTTTTCTTTTGATTCTAAAGTCTGATTAAACGGATTACAGAGATTCTGACTGAACACTCATACTACCTCGCTGCATCTCACCTGCCTCTCTACCTCACTTTACCTCACCTGCTTCTCGATCTCAGTGTACCTCACTGTATTTCCCCTGATCAAAGCTGGGCTAAATAAACATATTACTGATTGCATGATTGGAAGAAACATCAGTTGATTCTGATCATAAGTAGCTTGAATTTTCTAAAATTTGTTGATCACATGAAGACTTTAAATATTCAGAACACCTACAGGTTGGTCAAGTTACCTAATGGACACATGATTGTGAAACTGGTGTGTGATTGCACATTGCAGACTTGTGTGATAAGTGTTGCAAAGGCCAGTATGGCTGTAACTGTTATCTCAGGATACCGAGCAGCACAGTAGAATCTCAGGAGCTCAAGCAGTTAGTTCAGTTTATTGTTGAAGGAGTTTTTTCCTGCTGAAAAACGTACCGAATACACACTGTAGCTGAGTTATGAAGCTCCTGTTGCTAACTAATGTAAGGATGGAGGGAAGGCACTGAATAGGGCGTAATGGAAACGTATGGTAATTACTGTGGGGTTTTTTTTTTGTAAAAAGAAGGTGGCAGCATGTCCAGTGTTACACAGAGTTTCGTCAGCTTGCGTTTAGACCAGCTTCATGCTTTGGGTTTGTGTGGTCTAGTGCAGATTACAGATGTTACATCAGAGTTGTGAGTTACTAATAATAATCCTATTTCAATATTAAAGCCATATTTTATTATTATTGGTGTTGTTATTATTATTATTGTTATTATTATTATTATTACATAGTTTTAATACCATAATGGAATTATATTACATGCATTGTTAAAATGTATTGAAGTTCAAATCAATGGTATCATAATAATCAGTAAACAAAAAGCTCTAGTTTTTAAAGAAACAAAATCAAATGATACTGTTTTAATGTTAGTGGAGAGTATTTAAATAATCCTTTTATTGGAGCCCCATAGCCCCAAACAGTCATTTTAGTGGTTAATTTTGACAGGCATATAAGCCAAGGGTCTATAGCAAAAAACCAGGGGACAATTACAGTAAAGGTTTATTTTATTTTATAGGTGTGCTAACTCTAATATGAAATCACCATGATTAGAATTCAGTAGTAATGGGCTAGCTGATGCCGAGACTCCAAAGCGCGTATCGAGTATAAGGGGGCGTGGCAGGTGTTTCATCCAAAGTGTTGCTTTCTGTATAAATGGGGGCGAATCCCGCCGGCGCTTCATGGGTTGTTTGTAGGAAAGTGTATGAGCGAGTATCGGACAGAATTTTTCTTTTGTGTATTTCGTAATGGAACCAGCACACAAGAAAAAATATTCACCTCTGTGGGAACATTTTTAAATGGTTCCTCCAAATAAGGGATGTAGCTGTAAATTGTTGTTATAACTTTTATTTCTTAGAACAAGATTTTATCACCATGCAAAATTTTCATATTGCATTTCCATGGTTTAAGGAGAAGTGTTTGCTCTGCCAAAAGGAACTGGTATACAACAAGAATACATCATCAATGCTTAGGCATTTTAGAGCTTTTCATGAACAAATACAGAACACAATCACTGAACAAAATCCTCTATTTATTTATATCTTTTCTGTGTGGACACATTTTATTGTGTGTGAGAGAGAGAGAGAATGAAAAAGATACCAAATAAATGCACATATAAAAACTTATTACATAATCACATATTGTGCAATGGGAGACTGTGCAAAGTACGTGCACATAACAATGAGAAGTGGCATAACTCTAATACAATACTAAATTATACAAATTGCAAATGTGGGAATGAAATATAAGGTCCATAAAAAATAAAACAAAAGAATTTTTGTCCGATACTCACTCATACACTATCCAACAAAACACGAAGTGCCGGCGGGATTCAATGACATTTATACAGAAAGCAACACTTGGGATGAAGCGCTGACGTAGCGAACTTCGTTTGTCATCAGTCACGTGGCCGATACACGCCTCAAAGCGAGGCTTCGTCTGCCACGCCCCCTTATACTTGATACGCTCTTCAGAGCTTCATGTGCCCATCACTAGAATTCAGTAACCGAATGGAAGCTGGGTGCTGAAATGTTGAAAATACATAAAAATAAGAATTCCTATAAATGAACAGGGAAAATACAACTTATTGCTACATCTGATGACGTTCACAATTAATTTGACAGTCCTGCTAAGCAACAAAAATCTCTCGCACATGTTGGGTAAACTTCATGTTCCACACCGAGCCTAGAACTCCCTCCAGGCAGAACTGGTTCCGTTAGCCTGCCCGTTTCTTTGAAAGACTCAAGAATAAGATGTTAAGAGAGAACCAAAATGGACACAAATGAATTCATTGGCTTGGCTGCTTCTCAACAGTTTTTTCGATATAGCTGAGGGTATGTGAATGAAGTTCAAAACCTAGATAACGGCTTTAGCTGGTTCATACAGGATACGAAATGGCCATGTTAATCCATATACGCTTACAAACACTGAAATAATTCACCAAGCCATTGATGCGGAAGGGAATTGTTCACCTACCGCTGGCAGTTGAACATGGCCTTGGCCGTGTGTTCAGCAAAGCAGCGAAAATGATGATGAAATCCATGGTTGAACAAAGATTTTAAAAGATAATATTAAATTCACTTCCATGTCATCACTCCTGTCTAAATGAGCAGAAATTTTGCCAGACTCTGTTTCTGCTGTGAACACTTTTTCTTGGACTGTAAGTCAGAACTTACTGTGCAAAACTACTATTGTATGCCTGTCAGGCTGTCTTGTATTTGGCATATTGAGTAGGAAAAACAAATGTTTCATTGTGAGGAGCTGCAAAGTGCCTAAAGGTTGAAGGTGCCTAGATAAAGACCACTCCGCATTCAGCATCACCAGTTTGTTGATCACCGCCTGATCATCAGGACTCCTCTACACCTGTTTCTTCTCTGGTTTAGGTCATCAGTTAGATTAACTTTGTTCTACGTAGGTCATTGTGTGGATTAACAAACAAAAAAGGTTCCTCTGAAACTGGACAGGGGCAGGGGTTAGACTGAAAATTAGTGTTTGAAAGTCTTTAATGAAGCCTGGAGAACTGTTCCTCAATACTACATTAAGAATACAAGAAAGACAGCTTCTTTCTTGTAAGCCACAAAATAGCGGTGGCTTAAGACTTTTGCCCAGTACTGTAGGTCTCTTCCATAATGAATGTTCAGACTGCAAAGCATGGCCTGTATATAACTGTCAACTAACCAGTTTTAGTTTTTAAATTGACCTACAGAAATCACAGATTTAGGCAGTTGCCAATACTGTGGTGTTTGTAATCCTAACCTGCAGAAAGGGGCTGTACAGTATATCATATATACTGTTTAATGACTCCACTGACAAACCATAGCTCCAGGTGAGTTACTGGGTGCTCTGGTGAACCGAGGTCTCTGTGTAATCTAATGAAATTATTTTGGACACTAAGGTTCACCATATTCTACATTTCGATTTTCCTCAATTTTTTTTACCAAAATATTTTATAGTTCATCATAATTCTTACATGATCGTTTTCCTACCGTTTTGTTTACCCCTTATAAATAAACAGCCTGTTTTTGTTACTGTGCCTTTAAGACTGATATATATAAATGATCTCTGTTCTGATTGTTCCCCCAGGCTGCCCCAGAGCTGAAACACTCTTCAGCAGGGCAAAACTGCTGTAGGCTGATGAATATATGAGGCCTTTACGGGGAAGAGTGGAGCAAGTGCAGTTTCTGTTGTTTTGAGAAATCGTCCAGTGAAAATTTTAAGTTGCTTTGCGAATCAAAATAAAGAAAAAGAACATCACTGCCATCTAGCGAAGTTTCGCGTGTAGATTTAGTTCATTATTCCCTGCAAATTATACAGTGCTTAGATGTTCTTGATGTTGAAAGAGCTGTTACGCAGAAAATGTGGGCTTGGTCCCCTTTTCCTCTCAAAGCCTCATATGTAAATGTGTGACATCACAAAAAGCAATGATTTAAAAATGGGCTGTTTGGCAACTTTGTTTTAGTTTTATGAAGTGTATGGATGGGGACTGAACATAAGACAAATAGTGAGCCTGCATTAATGTGTATCAGTTGTTATAGCTTATTAACAACCAGATTCTAACCACCGAATTTATAAACCCTTTTATAAATTCCTGTAAAGTGGTACTGAATAATGCATCATTTTGTGTTATCACGACTTTGTGTGAGGTAAATGACACTGAATTGACAAAACCGCCTTTAAACTAAAATGATTTACAGCTGATCCATTTATAACACACTCATGAAGCATCATTCCCAAGCAATGGAACTTAAAATGCAGAAGGCCTTTTAGGTTATAACAGTGTTTTATTACAGTGTTGAAAATGAAACAAATGTTAATCGTTTTAGTTTAAGGGCTCTCGTAAACCATCTAATACCATCTTACTGACACAAGATGTTCATGAATGTATTAAAACATGTGCTTATGCATGTAGGCAACTTTCAGATAATTTTATAATCTCTTGTTTAGGGCTGAAATGATTATTCGAGTAACTTGAATGATTCGATTACAAAAAACATTGTTTATTTCTTCTTGCTGCTGATTGAGTGCTTCCCTGGGATGCATCTCTGACATATGTAGTCCAGGAGCTATTTCGAGTGTTCTTGTGTATATTCACTGTATTTGTTACTTTAAATTATTTTACAGTACAGCATATATAGGGGTTACATCAATGTTTTACATTCCAGCAGTTTAGTGCACAGTATGAAAACAGGCTTACCTTTACATTTTCTTTAAGAGTAAAGGATTAAGTTGCGTTTAATTTGGGGGGACATATTTATACTGTGAAAATCACACATTCATGTTTTTTCGTTATATGCGGGTGCTCTTGGAACGTAACCCCGGCGATAAGCGCGGTTGTGTTGTCCACATTGTGCAGCTCTCCCAGCAAGTTATGGAAGCTTGACAGTTGCGTTCATCATATTGCATCACACTGGCTTGTATTCTGTGGCACCAAGTCCTGCTCTCGAAGCCCTCTAGGCATTTTCCAACAACCTGAAATAAAAACATACTTAATGGATGGACTTAAAACGTCAAACTTCCCTTCTTCTTTCTTTACAAGCTTGTTCTAAATTGCAACATAATGCATTGTTTTATGTACGTTGAGTATTATTTAGTGTGCTGTTTTTACTCAAATTCTTGCCATAGTAATATAGTATGACTCTATTCCATATAAGCTATTCCTCAGTTTATGTTCACACAACTTTTTACATTTTTTTACAACTTTTTTGTTCCCACAGGAGCACCATCTCCAGCGGGCAATCTGTGCCCAGCAGGTATTCAGGGAAAAGAAGGAGAGCATGGTCATCCCTGTGCCCGAGGCTGAGGGCAACATCAATTATTATGACCGTCTGTACAAGGGAGAGTTTCGCCAGCCCAAACAGCTCATACACATCCAGCGTGAGTAACTAACTACTTGAGTGTGTGTTTACATACACAGAAATGATTGCATTTGATACGCATTTATTAATTTTAAAGCTTCAGAAGCTATACATGCCAAAATAATGAACAAAAACATCTCTGATTAAGACCCAATTTTAATCTTCCTAAATCACAAAAACAAACCTAATCACAAAATAAAACTACATGTTCTCATCTAAACTAACCCAAAATTAGAAGAAAGCTAATTTAACCAAAATGGTATTAACTTCCCACTAACCACACCTACCACGCATTGACTGCGTACAAAATATATGTATATATTCAGTCTTCAAAGCAATAAATAAGGTCAGTAACAGGCAGAGGGTTGTACACCATAAATACACATAAAAAAAGGTAAATGCAGCAAAGGCTGTGGCCTGACTGTTGTTTGTTGATGATTTTTATGTCTGTCCAACCAATCTAGAGCAAGAGACAGGAGCAGGGCATACACAAAATGTATCCTATCGGCCAAGCGGATGGGTGTGGCACATAGCAGAGGAAAAAGAGGAAGAAACAAAATACACCACTTAGTAAAACGGGAACAAACTACAATAAAGGATTAATCAGTGTCTCCCTCTTCCCTGCTTTCTTCTGGCACGTCCAGTACAGGGCATCAGTTTATGGGTACCATTTAGATTGGCAGCCGATGGCTGATATGAGGCCGATTGTTGGTTGTCTTTTTTTTTGGGGGGGGGGGGGTGGTATTTGGTCAGTAATAATGATAATAATGGTCCTGGACAGACACAGTTTCATGCCAGATGATCATAATTATTGATTGCAAAACAAACCTTCAAATAGCCTGATGTTCAAGGACTACACAAGCCACTAGCGCCTGCGTTGTTAAAACCTGCCCCAGGCATGTTGAATGTGAAGAGCTAACTGCACGGTGTACATTTTTCAAGATATGTTAGATAAACTGTTCTATTTTTCAATTTCACCATCGAAAGACTTTCATTTATAAATGGCTTTGACGGCATCAATCGTTGTTAAGTGTAACCACGCATTTAAGTGTTTGGTTTTCTTCAACATCATCCTGAACAAATCTGTCTTTAACACTGCTTCTGTGGCGCATGAATAAGTGAGTTGTAGGCTACTTTGCTTGCGGTAAGCTGACTGGAGGCTACTTCGCAAGTGGTAACCTCACTGGAGGTTATTTTGTAATTAATTAATCAGCCAGAACGATAGTTGGTCGACCCCTAGTCACAAGTATCTGGAGGGTGCAGTTATCATGGATTAAAGTTCTACGTCGCTATGACGGATTTCTGTCAACTGAGGGCACTAAAGGTTAATAATGAGATTGATGCAGATCCGAAGAAAAAAATGGATTTGATTATTCTCCCTACAAATAAAAATAAACATGGTTTTGGCAGTTCTCTTAAACATTGACGGCTGCGAGCTGTTTCTCGACGCTTATTTAAGATGCCAAACTTCATAGTAAGAGAAAATAATAGGCTAGTAGTAGTATCTTTTACATTTTTAAAAAAGCTCTGAATAGAACGGAAGTTCTAAGATTGGAAGTCAGTAGTGTGTCATGAAGGGTCTCATTCGCTAATAGTAGTTAAAACAGGTCAGAAAACCCATCACTTAAATAGAGAAAGAAGCCAAAACTCCGAAGCTCGATATTCAGGACAGTGTCTCCAGTGTCGCGAGAGCTGCGAGAGCTAATGCTCTGTTAAAAATAAATAAACAGCAGTTTTGGAGTCTGTTTTCTTGCTGTTTACAGAGGAATGGCTGTGGGAAGTAGTGTTGTGTCGTTCACGATCTTTTAAGTGAACGTACTGAACCAAATCAGCTGAGGAAGTGATTCGGTTCTGTACGTTCACCTAAAAATACACCGCTCAGCACCCCACCCCCCACCCCCACCACTGCCTCCGCCAACTCTCTTACGTCAGATTAATTTTTTTTTTTCCTTTAAACTCTGAGTTATCTTTCTATTTGATTCGAACAGAAAAAGAAAACAAATGGTGGTGCTTTGTTCTCTAATCATACATCTGCCTGTAACCCAGTCATATTTCAAACCTGCTGTAAATCAGGTTAACTAGAAAACATAAGATGATATTAATGCCTGAAGCTGTCTTTAGGTCAGTGTTGTCTGTTCCAGTATTCCCTCATTTCCTTTTATCACATATTTAAAGAAAGCTTTAGACATTTACCTTCTTATTGCTGCTGGAATTTGGGTCAGATGTGATGCTGACTTTGCTTGTCTGTGTACCTCAGCGTTCGGCCTGGACAATGAGCAGCCCGACTACGACATGGACACGGAGGACGAGACGCTCCTCAACCGCCTCAACCGCAAGATGGAGCTCAAACCTCTGCAGTTTGAGATCATGGTGGATCGACTGGAGAAAGCCAGTGCCAACCAGGTGATAAAATGCACAATATACTCCAGTTTTAAGGATTTGGCCTTAAATCGCAGACATTTTACATAAAAATGTGTCATTGGAAAATTCATAACACAGCCTAAGCTGGGAGTATTAGCAAGGGAGCATTAACTCATGCAAGAGAAGCTCAAATCCTAAATAGAAAGTGGAAACTGACCGTCTGCCTCCTATTTTATTTGATTTATTTTAGTATTATTTTTTTTTTCACTGTGCAAATGTTCATTAACCCTGTAGATCCTTGTGGGTGTTTTTCTGCTTTCTTGGTTTCTTTGTAATATTCAAAGCCTTTAACAATGTGCAATTTCCAGGAGTCCATCCATTTTTCAGCACAATCTAGCCAATATGACGAAATGATTTGTATAATTTAACCGAATATTTAGATACTGTTAGAAAAGCATATTTTACAGTAGAAGTTGCATATAAGCAATTTGCAAATCTTAAGCTTATACATACATTAGTATTGTTATAATAGATGGACTATAACAATGTGATAAACTATGTGCAAATATTACTTATATATTTCAGGTGAAATTAATTTATTTGTGGTTCCTCTTTGTCTGTGCCGCTTCAGAGCAGTCAAAACTGAGACATGCCCTTTCTACCCACCACAACCCTCCCACGCATCCCTTCTGCCATCCCATTTTTCTTTTTGAAGTTTGAACACTTCTTGGTGAAGGAGTTTCGTGTCACCTAAATATCCCTAACACTTTACCAATTACTCTACTTTGTAGCTGGTGACGCTGCAAGAGGCCAAGCTGCTGCTGAATGAGGATGACTACCTGCTAAAGTCAGTGTACGACTACTGGGTGAGAAAGAGGAAGAACTGCAGGGGGCCTTCGCTCATACCACAAGTCAAGCAGGAGAAACGAGACGGTTCCACCAATAATGATGCGTACGTGGCCTTCCGGCGCCGCACAGAAAAGATGCAGACCCGCAAGGTACAGTCATGCTCTCCAGGATCACCTTCTGTCCTTTTCAGAGAAGATTCACTACAACTGGGTTCTTAATTAGAGAAATAGTTGCATATTGAGTGACAGTTTGACAGTGTAAAATGAATCTGTGATGCATGGTTAATTGGTCTTAATTTATTCACCCACATACAGATTTCAAAATCGGTAACAAAAAAGTTATAAGCATCAGCCACATACCCTTATGCACCTCCACTGAGTCCCAGGTACATCCCTTAACTTGTACAAAATCCCACTCCTCACCTACAAATCTCTCCTCACTTTTGCTGAAGTGTTGAAGAAAGTACAACATTTTCCTGCTCAAAAAGATACTCAGTTGAAAGTGAAATAGTGCAAGTGACTATTCTGTCATTCGTGAACCACAGCACAGTGTGATCATTTGGTGAACATACTGTAAATGTATTTGTTAGCAAAGAATATTTTGTGTATTTTTACCAATAGATATAGATCTCAGATTAGTATATTAGTAAGATCTTAAACAGTTGTCAGCTGCTCTTTTCATGCTTTCAATGCTTCATGTCCCCCCGCAACCACCTCCAACCAGGTATTTTTGTTGTTGATGGGCCTTTGTGTGTGGTGCCATTTTTTTAAAACCCC
Organism: Brachypetersius gabonensis; assembly: GCA_037577145.1. Lineage (NCBI taxonomy): Eukaryota > Metazoa > Chordata > Actinopteri > Characiformes > Alestidae > Brachypetersius > Brachypetersius gabonensis. The sequence continues at coordinate 3,437 of JBBJLR010003879.1, read as the reverse complement.
GGTAACAGTTGTTGTTAGTATTACATGTTTTTTAATTACAATACTTTGGTTCTGCATGACAAGAACACCAAACAAAGCTCAGCTTGACACAAACCAAAGGAATTTCAATATAAGGAGTAGTTTGCCATATGATGACAATTTACCATATGTTGCGTTTGTCGCTCAGATCTGTGCTGCTTGCATGCTAAGGGTTAGGGAAGCAGCATGCTAATGTACAAAATCTCGAAACAGTACAAAATGTACAGTCTCCAAAACTTGACTGGTAGTGTAAATGCATTTGTTTGAACAGTTTTTAAACAACGACCTCTGTCCAAAACTGCTAACCTGATTTCTCCCCAACACTCTGCAGAACCGCAAGAACGATGAGGCGTCATACGAGAAGATGCTGAAACTGAGGCGAGAGTTCAGCCGCACTGTCACCATCTTAGAGATGATAAAGAAGAGGGAGAAGAGCAAGAGGGAGCTGCTGCACCTCACACTGGAGGTGGTGGAGAAGAGGTACTTCTCTTTTTCTGTACTTTATTCTTCTCTTCTCAAAATTCTACATCTGATGTGCTTGTAACAAAACTGCAGTTTCATTTTGTTGTTGAAAAATAGTCATGTTAGAATGAACTGTGATAATTTTTTGGGGAAAAAATACATACAAATACAAATAGAATGTATAATGTTGGCTGTTGAAAAACACCTTATTGAACCTTTGTCAACAATTGACAATTTTACTTTTGTTGGGTTTGCCTTAATTCATCAAAACTGCCAGTAACTTAACTGGAGCTGTGATTGGTCAGTGGTTTTAAAAAAAAAATCTGTAATTAGTTATTTGCATATTACAGCATTTCAGTATTGCAGAGACTGATTGCACAAAAACATTTAATAGCTGATAATAACAAACCCTAGCTTTAGCCTTGACGTTTTAGTGAATTGGTACCTGCTTTTTTTGCCTTACCTTTGTAAAAACAGTGATAGTGCTGAACAAGTGGAATTTTCCTCTGTGTTGTATTCACAGGTACCAAATGTGTGACTTCTCAGGAGAGATTTTGAATGAAGTGTCCGTGCCTCTGGCAGAAAAGACAGTCTGCCCTGCTCCTATATGTCTACCCAATGGAAACAGGCATAAAATGGAGAATAAAATCAAGGTGAAGTCTTAACTTATTTGTGAAATAAGTGGGTGTGGCCTAGCTCATTGTTGTGTGAATGCACAGCATCAGCATTTAAACTCAAATCAGTGAATGCTCTTTACACACCACACTACACCAGTAAGTGTCCTTTGGTACTAATACTTTTAATGTTGAATGCTCCAATGTCTGTAAAATGATAATCAAAATATCAGTATTGTGATTTTACTGCTACATATTGTGGTGGCAATTCTTGTAATGATATTAAAGGGCCTATATCATAACTTTTCTGGAATGAAAGAGGCTTGAAGTCCCTTGTAGATAATTTTTTAAACTTTATATTTAGAGTGGAATCATCTGCAGAAGTTGCTTTGCTGGTTTAGGCCTTAAGCTATATGGCTTTGTTTTACTTATTTTGTCACTGGTTTCACAAACAAAACATTCCTTTGAAACTGTTCATGCTCAGGAATTGGACTGAAGATGAGGGGTGGAGTCAAGACTTTAACAAGTGTATATAATGATTTCTAGAATTTATAATTTTTCATTAAAAATATTTTCACATGGTTCAGAAACTCATGACTTTAAATTCTCCTCCCCAGTCTCACAAGTCTGTACCCAAGCACCACTCACACAGTGTCACGATCAAGGCCAAGCCTCATTTTGAGTTCGCACAGCCGCACAAGAAGTACGCGAGGAGGCCTAAGCTGGAGCCTCTGCGTCCTCCGAGCCGGCCAGAGCGGCAGCACGTTGTCAACAATGCTGACATCAAACAGTACGACTTCCACAGCTCTAGTGAGGAGGACTACTCACTGGTAAGAGCACCTACTGATCTGGCATCAGTACAAAGCATAGCTCTGGCCTTTACAACAGGAGCTCTGTCATTCAGCATCTTTTTGTTTTGGATGTTTGTCTGCTTTGTCAGCCAAGATCCAGTGTTTGTGCTGGTTCTTCTGAAATTTTTGGGCATCAGACATTCTGTACATTATATGGTGTTGTGCATTTAAACATGCTGTTAACTAGAGTACACACGGTATTGGTTTGAGATGTTGAGATTTTATACATTGACTTCATGTTTTATTTTTGCAAACATATTTACTGTATATTTATTAGCCAGAAAGTAATATTTCTGTAAAAAAAAATCTAGTGTAATCATAACGTGGATCACCAGACAAGTGTTAGATATTTAACAAGCTATGAAGGGATGGTGCATTTAAGAACAGCCTAGAACTTGTATCTTCATCATCACACAACCACTTAATAGGATGTTAGACATGCACAGTTACAGATCACTTCATCTTACAAAGGAAACTAGTTTTGACATGTTTTCATTTTTATAAACAACTTTCCAATATTTAACATGAATACAGATCAATCTTCACCTCATGAAATAAATGGATAAGTGGTAAAAACTTGTGGTGTGCAAAACCTATTTGACTGGTGGTAAAAAACTGCCAGTTTGATTTACAATTAAATGCTAATATCTATATAACATGTAATCTTTGTTAAAATGTAGTACGTTCAACTTCTGAATGCCTATAAAGCCCCGTCATACTTTTAATCAAACACTTGTTAGTGCGGATAGCCAGTAACTTTTTAAGTCGTTTTGTGAGAGTAATGTAACTTAATACATAGCTCTTCTTTGTTCTCTGCCTCAGTCTCCAGCCTCCGAACCAGATGAGGAGAATGACCCTGACGGAGCTTTCGTTTTCAGACGTAGAGCTGGCTGCAATTACCTTGCTGTAAGTTGGTCCATTTTAAAAGCATAGCTAGGCAAAAGAAAAACAGATTTACACGTTTGAATCGAACTTCTAATGCAGTCCATTAACCAAGACATGTCTGAGTCTCTTCAGCTTTGATTTGGAACTGCAAGGCTGTAGTACCTAGAAGGTGATAAATACAGTCAGGTAGTCACTGAACGGACATCTAACACGGAAACATAGTTACCATTTAAAATATAAATTCCGAAAAATTTAGCTGTTAAAACAGTGGAATTTATTGTTTGTAGTGTGATTAAAATGCTGCTGTTATGCCCAGTACTTTTATCTGTTTTAGTGGGGGGGTTTTGGTCAGGTGTTTTTTTTTTTGTATAAATACATATATAAATATATGTATGTGTATATTTATATATGTATATATATACAGGTGCTGGTCATAAAATTAGAATATCACACAGACTGATGTATTTCAAATGTTTATATCTTTTAAATTTGATGACTATAACTGACAACTAATGAAAGTATCTGGGCATCAAATTCAGTATCTGGGAAAATTAGAATATCAGTTAAGACCGATGCAAAAAAAGGATTTTTAGAAATGTTGGCCAAC
>JBBJLR010003835.1:0-14213 GCA_037577145.1 Brachypetersius gabonensis | reverse complement strand
ATATATACTCTCATATTTATTTCCTTAGGTGTGATTTCAGTATCACCAAGCTATCAACTAATGTCAAAACTGGAGAGCTAGAAATTGGGAAGCTCCAGAAGGAAGTTGCTGAGATGCGCTCTGGGATTGAGTTCCGGCTAAGAGATATGGAGCTTAAGGTAAGACCTTTATGATCACACCAGGAAAGCCATTAGCCAGTTGCATGTTCTGCCTTTAATAGAAAGCTGATCAAATCTGAGTCGTCAGGGACTGATTGAGGACCAAGATGAAGAGGAACTGCTCTGCAGCAAGTGGGCGGCAGCTGTGAAAACTATTACAAAAACCAGCCAAACCTTTGTGCCAAGTAGTTTTGTATAAGTTTCATAACCCTGTAAGGCTCCCTGGAAGAGAAAAAGTCCATTTTTGTTAATACTGGGTACCCTTCATGCTTTCCTTAATGATAATAACTATACTATACTAGTCTGTTGAGACTTCACTTCCACTTTAGCCCACTCTTCTACAAAGTTTGAGATTCAAATCCAAGCAGAAACACAGCTGGCTCTCAATCATTCCAGGATGACTTCTGTGGGGTGTCTGTGTGTGTCGACTTCATAAAACACTAAACCACTTTGACTGACCCCACCTCAATTCTAATTCTCAGTTTGGAACAGCAGGAGAAATCCCAAACAGGCCCACACAGATTCTGACCGGAACATGCACCTGAGGAAGAGTGGACTGAATTGGATAGTGACTCAAGAGTTTCTCTTTTCTGACAGGATTGATGTTGATATTAAGGGAAGGAAACACATAACCAAGTACCAGAAAAAGAAATTATACAATTGAGCCACTTTTTGAGTTTATGTTTAGAAGTTAGATTGACAAAAAGTCACATATTTATAATGTAATACTAGTATTGAGTAACGAAAGCTTATCTGCTTACTGGCATTGTGCTAATGTCATTCCTAAATCATCACACACTTGTTTCAAAATGTGTTGAGATATATAGTAATGTTACATAAAGTATATGGATTTAGACACTCTATGGCATGGTATTATGAATGAAATTGGGCAAAATCATACAGCAGCAGCCCCAAAGCTTACTCTGGCCCATATTATAGACATCAGTATGTATGAAACAAACAAAAAAAAACATATCATTTGTTTACCAAAGTGTTACTTTAAGAGCCCAAGAATGTAACAGTAAATTGCAATAAAAGGTTTTCCCAGGCAATAGCTTTATAGCACTAAAAGAGTTTTAACATAGTGTCAAGCGACAGGTCAAGCTTTAGCTAAAGGGCTTTCATAAATGTTTATATATTCATAGATATCCTTCACATTCCAGATGAATGTACTTTAGAAACCCTGAGTGGGGATGTCATTATCATTATTACCATCTCCCTCCATAAAAAAAGACCTGGCAGTACCTTAGACTAGGCTGCTATATTATGTGTGGGTGTGCAGCTTAAAGGGAGAATAAAAGAGACTATTTCTTTATTTATTCAATAGAAGGAGGGTTTAAATGTAATTTTCTTGGCCCTCTATGACCTTTTTATCATAAATGTGGGTATATTTTAAAACAGTATATCTTTAAATATTTGCAGACAAAACATACAGCTTATTTGTACTTGTGTCAAATGCTGCCTGGTAATAAAAAATAATAGAAAACATACACGTCATGCGACACTGAATAAGTTAGCGAAGCTGAATAAGTTAGACCTTATTCAAACTTTGTGACTTTTAACCTCAATCATTAATGGAAGACAGCACCATAAACGATAGTATATCTGTAAACGAAAACCGACAGCCTATGCGGGTGTATGGGAGAATATTAATTTATTTAATTCTGTGGTTGGCTATGTGGTTAATTAGTTATTTAAGGGAATGTTGGATAGGTAATCATGTTGAGAAAGGCTAAAAAATTCAATATGTTCACTACATATATGCCATACAGTGAATGCCTGAAAAAGAAAGATTACTGTTCAAAACATGGCAACGGACGTCAGCTCATGCTCTTTTATGTGGGTATAAATGAACATATTTCTTGAGCCTGCAAGAATCGGTGTGAGTTATGAAAGTCCCTCAGTTCAAATACATACTATAGCTCACTTCCACTGTCTATAGCTCATTTCTGCTAGTTCTTTGATTGGAAAAAGGCAGTATTCTCATTTTCACCTTCCTGGAGTGGCTGCAGACCTCAGAGCTACACAGTAAATCATTGTGATTTAGGTATATTAGGTCTGGGCACAGTCGTCCCAAGCTGCCATAAAAGTAATTGAAAATGAAAGGGGTGCAGGTCAGTGGGAGCCAGCAGCAAGTACAGTTCCCTGTCTCTAACTAGCACAAAAGCCATAGGCCAATCAGTGCCAGTCGCATGCAAAATGCAGAAAAGTTACGCATTTCATTAATGTGTTCCTTCTATTTTTTGTATTATGCTTCATGAATATTTGTCCAACTGTGAAAAAGAGGTCATACCATGGAAAACCTTTTTAAAGTGTAATGTGGTTTGTAAACATTGTTATGATTTAGAATCGTTGTTTCGATTTACTGCCCAGTCCAGATATGGAAACCAAGCTGCAGCTTGTTTTGAATGTATTGTTTTTATGTGGTGTGGTGTGTTTACACATGACAAATGGTTCCAGTTCACTTCACATGCTGTAAAACAGCAGGTACCTTTTCTGGATGATTGCTTAGTGGGTAACATCACATTCAAAGCAGGAGAGTGGGGTTTGAATCTCACCACAAGAGTCCTTGGCCAAGACTCCTAACACTTCATTTGCCTACACTTGTAATGTGCAAAAGTTGTAGGATGCTGTAGATAAAAGCATTTGCCAGATGTTGTAACTGTAAAACTAATAACCAGTTTCTCCACCTATTCTTAGCTATAAGGAGTGTTTCAGCTTGGGCAGATTTTCGAATGAGCCATAACAGCAGGCAGTCAATCAGAACAGAGGTCATTTACACATTCCAGTGAATTTTGTATTTTAAAGTAACTTGGCCAGGAGCAGCTTTGATTTGGTGAAGATGGAGTCCTGACAGCATGCCTGCCTGCGAAGCATACTCTGAAAAACTAACCGTGATTGGCCTTTTATACTATGAAACAAATGGCAACAGACAATAGGCAATCAATCAATCTATGCTCCTAATGCAAATCGGAATCCCATTGATGCCAATGGCCTCTTTGTACATAGTGGTTGCCAAACATCCAGTCCCGCTTGTATTCGACAAATTGAAGCCTTAATCAACTGCTCTTGGCTCTAGCTGTGGTGTGAAGCATTTTTTCAAACTGTGATAACAAGACCATCAATTAACATAATAACCAGTTTCATATACAATATATGGCCAAAATATTGGGATGCCTGACACCAACAGGGACTTTAATGGCACTGCATTCAAATACATAGATTTTAATATGGAGTTGGCCCCCTTTGCAGCAATAGCAGCTTTCACTATTCTTAGAAGACTTTCTATAAGATTTTGGAGTTTCTGTGGGAATTTGTGCCCATTCATTCTTATGAGGTCCATTCCAATTCATCCCAAAGGTGTTGGATGGGGTTGGGATCAGGGCTCTGTATGGACCAGTCAAGTCCTTCCACACTGAACTCGTCCAAGTATGTCTTTATATACCTTACCTAGTACAGTGGAGCACAGTCATACTGGAATAGAAAAGGTTCTTCCCCAAACTGTGACCACAAAGCTGGAAGCATGCCGTTGTCCAAAATGTTGTGGTATGCTGAAGCATTAAGAGTGTCTTCACAGGAAGTAAGTGGCCTAGCCTGAACAGGTTCCAATACTTTTGTCCATATTGTGTTCATCAAGGGATAAAAACATGGGCCCTTTAAGATCTGCAGTCATCTTACCAGGAGTCAGTTGTATCCTTCTGTGTTTTCTCATAGATTTCACAGTCACTTGAAAGGTTGGAGGCTTCAGTGTCAGAGCAGTCTGCATCCCAGAAGAACACCTCAGGAAATCTACAGAGAGACATTCAACAACTTGAAATAAAGTGAGATCACTTAGAGTTAAACATGTTTATCAAACTAGTCTATATAATCAATATTTAGTGAAAGGTGAAACCGGAGCGTATAGAATATAGTACTTCATATTGCATCAGCTTCTAGATGCCAGAACAGATAAAGCAGAAAGGTTTGTGCAATTCCTCTTTTCTTTGAAAGAAGTTATCTGGCAGTTTATGATATACTGTTATTTGGAATATGTACAAGAGTTCAGACAAAATTTATGTGTGTAAATATATACATAATATTTGAATAGTTGAAAAGGTTTTTTTTATTAAAGAGTGTTTCGTATCCTGCAGTAGATCTAATTAATATCTAATTTTGCTCCTTTTGTAATAACATGTTCACATGTTGCATGTCAGAGTTATTTAAAAACTGTTATTTAAAAATTGTATGCTCAGAAAAGCATACTGTAGGTGAAAGTTTGGGCACTCCCACTACGATCATGATGCCTTCCTTTTACTTGAAATACTTCATACATAGGCAATACCAAATGTGTGAGGGGAAAACTGCATACATTTTGCCAGTTTCTCTCTCTAAACCACTTTAAGAGAACATTAAAGGCGGTCTGAGCATCTGCTGTAGCAATCCCTCCCCAGAGGTTCAATCGTGGGCTAGCTCAGTCGAGTCTGCCTGTCAGGACTATGTACTTCAGCAGGCGGAAGAACATGGGGGGGCTTATGTGGCTCTGTTTTGGTACAAATGGCTCCCTTGGGGGTGTATGACTCATCTTATATGGGTAAAAATGGTGTCAGGACCAGATTCTGCTGAGCCACACAACCAAGGAGACCAAACTCCGGATCAGTGCCTCCTGACGTTGCCATTTGTCTCCAGCCTATACAGATGGTCTCCTCTAACAAACTGAAAGCTGCCAGGTTAAGACTAGAGTGGAGTTTTAGCAAAATCCCATTAATAAAAAGGCCATTTAAAGGGCATATTAGCATGGCTGCACAAGAACTGTGACTCTGAAGAGCAGTAATTTTCCAAAGAGCCATATATGCACTGAGGAGAAAACAAACACATTAAAGGAGGAATTGAGCTTTCAAGAAAAACCCACAACTCCACTACTTAAACAGATAGTATCATCATTAACATTTTTTAGTGTTTACAAATCTTTATGGCTCTCTCTACTTGGCAACAAAAATATATACTAAAGTTAAAGTACAGTCTCACTAATAGAGCTGGAGTGTCTGTGCAGGTCATTCTGTGGGCTTACGCCTGGTACCATGGATACATATTAGGGTTCTGGAATGCCCTGGATAAATATTTATAAAAAAATTTAATACCATTATTTACCTTAAATTTACGACAAACATTGTTTATGGATATTATATTCCAGTTTTGCTTTGAAGTAGTCTCTAAAAGTTATATCTGAACTAAATGAAGTGTGACGGAGAATCTGGATTTGGATCCCAGTCCACCCCTAGACTTGTCCTGCAGTTACGGGTACTTGCCTGTATGCCAGCAGCAGAGTGATGTAGTAGTATATTTGGGTCTCAATTGCATTCATGGGTTGGAGACCTTAGCGTGCTTATGTGAATTCCTGTATTGCCTATTTGAATTTTCTCTGTGTATTTTGTTTTGTTCCCAGGTCTCAAGTTTAAAAAACATGAACACATAGATTGCTACCCAAAACTGTTCCAGCAAGGAGGTCACTGTGTGTGTGCATGCCCTGCAGGAGCATCTGTACCCATGGTTGAGAATTCTGGTTAAGGACACTAAATATTAAGCAAACAGGCTGCAGCATTTATCTACGCAGTTAAATGGGCCAATCAGAGCGCAGAATTTAGTTAGTCAAACAGATATGAAGATACAGCAAGCCAACGATATAGCAAGATTCAACTAACCAACTGTGCATAATTCAGGAAGCTGGTCAGATTGAAAAATTCAACGAGCCAACAAAAAAATACAGTATTTTTCCAGCAAATCATACTGCAAGATTGAACTAGCCAATCAAATAGCAAGAATGCAGTATTCAGCTTACCAGCACTAACATGGGAGAATCACTAAGACAGTTAAAATATTTGTTAAATGTACTGGTTTAAATGCATACTGTGTGTTCACTGCTGTGACATTTCAAGCAACAAGCGCATTTATAATACTGCATAAAATGTTTTCTAATTCAGCGTAACAGTGAAATATGCTGTGCTGACTATGCAGGATGTCCAGTGGGCTGAGGAATAGTAAAAAAGGCAATTTGCCCTGAGTAATCCTCTTATGGTGTGCAGCATGTCCAGTGGGCTGAAGGAGCTGGGGCATGATGCAGTCAGGCTCCAGAAGTGGACCGAGCAGCAGCTGAGCAACATGGCCCAAACACACACAGAGGGCAGCCAGCAGCTGCACATATTGCTGCAGGACAGAGTGGTAAACTGTGTGTATGTGTATGGCTGTGTTCATGTTCAGGGTCACTGTTAAAATGCCTAATTGGATTAAATGCAAGTATGCATTTGAGCTTGTTTGGGAGCTTTCATAACTCAACACAGCAATATTGAAAGCAGTAAAACAGAGGTGACCTCCCATGAGGGAAAAAAAAAGCATATGACTGCACTGCAAGTTCATGCGAATACATAATGTTTTATCATTATCATTAGATGCACAGTATGTGTGAAACAGCTGTACACACCAGTACATTTGTGTCTGTGTAGGATGTGGAAGCAAAGTTGAAAGCACAAATGGATCTTCTTTCTGGCCATGTGGAAAGTGTGGAGAGGCGGCTGGAAAAAGAGCGTTCCACAGATCTGGTCAAACGATCGGAGAGCAAATTTACCAACAGGATCAATAACCTGGAGAAGAGCTTCCGAGATGAATTGGAGCAGATGAGGACAGAGTATCAGGCAGGTCAGTGTACCAGTCAATTGAATTCTGTCTCTTCAAGGAAACGTCACAACAAATGCATTTTCCCCCCACAAATGGTTCAAATATGGAAGATATTAAGGATAGGGGCTTGAAGAGTGTCTTGCCAAATGTTATTGAGAGATGTTGTGGAAACGTGAACGCAACAGTGTGTCTTAGATCTTCAGTTTAAAGGTTTGTTTATGAGCCTGCCAGTTGTGGTCATGAACAATTTTTCAGACCATCACCTCCACAAGACAAGTGGCCAAAGTCTATAAAAGCTGAAACATCTGTCACTGTTATATATGTCCATTTAAATAACAGCTTATGGGACTTGTAAAAAAAAAATAAATAAAAAAATCAAGCAAACAATCTATCCATGAACAGCCGATATGTCGGTGTAAATTGTGATTGATTATTGGAAAATCTTTTCAGCTTAACTTTGTCTTGGTCTGGAATACTGGCTGCAGGTCAAACACAAGTAGTTTAGCCTAATGCATGCAAGTCGGGTTGTTTTGCTTTCTGTGTACACCAATTCTATGTGGCTTGCATAGTAAATAAACACATCCATTCTATATAAAATGAAATAACGGTTATATTTTATGAACATTTCAAGCATACACTAAATGCCTGTTCTGAAACCTCTTCTAATAGTGACTTTAGCTCCATTAAAAGGACACACATCTCTGGCACAGATGTCTGCATAGAAAAGCAGTGCCAATGCACTGGGATGGTGTTGTCCGGAATGATGGAGAACCATCTGATTCCTAGGGAATTAGTTTGTGGTTTCTGATCCAAAGTTAAGTATACACTTGAACTACCTCACATCACTAATGCTCTTGAGGCTAAATGGAATCAAATCATCACAGCAATGTTTCAAAATCTAATATAAAACCTTACCCAGAAAAGAACAGGGGGTTGTGGCAGTATAGGTGTATAGGTGGTGCAATTTCCAGCTAATATTGTTGATGGAAGAATGCAGGTGTCTACAAATGTTTAGGCTGAAAATGTAGCTTTCCAACTAACACTCTTCAAACAGCAGTTGTTTCAGGTCTCTGGACATCGATCCTCCTCCAATTTCCACCACATTTCCTCCCAAAGTGCTATCCTTTCCCAGAGAGACTCCAAACACTTGACACAAGACACTAGGTCAACTCAGTAAATAAAACCAGCAACAGAAAACTTGACAAATCAGCATTCAGTCTGTACCCAGTAACACAGGCTAGAGGCTCTCATTCAACATCTCACTTTGTTCTAAAGCAGTAGGAGGGAGGCTATGCATTATAGATGAGACTCTCAACACACTCAACATTCAATCACAGAAGGCCTACAAGTGTTTGTAGACCAAGCTTTTTTCTATGTGTCTGTCAACTCTTGATGGACAGGGTTCCAGTCAGCCCTGGATGCAATCGGTTCCCTGAGAGACATCGGTGACACCAAGGCCAAACTAGACAAAGGAGAACTGCAGAAAGACATCAGACAGATTCGGAGGAAAATGGCAGCACTGCCAGATGCCTAAATTAAAAGGAACCAAGAGGTGGCAAAGGATACTATGAAGAACAAAGTTTTTTTAAACCAACATTATTATCCCGCAATTGTTTTCTGGGAGATTAAGTGTATTAAAGATAGAAATCTATAGGAACAATGTCACCACTGATATCACTGCACTATATTAACATATGATTAAGAAGGAGTTTAATTGCCTCTGTTAGTTTGATGTGATAATAGATAAGGTAGGACTTTAAATACGCGGTCCTAGAATATTCTATTGTAATCAGTTACTCTCTGTCTTCACTGTGACCTTTTAAGAAATCATAATAAGGGCATACAATCAGTCCAAATAGAACAAGATAGAGTCCATGAGTAGTATCTAACTTTGAGCAGTATCTAACTTTAATCTAAGCAGTTTGTTGTGGCTTCCCAGAGTAAACAAGCAAATTAGCCCAGTCACAGTTTTCATTCATTTTCTCAGTTGGTTTATTTCCCAAAAAGTAAACAGCCTTCTGTAATTGAAAACAAATGAGTAAGTTTGTTTATCTACAGAATTAATTCACCTGTCCACCTATTAGGTGTTAGAAGTGCTCATGATTTCAAAGGTTTTGTGTTAGATTCTTAAGCAGATTTGAAGAGGCCAGAACATCTATGCATCCACTCATTGATCCATTAAGCTCTTAAAAACAGCAGAAATGACAAATGTGCAGCCGTCAGAGGAGAGGCGCATGAATTCCTGGTAGGAACCAAAACAATATACATTTTAGTATTTGTTGCTGCTGCATGAGAGGAAACATCCTTCTTATTTCATTTCGCCAGAGTGCTATTTTTTCATTGGTGTCATGTAGATGATAAAAGAACACAAATCTTTTTGTTGTGTTCAAAGCCTCTCTCAATCAAAACAAGCCTCGTCACTGAAGTGACTTCCCATGCAACATCACAAGCAGCATTTTTGCCTTTTCTCCAATGTTGTGCCAAAATCCAGAGGAGCCTTTAGGATTTATTAATAGCAAATAGTGCTGGATGTCAGCGCTGCTCATTTCAGATTTTAATTAACAGTTTCAGAAATGAAGCATTCTAGAGATCCCTTTGAGATCCCTTTGGATCTCATAATTGTAATGGTCAAATTAATGTTTCAGGAAGGCACTAAACCCAAATTAAACTGCAAAGCAATCCAATATAAATACACTGCACATCTGTATAAATGCTAATTGTAATTAACTGACAATACATGATCATTGTGTACACTCAAACATGCTCAGTTCAATTGAAGTACTTTATGACGAATGAAGCAGGATGACAATCCATAAATATGCTTGGCTGGACTGGGAATGTATTGAAGGTATTGGCTTTTGCTTGGCAGATTGGTGATGAACCTGAGTGAATGAGTTTGTGAGGCACTGGTGCTCAGGGGTAGAGGCGTTTGTGGAACTCTAACAGTCTCAAGTCTCCATCTGCTTCAGCCTCCAACAGCAGGGTCTACAAGTAAACAAAACCAAGAATAAAACTGAAGAGTCATTTTAAACACAGCAACACTGTAATTATCATTCCACTTACGATGCCTTTTTGTTAAACCCTTTTATTTTGCTACACCATTTAAATGCAATTACTTAACAACATGTGATGTAAAAATTTAATTCCTCAATAAATGTACAAAATAAAAAATAAATCTAAATGTAAAACAGGTTTGAGCACTTCAGACTGTTTACTACTGTCCTAAATACAAGAAGAAATAACAAAAAGAGAATACAATGAAAAAAGTGCTAAAACAACTTGAGTTTAACAACTCAAATAAAAAGGATCTTGCACAACACAGTTACATGTTATTTATTTTGATCAGGAATTGTTTTTCTCTACTACTTACAAACACAAATGTATTGATTGGAAATTTAGAATCTGCAGCAAAATTTGTCCACTTGTGATTTTCAGCACACTTTTGTTATTCAAACTGCAATTTCTAAGAATTAATAAAACATACATATAGACTATTGGTGTTTGTAGTAATTCGTCTTGGATTAATAAGTGAATCCTGCATTTTAACTTGTTCTTCTCCTCAGAAATGCACAATCTCAGTTATATGGTGTGTGATATCATTGTAAGTGTGTGTGCTTACATCAATCAGCTGCAGGTCATCTTTGGCGTGTAGGTGGCGCAGCAGGTACCAGCGGGCCACTGATGCAACCGTTTTGGCTTCTTCCAAACATGGGCCATAAACAATCTTCTCCAACAGACGCCTTGTTTCCCTTGAGGGTCAAATGGACAGTCATAATGATAAATAAAAGAGAAGCGGAGAGTGAACCAGTATCCAAAGTCAATATTTATGGCAGCCACAGCAGACAGCAAAGCTTCCACTTGCTAGCTAAATTGCTGCTCTGGTCAAAATGCCAAGAGGGTAAAGTGAGCTTATTGAAAAGAGACCTTAGAATACTGATGTGTATCATAATGCTGCATGTGTGTGTTACAAGGGATTCATGTGCTAAAAGAAAAACTCCAGCATTTTTTAACCCTACATGTTAAATCTGTAGCGTAAGGCCGATACAGACATTTTCAATGCATATGCCTGTACTTGAAATAGGGCAGGAAAAAAAGTACTCAGAACACACTGTGACATAAATAACATTAACATTATGTGATACATATTTTTTGTAGAAACATTTCAGGAATATTTGAAAAAAATTCAAGGCACTATTTTTGAAAAAGTTCATATAGAAAATATGCTTTTCAGAGATGGAACTATGTTTTACAAAAAGAAAACTGCTCATTTATTACCAGTGCAGTGGTTTAACAAAGACCACTGAAAAGACATTCCCTCATGCCTTTCTCATAACAATGTTACATAAGCATGTATTTCAAATGTTTATTCATGGAATTAGGCATTTGTCTAGTGGCTTCTATAATGAGAGTGTATAGAATCTATAAAACATGAATTATTTTTTTAAGTACAAGAGAACAAAGTGATTGGGCAAAGTAGGTGCTGGTATAATACAAATGTGGCTGATAGGAAAGGAAAATCACCAGACTATCGCTTTGACACAGCTGCCCACAACCTACACTACTCTCTTCTCCTGCCTACCTGGCACCCATCTTAATGGAATACTGAAGCAGAGCCTGAAAGAGCAAGGCTGGAGGGGAGGGGACCAGCTTCAGAACTTCAGTGCAGGCATCCCGCACAAGGTCCTTCCACTCACTTCCTTCAACACCAGCCTGGAGACACACACATACATACGACAAGCTTAGTCACTGCAGTCTGTACACGATATCTCAATAACATTTTCATAATATTTTAATTTACTGTTGAATTAATCTCTGACTTTAGCAGTTGTATGTCCCTTGGCAATATTTAAGAAAGTAATCTCCATATATAATCCCCTCATGTGCATTATATAACCCTACAACTGTGGTTCCTTCTACAAAGGTTTTTTTTTTTTTTTCCAAAATTCATACGATCATTGTACATCATAACAAATGAGGAAAATACCTACAGTGACATCCAAGCCCCCCAACCGCAACTAAAATTCTTTACAAAGCCCCTATACATCTCATTTATCTTAATAAATTACTATAAATACACAAGCAGGAACTATTTTTGGCCGGTTTAGACACAAATATAACCACAATCAAAATAAATGAAAGCAGGATATGAAAAAGTTCTGCATATTTTAATAAAGAGATGAACGAGAAGCTATTCATGGGGCCTAATGTAATTTAAGACGCAATGCTGGAGTCAGTTTAAAACGAAAAGAGTAATTCAGCGGACTGAGCAGGGATAATTACCACACTACAAACTGTGAGACAGAGGGGGGCAAAGAACAGTGAAGGGGAAAACAAGGTCAAATGTTGCTTTGTAAGACTGGGGGGCATAATGTCTAAAATAATATTGTTCCCTTCTACACCCTACATAGACGCTGAACTCATATTTGTTAACAACATCTTGTGAAAAACACCGGAATTTTTCCTTTATGAGGACTCAATTTTAACATCTTCCAAAAAACATGAGATGTAAGTTATAAATGTTGACTATTTTGGCACTAAAATTCAATCAATTTAATATCAAACTGAACATGGAATTTTATATTTATTTCATAAAGACCGAACTGAAATCCTAGACTAGGTTTACTGTGTGAAATATTAGTAATCCAGCTTTAAGTTTTATCAATCTGTTTTCATCTTTAGTCTGGCTAATTTTGAAACAGAATATTAAATCATAAATCCACCTCTCTTGTTTGCATTTTAATTTATTTGCTAGAGTATACAGTCATTTCATAAAATGCCTTTTGGATAATTATGGTAACTGAAAGTAAGGTCATACCCACGCTCGAGTAAAGCTTTGAGGGGTCACACTCTTCTTGTCTTTTCACTCTCAGAGCGGCTCTACTAGAATGTGAGTGAAAGGTTCTTTTAACACCTCTGCTGATACTAGGACCCATCCCTCCTCCCATGTGTCTGAGGAGTGTGGAGACGAGAGACATTCTGATCCTCCTGTCAGCCTGAGCTGTTTACTTTTCCATTGCTTTATTGTCAGCAACACTAATACAACTCCCTGCTTTTTCTCACTCCAGTGTCTAATTCTAGGAGACAACACAGGGTTTTCAGCTCAGTGTTTGTCTCTCATCTGTGTTTAAACTTTTCTACAGCTGGACATCCAAATATTGTAATGAGGTGCAGCACAGTACAGTAAAAATAAAACAGACGTGCAGTTTTTCCCTTGAGATATTACTTAATACAACAGCGGGTGAGAGCTATTTCTGTCTTCCTATCTCAAATGTATGCAGTGAACACCCACTTTTATTCAAAAATGATGTTTAAAATAAAGAAGATTATTGTCTCGAGTCCAAAAGTCAGTGAAGAGTTATATACCAACCATGCATGGGGCGAGAGCAAGCAGTGCCAGCCGGAGAAGGCTTCCAATCTTTCCGCTGTGATGGCCTAGCTGAGAGGCCAGCTGGAGACTCTGCTTGAGGGCCACTGAGGCCTGGGCCAGGAAACCTTGAGAGCGGTACACCTCTGCCAGCCACTGAGAAAGAGACAAGGAGAGAGGGAGAGAGAGTAAAAACATAAACGTACACATTAAAGGAAATTATTAATATAAATGTGTTTTTAAACTCAACATCTGGAGGTTTCGGGAGAATAAGAAGTCTTATTTAACACCAACAACTATAAAATATATCTACTTTCAAAAATGTTGATGAAAAGTACTGCACAAGAAACTTAAAACTGTGATGCAGTACTTACGTGCCAGGCAGACACTGACGTTGGGTTGGCCATTACAGCAGCACTGAGTTGATCTAGTTCTGCTGCTGGTACACATTTACCAGCATCAGACATCAGGAGGCGTTCACACTGAACCTGCCTCTGCAACAGAACCACTGCAGGATGCTCAGGGGACACACTAAAAACCTGTGATATCCAAACACACACATACAGGCAATCACATACACACATGACCATGCAAAAACGAATATATTTACTATGCATCTTCATAACAACAGAATAATATAGCTTCTTTGAGCAAAACTGAAATAGAATTGAACGAGGAGCCAAGAAGCAAACACAAAGTTCAGAAAAACAATGACATTATGAGAAAGTGTGACTAATAGGTTGACAGAGGGGAGAAAGTGACAGATGGGACAGATTCAGATATATTTCCGCACCTAAAGCTATAAATAATGATGGTCAGACTGCCTGCATCTGCACCTGTGGCCCACTCACATGACAAAGACAGGTGATGAGAGATGGGGTGACCAATGAGAGAGAGGGAGAGAGAGAGATGGAGAGAGACACTCAGAAATAGTGGGAGAAGGAGGACGTTAGGGTGAGGGAGGGAGAAAGACACACACACACACACACACACACACACACACACACACACACACACACACACACACACACACACACACACAC
>JBBJLR010003806.1:0-14216 GCA_037577145.1 Brachypetersius gabonensis | reverse complement strand
ACACACCTTCACACACACCATCATACATCTACACACCTTCACACACACCATCATACATCTACACACCTTCACACACATCATCAAATATCTACACATCTTCTCACACACCATCATACATCTACACACACGTTGTAGCTAGGTTTATTAGATTAATTTTGCACATTGTAATTCATAAAGGTCTTGTAAGATTGCTGAAATCATAGTTAAACGCATTACACAAGTTACAATAACACATATTTACCAACTGTTACAGCTCACTCCATCTTGTCGTTGATTTCATGTTTAATTTCATGCTCTTCTGCCACGGCCTGTCTTCATTTACGTTTGACATAGATGATTCTGTCACGCTCTGCTCCACCTGTTTTATTTTGAACATTTTCACCTGTCTGCTTGTACCCCCCCATCCCACCGGTTCCAGGTTTACCGTTGTGTATCTATACCCGTCTGTTTGTCCTTCATAACACCTACGCCATCTATGTTGTTTTTTAACTTGTTTTGTACAATATATCAGTATTTATGTTTGTGTATAAAGTACTTGTGTTGCATTTGCGTTACACCAACTGAGTTACCTTTGACATGCTTCATCAGTGACAAGCTGAAAGCCAAAGTCTTTTCTTATTCACTATTCTCTACAAGGAGGGGAATAAGAGCTTTATGCACTGTTGATTAACTTCTCCACCCGCTGGACTGTGACGCTGTTTGCCCATTGTGTCCTGACATGAAGGGACCCAGCTGACGAGTTGCCCACCGCTCACTTTGCCAGCACACATTGCAAAGGTTGGCAGCTCTTGTCATGTGCAGCTAGAACATGTAGTTATTGGTCTCGTTGAAAAACAGCCCCCACCCCTCGATTGGCCTTGGCAGGGAACTGAGGGCCAGTCAACTTGCCTGGCATACATTTATCAATGACCCCAGGCCATTGGGCCAGTAAAACACTGCAGTGATTTGTCTCAGGCTTTCAGATTCCAGATGGACCCACCCATTGTAAACAAGATGTGTTTGGTTTATTCCTTTTCCTAATGATGGTGGCTAATCTGACACCATTAGTCTGACTCCGGAAGACCTGACCAAAGGAAGAGCTTGCTTGGCTACATTAACATACCACTAAAACATGATAGGATCTTTTTTTGTTGTACATTTTAAGGGTTTTACCTTTTTAAGCAAGGTTTACTATAATAGTAAGATGATTATACTATTTTAATATTAACTAAAATTGCAGACATGTATGTGTTTAAGGTCTGGAGCAGGGGTGTGGAACTCCAGTCCTGGAGGGTTGTGGTCCAGCACCTTTTGGGGATTTCACCTCATCGGTTAATTGTCAGGTTTAGTGAATGTGTTTGAGAAGGAGAACCATCAAACTGTGCTGGACACCGACCCTCCAGCTTAACACCCCTGGTCTAGAAGGTCCTGAATGCCTTTCCCAATATATAAAGGTGTGTTTAACACCAAAAGGATTCAGAAAACTAAATGACAAAGTGGAGAATGAGAAAAGCCCAAGGGTTTTTCTTGATGATATAGAGCATGTAAATATCCCAACTCGATAAAAGAACCAACAAAGCAGTTACTATCCCCTCTGGAGAAATCTCACGCATGCCGTTATGGATTTTGTGCTGTCAGCGTTTTGTTGGTGTTTTGTTGCGCAGAACAAAAATTGTCTCCTCTATCAATAATGATAAATGGCTTCAGAATTACATATAGCACGGGTCAGTGAATCAATAGGCCTTCCTTATCCACACATATCTCCTCTCCAAAGCAATAAGTAATAAATGGATTGTACTGGGGCTTATTTTTGTTAAATTGTGCCACATCCTGAGCCTGGCAGTGTTTTCATCCCTCTGCTGTCCTTGTTTTCCAACCACACACACACACACACACACACACACACACACACACACACACACACACGCAAAGCTTCTCTCAGTGGTAGCTGTCAGTCTTCTTCCAGAAGTTGAATCGAGTCTCAGTGTGGGAATTTGTTTGATCTGCTCTGTATGCATTTCACCCCCTGCATTCTACTTTGTGCTAGTTTAAAGTTGTTAGATTAAACTCTGAATTTCACATCCTGAGTGTGGGTTCAAGGTGAAGTCCAGGTTACTTTGGGCACTAACACCTCTTACCCCTTATAGATGATGAGGCAAGTACTTTCTGTCTTAGATTTGAAGTGGATCAGTTATTGGTTCAGAACCAAGGCCCGTCTCGTCTCAGCATTTCACATTGGAGAGAGTGAAATAATTCTATTCTACCATTATTGTATTATTGAGTAACTTAGCACTTATTTTTATGCTTAATCAAGTAATCAAATGCTCAATTTATAACCATTTTTATTTAATGAGATTTACCAAAAACATGAGCTCTTTCATGAAAAGCTGTTGTGGGTTTCCTCCCTTTCAGTGAAGCAATGTGAGAGTTTCTCATTGCTGTCATGTTGGCTCAAGAAAGAAGGACACAGATGCAGGAGTTAATCAGAAATAGTCGCTTAAGATCAATGCACTTGGCAAAACAAAAACTAGAAGACTCTCTCTGAGTCATGATGAAGGGACCCGTTCAGCTCAGAAAATGGTCCTGATTCGTGAGTTGCTCCTGTCCAGGAGCCACAAGGGTCAGAGTTTCTTCTGCATCCAAGTCTACGGGCACTTCAGCCTTCACGCGAGGGGTACCACGTACCACACACCCACACCCACACCCACACCCACAGTTCTTGTCCAGCCAGTGTATCAGAGCACCCCAAAACATGACCCAAAGGCAAGGGATAGTGTGCCCGACAGCTGGAGCTTTTAAAGCAAGAACATGAACACATGGACCAATCACAAAGCACAAGCAATAATCACTGAATTAACAAACAGGACGGGACACCTGGAAACACAAAGGAGCTAAAGCAGGTAATCAGTGGGGAGAACATGAGGGCTGACAGGAGGCAGGTGTGTTGCCCAGCTGCCTCACATGCCAGGATATACCATGATGCAGACAGAGGTGGGTGTCAGAGCTTTGGTGAGCTAGACCGCTGGGGGCATGGCATAGGTGGCATAGATGTGACAATTGTGGAGAATCTTAAACCTCTCCCACTTTGTAATTTAACAAGACACTGGTAAAAGGATTGTTTTTGAAATGGTCCCTTTTTTAAAATACTATCTTCAGTGTTATTTGGATAATTATGAAGGTGGGTTCAATGAAGAGACAAAAGAACAATTGCTAAACATCTGTTTCAAACTGTTGATCTTAATTCAGATCGGTGCTACAGGCTTCAGGGTTTGGACAGTTGCTTTCTCAGAGTGTTTTTAAATTAATGGGTTTTTGGTTTTTTTTTGGCCATTTCGGCCATTCAGAATGTTTACTTCCAGAGTTCCAGCATAATCCAAAAATACCAAACTCCCTGAAACACAGCTAGTCCATTCTGCCCAACCCATGAGACTGCTAGAGTATTAAAGCTCCAGTTGAGAGCTTCTACTGCAATAACTGAGGCTTTTGAACTGCACCCGCTGAAACTTACAACATATATACGTTTATTACACTCTCTTAATAAACTGGCAGGCAGTCCAGAGGAGACAGAGCCTCTTACAGGCTGAGCCCTGATTGAGGCCATGAATATTTAATGTTTTATGAATATTTATGAATCAGACATTTATGTATTGTTGTGAATAATTTTCCTGAAGCTGAGACTGTGTCTGGTCAGCCTGCACAACACACACTAAATGTGAGACATAGAAGATATAATGCAGTATACTGTATTTATTTTTTGGAATACGTTGACAACATATTGCAGCATAGTCCAATTTAATGCACTGTTTGGAGTGCAGAGGCGCTCATAGCAACAATACTGGCATTAATGTAGGCAGGATTGGGTAAAATGGTACGGATACTACAGAAATGTCTTTAAAGATACATACCAGTGTGTTAACTGAAGCAGGGGCGTATCCAGGGTGGCAAGACCAGGAGCTCTGGGCTGAGTGAACATCTAATGGGCCAGAGTCAAAATTTCAAGAAATTAAAATGTTCTAAAACAGTCTAAAACTGGTGTGTGCTCTCCTTTACACTCACTGTTTGCTGCACTTTCACTCGGCATGCTGCCGCTCGGCCGCTCTTCGCTTGTGGGTGGAGACTATCCTGAAAGTTCTCCTGTGTTCAGAGATCTTGTGTTTTTTCTCACTTGTTTCTAAAACTTCAAATACAAGAAATGTGTTTTTGTTCTTAATGGACATTTTCATGTGACGATTAGTATTACACTCCAACAGTGACGATTAGTATTACATGTTTTTAAGATGGCAGTACCTCTGGTTCTTTGTGACATTACAACACCAAACAAAGCTCGGCATGACGTTTGACACCTCGAGCATTAACACAAACCGGGGCCAGGAAGTCGTGGGTTCAATTTCCAAGACCTCTAGGCACCTCTGAGGTACCCTGAGCAAGGTATGGTCACCAAACTCTGCTCACCGGGCGCCGTGTTCCTGGCTGCCCACTGCTTCACTTGGTGAGCAGGTTAAATGCAGAGGAAGAATTTTGTGCTGTTCACATATGACAGAATTTTCACTTCACTTTATATAATGAGCTGTTGTGTCGTATGATGACAATTTACCATTTATTGCACTGCAGCTTGTGTTCTAAGGGTCAAGCCTTTTAGTAGATAGAGGTCAAATTAGAATGACCTCAATTTATAATAATTGAAAATGACCAGTTTAATACACCTTACCCAGAAAGTCATTCTAATGCAATTACTGTATTTTTTTATCGAAGTGCACCAGAGTGATTCATTTTCATAATAAACTAAAGACTCTGCTTTCTGAACATATCTGTATGTCTGAATATGCAGTTTTTTATTATTAGCTTGGTGTTTTTGATACAGCAGACTAAACACTGTATGAAATGAACTATAAATGAACAGTAGTGTGGCTCAGGATTTAACAAGCTAATTATGGAGCTTTTGAATTTGAAGGACTTTGTTTGGCCCAGAATAAGAACCATGGACCCATTGTGCCCTAAAAAGAAATCCTAGAATCACCCCTGATGCCTCACAGCGACTGAGGATTTTTAATTGAAAGTCTTGTTTTTAACTTAATGTGCAGTAATCGTCTCCAGAGAAAAAAAAAAAATTATAGTCACCCGCATTTGTGAGAGAGTTTGATCTGATCCTTACTGTTATACAGTACTGGGCAAACTCTGCAAATTTTTTAAGACCATTTTCCTCTGTGTAATAAAGTGTCTCTCTGCGAGCAGCTCTTAATATAAAAAAAAATGCAAACAAACAGGAATGTATCAAGATTAGTTTGTTTGTAGTTGATATTTTGGGAGCTGGTAGGAGAACACAGGTTCGGTTCCAGATTCCTCCTCGATTCCTCCAGCCGTTGTTTGGATTTGTGAAACTCCATCAGCATCTCCTGATTTAATTTAATGAAAGACTGACTGAGTCAAACCAGATTTCTGATAGAAACTACAAGTAATACTAGAAACACATTGATATGTTAAAATTAACATCACTATTTGCTGTAGAATAATATTTGTATTACTCTGTATTTAATATATTTAGTAATATTATCACTGCTCATCTAAACAATTGATAGTAAATATTACATTTACATTCACGGCATTTATCAGGCGCTTTTATCCAAAGCGACTTCCATTAACTACAGTCTCCTTGGAGCAACTTGGGGTTAAGGGTCTTGCTCAGGGACAGACTTCTGCACAGTACTGTAAATTAGACCAGTGTTTAACCTGTGTAAATTTAGGTGGATGAAGTGTGTCAGGAGCACGAAAAAGCAGGATTGGGAACCACTGCCTTTTATTCTGCTAAATATGTTATTGAAGATATTTTTAATACACTGTCTAAGCACCACATCATATTCAAAGTTGCACAGGGATGGAAATGGGGCGGATATTGGGAGACTGTGTTTTGTCAAAGAGAGAAAAAGACAACTATGATCATTTCAACATTTCTGATCTCTTTCTCTACTGAAGTTTGTGTGTGTGTGTGTGTGTGGGGGGGGGGGGTGTTAGAATGTATGTGTGAGAGATAACAGAAGCGAAAGTGGAAAGAAAAAAAAAAAAGTAATATGTAAAGAGCAGCATAATGGCGTCCTCGGGGCGAGACCTTCACATGTTTGAGAGAGTGAGGAGAGGTGGCTGAGCGAGATCATCCCAGAGTGGAGCGAGGGTTCACGAGCAAGAGCGACAGGGTGCAGAAAAGACCAATAGAAAGAGAGAGAGAGACAAGGAGAGAGAGAGAGAAAAAGAGAGAGAGAGAGAGGTGAGGGGGTGAAAGCATTAGTCAGTGAGAAACTGTAATAAATGCTGTCTCTCTCATCGCTGCCTGTCTCTCACACTGTCTCTTTTCCTCCCTGCTTTGAGAGCCAGCTGTTTTCCCTCACACTGATCTCAGTGTGTTTGTCTGACACATTATACCACGTCCTATATCCCTGTATGCGGCACTGTGTGGTCTCTGTTTCTCTGCGGCATTTGTTTGCCCCCTTTACCCCGTCCATCAGCCCCAGGACCACCACTCAGCAGGTATTGTTCAGGTGATGGATCATTCTCAGGGCTGCAGTGACACTGATGTGCCTAAAACAAAATTCTGTGGACAGAAAGGGTCCACTGATGAAGAACCAGAGGATGAGCACAAACTTCTACATATACAAGGTGGACCAGCAGGGTGGTTGTGTCTAATAAAGTGGGCAGCAACAGTGCCATGTCTGATCCTCTTACGCCTCCTGTGATCCTAGGCCTGTCAGGATTAATTGCCATGTAAGCGATTAATAATTTAATTGTCCTTATTAGACTCACTTGATTCCTCATTTTTTAGCATTGTTTTACATTTCTTTAGTGTCATAAGAAACTCCCACTGAAATCTATCTTAGTGTACACTTTTGACTTCCCAGTTTCGTCCTATACTGTTGTATTTTTGTGCTAACAATGAAAAGCAATGGCCTCTTTCCAAGTCCATCTGTTGTCATGGCAACATTTCAACCTATCAGAAAGCAGTGATGCAGTCCCACTTTTGGCCCTGCCGTCGGGCAGCTCGAGTGTGGCTCAGGTCTCTTTATTTATAGTGAAAAACCACTTGTTGGCGGTATGGCATGGTTCTTTTTTTCCAGAGGAAAAGAGATGTTGAAAAAAAAAACTGTTGATCTGAAACCGACAAAAAAACTAAACTCGGCTCATCATTACGCACGTTTCCAAAGAAAAAAGGGACAGGCTGAGAATAATGTTCCATGTTTCCATTTTTTACTTCTAGTTCAGTGTTTATTATTATAGATGGTTTATATCTGTGTGGTTGGTGTACTTCTGGAACTGTTCCATCTCATCTCAGCATCTCATAGCAATATGAGATACTGTATATGTAGCTTATATGACAATACATTTTACTTTGACTTTTACAATTTACTTTGACTTAATTTAGTTATGATTTAGGTAGAACATCACAGGATCTCACTACATTCACAACCACAGCAACCGCTGGCACTGAATCATTTACCTGTCTGTCATACAGGTGCCATGCGATCAATCAGGACCTGTAATCTCAAAAACAGCAGACCTGCGCAGAAGCAGCTGCTCACCTGCTGCTCATTATAAGTGTGTAAACAGGTTTTCTCCTCCCTATTTATGGGGAAACATGTCAGGCTGAGTTCATTATGAAGAAGCCTCTTTTCACTGAAACACACACTTATATACACACTACCTGTCAAAGGTTTTTGCACATACTGACATTTTCTACATTTACAGTTGCTCACTTGGTATTTACTCAGTATTCTTTGTTAATAAATACATTTACAGTTCCTTTATTAACCAGAAAATATCCATTTTTATTCATCACTCATGACCTGCAGCATGAAAGCCACCTCATATAATTATAATGTGGCTCAGTAGATATTTAATGAGTTATTAAGTGATGAAACAGTGCATTTAAAGTTAAAGGACAGTCTAGAATGACTCAACCAGTTAATAGGATGTCAGACCTGCACTTACAGATTCATTATCTTATAAAGGAAACTTGTTTTATAAGATATTGTCATAGTTTCATAGTATACTCAGCAACTTCCCATCGTTTAACAAGAATAAAAATCTGTGGCGTATGGAATGAATGGAAAAAATGGGAGCTCCGGTTTTCTTCTCACCACCAGAAACATGCCTGCATTGGGGATAGGTCAATTGAACACACTAAATTGTACCCAGGTGTATGATGTGTGAGCGTGAATGATTGTCTGTGTCTGTATGTGGCTCTACAACGTGCTGGTGACTGTCAAGGGTGTACCCTGACTTTGCCCATTGCAGCTGGGATAGGTTCGTGATACCCCCACCTCCCCTGACCCCGACCCCAAGTGCAGGACAGAGGAGTAGAAAATGGTTGGAGGGATGGATGGATGGTAAAAAACATAACCAGTACAGAAAAAAAACACATAAAGCTGTATTTACATTGTGCTTTCTCTCTCTCTCTCTCTCTTAGGAGAGGAAGCTCTGTGCTCACCCTTTCCTGGAGATCTACAGGGGTCGGCTGATCCACTATATGAGTCCACTGGCCCGGCAGGGGGATTTCTATGTGCCTGAGGTCCGAGAGACTCCGAAGAGACCACAGGAAGGGGAGGAGTCAGAGGAGGACAGGAGGACTGACATCACAGGTAACATCTCTCCTTTCTGCTTGATCTGTTGGGTAAAAATGTGAGTTCCAGGGAGTTGACAGAGTTAAAACAAAAAAATGGCTCGATCTCAGTCTCCTGGTCCTTCTGTTGTTAATTGATATCATCTTTAAGTCTTACATTCCTACCCAAAAAGCTGCAGTTTCTAAAGTGGTCGCCCTTGAAAATGAGTTAGATGACATCAGACATTATTGTTCATAGTGAACTTTTATGAACCTACAGTAGTGTGCAAATGTCCAAGTCACCTATGCAATTTTTAGAAAAAATTTCCTGTGTTAAAGCGTGTCTTTCTTCCAACAAAGTTTAGAATAAATGCAAACAGACAAAAAAAACATCAAGATTAGTTTTGTTTGTAAAAAAAAAGTAGATATTGTAAATATTTTGTGAGCTGGTGAGGAGGCTTTTAATGGTTTATTTAAAATATTAATCAAATATTTCTTCATTTTGGTTTTGAAAAGAACTGAAATGCCTGTGTGCATGGTGTCAATGTCCTGGAGGAAAAAAGGCTTCATTTACAAGAACAGGAAAAAAGTTTTAAACTTATGTGAGTTAATGAAACAAAATTTGATTGGCCCATTCAGCATGACATGTAAAGGAAGAGTGGCTGCTAAAATCATGAAGAATAATAAAAATGGAAAAATACGTGGAGAGTGGTGAGATACTTGCCGAGGATTCGTGTTATATGACACTCGTCTGACTGAAAAATCCTTTTAGATTCTTTGGATCCAGTGATGTTTAAAGAATTGGGGAATTCTGGAATGAATCCAGGGTTGGTTCAAAAGCTTGAAGCATCAAAGTGCAATCTAAAATTTCACCAGCCTGACATTACATTCCTCAAATCCCTGCACTGTTCCATCATTCCATCCTGCTGTGAGGCATAACTGTAGGGCCCTTCTGAATAAAATATGAGACCTATGTCCACTCTAGACAAGTAATGAGAAGATTTTCACTTTATAGTCTAAATCAAATCAATTAAATTACTGTGTGTTAACCTTAATGGATACTGTTCAGTTCATTCATTATGCACAAATAAAAAAGATCAAGACTACTGCTGTGAGAGACATTGCTTTCTTTATAACCACCTTTGGTGGAAATGATTTGATCGATATCAAATCGAAAGGTTTTTCACACTGGCAGAAAACATGCATTCATATCTGAAATGGCAACCTCAAAAATGTGTCAATGATTTGATGCCAGGTACATTTTTGGAGCATTTCTATTGGTCCATTCATCATAAAGCGTTTATATAATGTAAAAAGCATCCGTCTTTGCTTAAATGGTTTAAACACCATTTGATATGATACGGAGAATGAAAGGTGTACACACTGAACATGTAATGGCACTTTTCCATAGAAACCGTATTGAGATGGTACTGAACTTGCAGTGTGCAGTCATGTGCGACACAGCGAAGGAGGACACAGATGCAGAGGGACTAGAAAACACAGACATCTAATCCAGAACGAGATGCAAAACAGTCTCTTTGAAAAACACAAGGGTGTGGAGACCTGAAACAGAGAACAGTCCTTTCACTCAGGCACTGAAGGTCTCTCTCTTGCTCCGGACTCGTGACAGTCTGGGACGTGAAGACGTTGCTCCGTAGCTGAGACAAACCCGATGCAGTTCATTATTATCCAGGAGTCACAATGAACGCAGGGTATCTGAAGCTCCGCAACGTGAATCAGGTCAGCCTGAGGATCATTCCCCCTGGCTGGTCAATGCTAGAACTACAGAAGAGAGAGAGCGAGCAATAAGTCTTCTGCTCAAAAACAGAAAGGGAAAAAAATTCAGTACGAGAGTGAGACTAAGATCCCAACAGAGAGAAGAATAGTGTTGATGATGAGGGTTTTATGAGGGAGAACTGACTACTGGAATGTCTGGGTTTAAATACAGGAGAGGAAAAAGAGGGAAAGTACACAAGAGCAAATAGGAATTCACACCCAATCTAAAAAACAAGACCCTAAACTTAAAGTATTTAGACCTGAAGGGAACACACCTGAACTAACCAGCAAACACCTAGCTACTCAATCAGGAGGGGGCGCGGATGCTCAGTCCGCTTCAGGTGGGCTGCTAGGCACCGCACACTAACATAAACATACCAGCACATGGAAGAGGGGGCGTGGCATGACTCCTCAGCTCAGTAGACTGGTGAGTGAGGCTGCTGGGGGCGTGGCAGAGGTGGCACGGATGTGACATACGCTTTAGTTTTCCAGTGTATCTCAGTCCGGCAACGGAGATTCTGAGTCCATTCTCTGCCCACAGTTTATTGCCGGTCATCGTCCCAAAACTGCGTCCATGGAGTCGAACCGGGTAAAAGGTTTTCTGTCAAAGCTGCTTGTTTAATTTTTTTATTTTTTTCTCGGCCTTCTTTAGCCTTGCAATTACACCTAACCCAGCTAACTTGTTAGCGATGTCCTGGTACACCTTCGCGTTTTTCACAGTGTCAAGGTTTGTAGCTCCGTGGTTGTTTTTTTTGTGCAGACAGTAAAAAACAATGACCTCTTTCCATGTTGCCATGACAACATTTTGACCAATCAGAAAGCAGTGATGCAGTCAGCTCAACTGCGACCTGCTATCAGTCTCGCTGCTGAGCAGTGCGGGTTCAGCTTGGGATTGGGTCACTTTGTTTGTAATGGAAAAACATTTGTTCATGGTACGGCACGGTTCCCTGTGCCAGCTGAAAAGCACCACATGAGTAGAAATTAAAGTGAATTTCAGTACTTGGCTGAGTAAGGTCCTGCAGAGCCAGATCTCTGAAGTTCAGGAATGTAGTGAATAAAGATCCTTTGAGATGTTCAGGTTCTAAATCCAGCTCTTCATTATACCTGCTCCAGATATAATGGGTCCTAGGTCTGTGAGAGGCAGCAGAACGAGATAGTGGGTGTTTGTGAGAGTGTTATGCATGTTTTATGAGCACTCTTTCTTTTAAATGGAGGTACTATCAGTTACACCACTTTTGGTTCTTAGACCGATCTCAGGAATGGTCCACATTTTTTGCTTTAACCCTTTACATAGGGACTAAGGAGAAGCATGGTGGTGTGTTCAGGTAAATACAGCACAGTGTAAACACAGCTTCCGTGTGTTTTCTTTCCGAACTTTTTTATGTTTGTATGTACACTACCAGTCAAAGGTTTTTGCGCATTACAGGTTTTACCACTTATCCATTTATTCCACAAACTACAGATTTCTATTCTTGTTAAACACTGGAAAGTTACTGAGTGAATAACTATACATGAAAATACATGAAATAAAGCTTTTCTTTGTAAGATGAAAGAACCTGTAATAGCGCATGTCTGATTCCTATTAACCGGTTGTGTGGTGATGCAGAGTCAAACTCCTTTATCTTTAAATGCACTCCTTAACTGTTTCCTTATAACACTTGTCTGGTGATCTACATTTTAATTCTAATTATATCAGGTGGCTTTTTGTAGGTCAGTAGTGATGAATAATAATATGACATTTTCTGGCTAATAAATATTAAGTAAGTAACATGAAAATGTAGAAAATCTCAGTGTGCGCAGTGTGGTAGTGTTTCTTGTGGCTCTGAGGCATTTTTAACCAGTATCAGCCGTGCAGATTTCCCTCTGTTAGCTGGGAAACTGTGTGTGTGTGAGTTTTGAGGGTTGTTTTGTTTACTCTTGGTTATGTAATTACTTACTGTGGCAAACCTTGTTTGGGTTTGAGAAAGGCGCTACATAAAAAGATACTTATTGCTATTATTTTTATTTTAATTTAATGTGGACCATCTGGGGTTCCACGAGGACCCATACAAGAACACTGCTTAATGACCATGCTTGATAAAGAGATCTGTGACTATGAAGCATCTTTCATGGGTTTCCAGAACCTTCTCATTATGTAATGCTTCTACATAAAGGGTTACTGAATTTTATAAAGGGTTCCTGATCAAACGGGAACCCTTTGTTTCTTCGTTGTGTATGTTGTGCTCTTGAGTGTCCTGCACGGCACACTCTTCATCCATCAGTTGGTCCGTTAGCTGTTCTGATGCAGCCTAAGTTCAGTGTGATTTAATTATAACTTTAAGGGAAGGTAGTCAGGTAGCACAACCGTGTGACGCTACTCGCATAAGGGTCAAGCAGTGGTTTTCTGAACATTATGTGAAGGTTCTGTACCAGTTCAAGAACTTTCATTAGGTGAAGGTTATTCAAACTTTAAATTGGTTCATTTAAATTCCCTGAGAGGATTATTTGAAGGGCCATCCATTCAAGTGTTCTTTCGATGAGCTTCTTTCGTGGCTTTGCAAAAGAACCTGTTTAACACCTTTATTTTTAAGAGTGTAGTGGGTTTCTGGAACTGAAGTGTTGCTGAAGCCCAGGGGTGTTGTAGATTGGAATAAAAAAAAGAGTGGCTGCTCTGTTTGTGTCAGGGAGAGTGAGAGATTTGATAGATCCCCCCCAGCAGGAGCCAAAGGACGTGTTGTACACACCAGCTGTCCCGCTGTGTGTGTGCATGAGTGTGTGTGTGCATGAGTGTGTATGTGTGGGTGTGTGTATGCTCTCCTAGGTGTGCTAACCCCACCTGTCAGTCTGCTGCTCTTGACAGGTCTGTGGAAGGTTTGAAATTAACCACTATAACTGGACCATAGAGGTGTTGCAATTATTTCCATAACACATGTTGTATGTGTGTGTGAGTGTGTGTTTGTGTGAGTGGTTTTACGTGTCTTTTTCTTGCTATCGCTTCCCGCTGGCTGCTCTCACTGGGTGTCACTTCTGCTATTGACCGGGACCACAAATATGCAGAAGAAAAATTCCAGTACCAACAACATCAAATGTTTTTAAGGGAAAATTGAACCGAACAGTTGCCAGTACAAACCTGTTAACCTGTTCCCATGTCACGGGAAAACAAATTCTCCATCTTTTTTTTTTTAATAAAAGTGTTTAATGTGCACACACTAAGGGTGTACTCACACTAGGCACGGTTGCTGTGAACCGGGCCCGAGTACGATTGCCCCCCCTCCCCACTCCCCGTTCGTGCCGGAGCACGCTTATGTCATTATGGTGCAACGGTTTCAGAATAAACAGGAAGAGCGGCGCTCTCTCGCTGAACGCAGTGGAGTCCATCGCTCTGGTTACTTTGTTGATAGTAATTTTGAGTTGTTTGGTCCGCGGTGGTCCACAGCCCCCTCACAGCCTGTTGCTAAACAGGTCTGTCGCTTTAGTGGCACAAAAAATGGTTTTGGAGCGTCGCAAAAATCCGTGCTCCAGCACGGTTAGCACACACACTACATGCCAACTGAACCGTGCTCAGGCACACCTCTTCCAAGCGGGCCAGGGACGGCTAAACCAACCACACCCGGGCACAGAGCCTCACACTAGTCAAACCAACCGCGCTTTGGTGGTCGGGCACGGTTCAAACTGCCTAGTGTGAGTACACCCTAAATCTTGTACCATCCGCTCCCAGTCTATATAATACATATATGGAAATAATGGGGCAGCTGGTGGCCGAGTGGTTAAGGCATTCGCCCTGTGATCAGAAAGTCCAGGTTCGAATCCCAAGACCGCCTGGCACCTCTGAGGTACCATGAGCAAGGTACCGTCCCCACACACTGCTCCCCGGGCGCCGTGTTCATGGCTGCCCCCT
>JBBJLR010003789.1:0-10913 GCA_037577145.1 Brachypetersius gabonensis | reverse complement strand
ACAGAGAGATTAAAAGAGGTGGAGAGAGAGATAAAGAAAGTGAGACAGCAGTACAGAGAAAGCCAAAGATAAAGAGAAAGCCATAGACAGACAGAGACAGAGAGATTAAAAGAGGTGGAGAGAGAGATAAAGAAAGTGAGACAGCAGTACAGAGAAAGCCAAAGATAAAGAGACAGACAGAGAGAGACAGAGAGAGAGAGGGTAAAATGAAGATCAGAAGAACAGCGGGAAAAAGATAAAGACAGTTACAGAGGGGGAGAAAGACCCAGAGTCAGAGAAAGAGAAAAAGAGTGGAAAGGAAAGATAAAGAAAGTGAGAAAGGGTAAAAAGAGACATACAGAGGGAAAGAAAGATATGGAATGTGAAGGAGGAGAGAATGAGAAGCTGAAAGAACCTGAGCTGGTCATGTGGAGAGGTGTTTGATCACAGAGCGGCTCTGTCAGAACCTTGTTTTAATCACTCTGTAATTACAATGTGCCCACTCTGCTCTGTTCTGCTACATGTCCTGACACACAGCAGCGCAGGGCCTGCACCAAGACATGAAAGCAAACAAACCCCAGTAAATACTTGTAATGAAAGTGGGTTCAGCTGCACGAGGGATGAAAGAAACTTTAGAGGAGGAATCTGTTTTAGGGAGGGTGGGCAACATGGCAAAAATGTAGAGGTGTAGCCAACAGAGGGCGCCCTCCTGAAGCCCCTGCTGGTATAGTGCACACTCCCAGGAAACTTCCTGTTCTCAGACCTGCACTGAAGTTTTAATGATCTTTTTCTCTGCGATGTAAAGTGAAGTGGCCCCTTATAGTCACACATGAACACACCACAGCATTGCAGAAATTATTTCTCTGTAGTTTGCACATTTATCAAGTGAAGCAGTAGGCTGCCACCAATGAGGGGCGCACTGTGGAATCACCACAGTATATAATAAAATAAATCTATAATATATATATTGTCAATTTCGTTCTCTGTGTATATAATTTATCACAGTTGTCATTGTTTTGATAAGCTGGAACAGTCATAGAAGCACCAGCAGTGCTACATTTATAAATACCATTACAAACTATGAGCACTGTTATGTCTTCGCCATGAGTTTGATTTATGGGACTCTTACTTTACACTTGTCCTGGCATTAGTCTCAGCTGGTGTTTGTTTCAAGTGATTGTGTGAAGTGATGGGGTTACGTATGAGCATGTTTTGTATTTAAGTTCGAAGACGTGTGCTTTCAGCTGCTGGTCAATGCCCTCACATATCCCGCTCCTTCTGTCTCTTCTATATTAGGTATGATTTGAGTTGAAGGTCGCCGTGACTATTTATTTTGTATGTGTAGAGTCTGTGTCTTTTATAAGAAAAATCCATCAAAGGAACTTGCATCTGTGCCTCACCTCACTTCCCGAGCACGGCAAGTCATGACTAGCACAGGGGTTTTATTG
This sequence comes from Brachypetersius gabonensis, assembly GCA_037577145.1. Taxonomy (NCBI): domain Eukaryota; kingdom Metazoa; phylum Chordata; class Actinopteri; order Characiformes; family Alestidae; genus Brachypetersius; species Brachypetersius gabonensis. The sequence goes on along the minus strand of JBBJLR010003789.1, from coordinate 9,486 downwards.
ACTTTATTTGATTGATTTTTTTTCTTTCATGGAATTTTACCCAGTTTGACCCCCAGTTGTAATATTCCAATTCCACTTACTAGCGAAGACTCCCTCAATCACACAAAGCTGCCAGCACTTGGAAGGTGAAGGTCAACACATAATTGTCTCTTTTATCTCAATAACATCTCAACATAAAAGGAGATCATTATCTACGGTAGTCCGGTGGTCAGGACATTGCCCCAGTGCTCAGAAGGTTGTGGGTTTGAATCCCATGACTGCCAGTGGCATCTCTGAAGTAACACTATTTGTCTGGCTGCCCACTGCTTCACTCGGTAAATTGGTTAAATGCAGAGAAATAATTCTGTGCTGTTCATACTATAAGCTGCGGTATGTTCACGGATGACAAAATGGTCACTTCACTTCACTAATTAAATAGGTAAAACCTACCCACGTTAACTAGTCTCAGACTGAGTGATGTGGGAGAGGGAAGACCACCCACCCGAAGAGAACAAGGCTATTTAGGATGCCTTTCTGCAAGAAAATTTAAACTCTGTTCAGCACAGCTGGCTAACTTAACCTGTCACATTACCACACTTTAGTGTCCTTCAGGTTCAATATGAACAAATTTTCCACCTGGAAAAGTTTAGATACGGGCTCAAATCAGATAGCTGATCTGGCTAGCAGTTTACTAGCTAACTAGCAATGCCACAACAAGCACTCATGGGCTTTTTTTTTAATAAGCCCCAACCAGTGAAACATGACTTGTCTTAACTGACCTCTTAAAGACTGGTCTCTTTAGTCTCTTTAGATGTCGCACATTTTTTTTTTTCTTTCTACATGCCATAGCCGACACATTGCTCTCTCCCTATACATTGCTCAGGTGAATCAACCACAAAATGACATAATTTAAAACAGATCAGATTATCAATAAGCTGTATACGAGTACTCTAGGTCTGGGTCTAATGCATGTATCAGAGTTAGAACTGTGCCATTTTTTCAAATGGCCTTGGAGAGGTGCCAACAACAGGTGGAATAAACAATTTACTATATATGGCTGTGGCATCACTGAGACTTGAACTCCCAGTGAAAAGGCCACTGGGTTGTGCTGATCATAATATGCATGTGAGCTCTTGTCCATAAGATATTTCAGCAACATCTACAGCAAGTTCCCAACTATGAACTGGATATACAAAGACAGAACCAGTCTCAGAACCAGTCCTTTCTTCCTCTTTAATGTGTGTGTCATCTCCGGCACTAGCTCTCAATGTTCAGACAGCTGTGTCACTGCAAAGATGTTTTATCTCCTCTTCCCTTCACAAATCACCGTCACGATTAAACACGCAGAAGCTACTGCCAGATGGAAAACTGTCCTTGCTATGGGTGTACATGTGTGCGTGCGTGGGTGGGTAAGTGGGTGAGAGACAGAGAGAAAAAGAAGACAATGTATGCAATAAAAAATGCTAACATTGTATACCAAACAAATCGAGTCACAAATGTTATAATACTTAATACCACAAATGTTATAATACCCTATAAGAATAAGGGAAGGCAGCAAATGCTCTCACCACTTGGTAGCTTCATCTGCTTGGGTTTAACAGGAGCTCCGGGTTCCTCCCACAGTCCAAAGACATGCATGTCAGGCAAATTGGAGATACTTAATTACTCCTAGGTTTGTGTGTGTGTGTGTGTGTGTGTGTGTGTGTGTGTGTGTGTGTGTGTGTGTGTGTGTGTGTGTGTGTGGAGATAATTGATGGAAGTCAGCATAAACAGGATGATGATGATGATGATGATGATCAATCATTAATCTTTTTGATCACAGAGGAAATTGCCTATGCCTCGGATACAAAGCCACACGGAGACACAAAGACAATATAAGATATAATATAAAGTAAAAAAAAAAAAAAAGAAGTGAGAGGGGTGGATATACTATAGATAAATGAAATTACTGCTAAAGTAGTTTACACAAATAGTTAAACAGAGTTGTACTGTAAACCGAACCTGTTATTGCATGAAATAGTGATATATCTAATGGTATTGCACATGATAATACTGTTGCATAAGTAGTGACATAATGATGATAATGAACCTACCCACAGTTTGGGGAAATAAACTGGAAGAGCAGTCAATTTAGTTTTATAGCACAAAAAGGACCTCTTGTCGCAATACTGGACCAAGAAGCCATGTCTGAGGTAAGGGCCCCCATGGCAAATCTTGCATCAATTTGTCGTCCATCTTTTATAGAAGATATCACTTATAATCTTCCAAAAATGTGGAATTAATAAAGAAACACTAAAAAGGCCTTAGTCAGTGTCTTATTCATTGTAATAAACTTTGACAAAAGGCAAATTACAGTCAAAAAGAAAACTTTGAAATGTCAAAAAATTTACTGACTGGGGAACAGGGGAGTAAATCCCAGGAACGCTGTGATCCATAATTATATATATATATATGTGTGTGTGTGTGTGTGTGTGGGGGAGAGAGGGAGTGTAAGAGAGAGAGAGAGAGAGAGAGAGAGAGAGAGAGAGAGAGAGAGAGAGGGAGAGAGACTATCTGCAGTGAGCATTTAGCCTTGGGTTATTTTTTCATCTGAGATTTTTCAAGTGACTGCAGGGAATGATCACATTACATTAGCACATCATAAAGCGCCATTAACGGTACAGCTGCTAATGATGGCAGAGGCGTGGAGGGGAGGAATGGTTGGCGGGGGGCACAGAATGTGACATGATGTGAAAAGAAATACATTTTTCAGTTTTTCTCATCCCACTTAAACTCGTTCAGCCAAGATCGTGCTCGGTGTCTCTTTCTGTTGTTTTGCCCTGGAGCTGCGAAACTTATGCAGCTAACAAGTACTCAGAGGGTCCACTGACAATTAGCATTGTGCAAACCGCAATCTCAAATCATCACACATTTGCCTCAAACTGCACGGAGAGGTTAAGCAATCTCAAACAGACTTATTTACTTGGTGTTTCACACAGAAATAAAATCTATAAGAAAAGGGAAGGTGGCAAATGCTCTCACCACTTGTTAGCTACATTAGACTTATTGCTCCAATTCACTTCCTGATCTAAGTTGGAGAAATTCAGTTTAATTATTTGCCCTCATACTCTTCCAAACCCGCCAATTTAAAGCTAAGAAATAATGGAAGAATTCATCATCATTATCATCATCATCATCATCATCATCATCATTACCATTACTATCACTGCGCTACATGAACAAAAGTATTGGGACGCCTGACCATTACACCAACCGGGATGTTATTGACACTGCGTTCAAATTCATAGACTTTAATATGGAGTTGGTCCCCCTTTAGAGCTATAACAGCTTCCACTCTTCTTGGAAGGTGTCGGGGAAATGTTATCTTTATTCAAGTTTCCTACATATTAAAACATTATTCTTATTAGGGTTCCTATATATTCAAGCACACGTTTTATAATCTTGTAACCTGAGTTTATCTCTGCTGTGGCTTTGTCTTTATATGTCCCCTGTGAGTACTGTCTTCTCTGTATCCCTGATAGAAGGACGGGGTGACCCAACTGGAATGTGAATGGAGAAGGTACACAGTCTGACAACGATGTTACGCACACACTGCTTACTGCTAGATAAATTGGTGAACACACGCTTAAGATTCAGAACAACTGCTCTGTAAGACTGTTCTGACTGTTGTGACTTGTTCCCTTGATGCCAGAAATAAATATACCTTTTTGATTTTATTATGACTCGCGGTGAGCTTCCTTTTATTAGAGTTAATAGAAGTCCTTTTTTGGGAATTTCTTTAACAGAAGGCTTTCCACAAGATTTTGGAGTTTCTGTGAGAATTTGTACCCATTCATTCTGTAGAGCATTTATGAGTTCAGACGCTGATGTTTGGATGAGAAGGTCTGGCTGGCAGTCTCTGTTCCAGTAAAGGTGTTGGAAGGGATTAAGGTCAGGGCTCTGTGCGGCCAGTCTAGTTCTTCCACACTGAACTCGTCCAGCATGTCTTTATGGAGCTCGCTTTGTGCACTGAGACACAGTCATGCTGGGATAGAAAAGGTTCTTCTTCAAAACTGCGCTTTAAAGGTCCCATGGCATGAAAATTTCACTTTATGATTTCTCCTCATTATTATTTAAAGCTACAGGCACAGAAACGGCGCATCCTCAGAAAATCTCATTGTGGGACTGACTCGGCTCGAAATGGTTGTAATTCTGCACCAAGGCTGTATTTCAGAAAGAGACATCAGATACAGTATTGGGAACCACTAAGATCTATATAGAAGCATACAAAAGCAGCATTTCATGGAATCTTTAACCAATAGGCCACCAGCAGCACCTGATATATAGCATACAGTTGTTTGTCTTTTTGAATTGTAGGGCTTGTTCCCTTATGGTCTGCAGTGCATCCCTATTTGCATGATAATTGGTCAGATGCAAAACAAAGAGCTCTGCAATTCCACCAGCAATTCAAAAGCTCTGTAAAGCACCTTCAGTTATAATAAGATTCTCATAACCTTGACAGATCCAAATGAATGGCTAAAAGCCTGCTGCTGTTCCATTATTTCTCTCCTATATAGATCTACACTTCCACCCATGCACATTCACCCAATAAGTGAATGGAAAAGTCTTACAGAGCTATACGATAAAGAAGTACTCTAATGCCAGTGTACCAAAGAGAAGAGAAATTGCATATATGTGCGGAAATGGTAGACTAATGTTTGCAATCACTGCACACAAACACGAGACACAGGTGGGAGGAGAAAGGTAAAAAATGGAGAGAGGCAAAGAGAACGGACAGAAAATAGATGGGGAGATAGGGAGTCTTTCACAATCTTTTATTATGAGTATAATTTAGTCAGTGCAGCTGAAGGTTGAGTGCCCTGTTTATGCAGCTTCCTTTTTACCCTCTTGCAGAAAGCAAAAAGAGTAAAACGCTCCATTGTAGTGCCACCCTTTTTCAAAACCCCTCGGGCCCCAATCTGTGCTCTCACTAGACCTTTAAAAACACATTATATTTATGGCCCGTATCTAGTATCACTTTTGTATTATAATGAAGCGATACTCTGGCTTGCAAAAACCTGTCTTTTACTGCCATTAAGTTTATTTTCTGTTAACCCTGTTATTTATGAGTCACTTTAGATCTGTTTTACACTTGTAATGTTTATATGAATATATTCCTATTTAAGTCTAGCCTTTCATTTTCTCTTTAATTTATTGGAACTACACCATATGGACAAAAGTATTGTGACACAGAGTTTAAGCAAGGCACCTTACTTCCAATGAAGGGCTTAATCTTAATATAAACGAAGACATTCTGGACAACGCTTTAGTTCCAACTTTGTGGACACAGTTTGGGGAAGGACCTTTTCTATTCCAGCATGACTGTGTCCCAGTGCAGGAAGATAGGTTTATAAAGGTCATGGTTGGAGGAGCTCAGTGTGGAAGAGCTTGACTGGACGCACAGAGCCCTGACCTCAACCCCACCTAGCACCTTTGAGATGAACTGGAACTGGAATTACGAGTCAGGCCTTCTGACCCAACATCAGTGCCTGACTAGAATAAATGGGCACACATTCCCACAGAAACTCCAAAACCTTATGGAAAGCCTTCCAAGAAGAGTGGAAGCTATTATAGTGGCGAAGAGGGAACAAACTCCATATCAAAGTCTATGAATTGTAATGACATGTAATGTCATTAAAGGTTGGTGTAATGGTCAGGTGTCCCTATAGTTTTGTCCATACAGTGTATATTGCAGTTTCATTCATGTTTCAGGGGCACGTTTCACTACATGTTGTACTTGTGTAACTGTGTATGTGACAAATAAAGAATCTTCAATCCTGAACCTTGTACATCTGGTCTGGCTGCAGGTCTGACAGTGAGATGCCCAGTTTGATGAGGTTAAAGTAGAACTGGTTTTCACTCCAAAGGAGAATCCAAATAGTAATCATAAAACATCAAGATGATGTCTGTATAAAACAGAAACGCTCCAAAGAATGACCCTGTCAGCCTTTGTTAACTGTGAATTGTAGAGCACTGTCAACACAGTTTTTATATCTCTACTCACTTCTTAAACGAGCCTGCAGAATCCTTTAGATTTTCTTCAGCACATCCTTTTGGCAGTGATTTACTACCCACTCAGCTCTTTTGAATGCTTTCAGATCTCACCAAAGTCAATGCAGGACTCAATACATCTATATTTATTAAATCGGGACTCATATTTAGCCTGGCACTGTTCCAGTTCTTCTCTAGTCTCAGGAGTCCATTTGACTATATATTTTCTTTCTTGCTCAAAGGGTTCGTGCTTGTATCTCTCCAACATCTGCCAAAAGACTCTAGTCAGTTGCTATAGCTCTAGACAGACTATCCACTGCCAGCCAACTTTCTCCACCAGGCCTTTCATGGTCTCTGAGTCCACTACTGACAAGTATTGAGCCTTGAGATACGGCCACACCACAGGAACAAAAAAATCCTCCAAGAAGTTGTAGATGGACACACAAGTCTAATTGCGAACCTCACAGACGTGCCATTTCTTTGGAGGAGGATCCTTTTAGTTCTCATAATTTTCCCAGGTTGGGTATCTCATCATGTAAAGTTATGTCTCGCTCTCTTACTCTGCTACTTGTATTAAAAACATTATTTTTTCATTGCCATATTGAATTGAACATATTGCCCTCTGTTCCTAGACAAATACTTTGAGGAGCCCAATCCAGTGTACCAGTATAAGAATAAGAAAACTTTATTGATTCCTGAGGGAACTGCTTATGCACAGACACTCCGAGACAAGAGAAAAGAACAATATAAAATATATAGAATAAATAAAAATCAACTAAAAAGTGGAAAATACTCTATATCCTATGCTACAAACATAAACATTGAGGTATTGATGTTATAAATATATAACTTACAGGTAAGTTGCATGCGTTTATCTCCAAAAAAATTGTCAAAAAATATCTGACTAGTGAAGATATCAAACTGTTTACCACCTCCAAGGCATGTGAGGCCAGGAGCCACTTCTGTCTACAGGTTCTAAAACCCCTGCCCAGGTTTTGTCAGTATTAAAGTGAGTGAAAGTGAAAAAGTTAAACAGTGAAAAAGTGCTGAATTCCTTCTCTTGACTATTCCAGTCCTGCTGGCAAAGCAGCTACTTTTCGCTACTCTGCTATTCATATGGAAGTCAAATTTACAACATTATTCTCTATTATAACCACCGCTATGCCGTGGAGGTTAAAAGGTACATACAGTAGGTGGTATCCCTTCAGCAATTCTCACTCCCGATCTCTATAACTATGCAGAAAGCCTGATACTGAGTAGGCTTGTATGATTTCTCTCCCCAATCCTGCTTATATAGCACTCAAAAAACATAAAGAAAATTTGATTTTAGTGTTAAAATCATCAAAACTGACAAAGTTTTGGCAGAACGAATGGAACTATCCCAATAATTGGATCAGCCAACGTCAATCCAGTTAAATAGAAAATTAATAGTTTGTATAATTTTTTTAATAGTTTGTATGATTTCAACTTGTTTGAATGGTCTATGATTTCCCGTCTATTTGAATATTGTGTTTGTCTTTCCGTTTCTTTTACTTGTGTTGTCTTTCCCATTAGGCAACTATCCCTTGCCTTTTTTATATTTTGATTACTTTCCTAGCTGCTTTACTGTTGGATAAAAAAGAATGTTACTGTATTCTCTGTTGAATGTGGTTCTAAACTAACTGAGTGTTACAGTGACTCCATTAAGTCGAGTCTAATAAGGTAATTTGGACTACAAATCTGTACTTTGTGTGCCAATCTGTCTTTGTGTGCCAGAAAGGCGCCTCTAAATAAAATGTATTATTATTAGGGCTGGGCAATATGGCTGAAAACTGTATCACGATATCAGTGTTTCATATCGGTCGATATCGATAGTTATTGATATTGTTTATGACCCATTTAAAATAAGGACCAGGAGAAAAATATATTACATTTAAACATCTTAACCTTCCTCTGATCATAATCCTCTTAGTTATTAAGAAAGGTCACTTATTTTATATCAAATTACAAGCAAGTATATGAAAATTGTACAAACAGTTCACAACAGACTCACTCTGGCTGGGATCGGTGCTTTATGTGGGCTAGCTCCATGAGCTCCTCGTGCGCGAACACGTTCATATCATCTTCTAGTGGAAAAACACAGCTTCACAGGAAGTCCAGACAAGGCTCGGGATGATGTCTGAAGCTTTGTGATTCACAAAAACTGGCAGAACTTCCATAAAAGGAGCTGTTTTGCTGTGCTACGACCATTTATGACAGCTGCGTTTCTGGCACGGATCCAAACTAGCAACCAAACTAGCTTCGCAACCTCTGTTTTCTTCCAACGAAGAATAAAAAATATCGAACGTTTTATCGAACACATTTTTTATTGATATCGATCACGTGTCTATCGCGATACATATCGTTATCGTTTTATCGCCCAGCCCTAATTATTATTATTAAAGTTAAATAAATAGTCAATGAATTTCAAAGAACCTTTGGGAACTGAATTTGAAATTTGGTGGTAGGTTTAGTTTAGCCAACAACAAAATTGCTGTATTTAAATCAACAAAATTTGACGTATTTTGAAATAAATCATGTGAGAAACTAGTTCAATAGTTCAGTTGAGTTCTGGTAAGGAATTGTTTTTTGAGTATACATTCTATAGAACTATAGACCTACGATAGAACCCCTTCATGAAGACAGTGAAAGTAAAGGAGAAGTATTCTAAACTAATTCACTCAATCAAACAGCTTTCCTCATGGCAGAGAAACAAGAGCAGGCTGTCGACTCAAATCCTAGCCAAATATGCAATATCCATGAAGTATCTGCCAGTCATACACACAGGAGTATGTGTATATGCATGTACATGGTGTATAACCACCTGTGACGAGATAAAAATGATTGTTTTGCCTCTTGAAAGCCAGTTGGTCAGTGTATATCTAGCAGAGCTAATCTGAGAAATTTAAAATTGAGCTTAATTGACAAATCTTTTATTTTGATAAAATCTATTTGTAAGAGCGGTCAAATGGGGTCTACCATCAACAGGGGTCTGACATATCCATAGTTTTGAGAATGAGAAGGTGGCACAGTAGGGTTTATCTATCAATACAAGCTGTACTTAATAGTTATATGCTGTTTAATTCTGGATCCAAAGGCTTTAAAGCAATGCTTGGGGCTAATGCCCAGTATCTAAGATGTAGTCACAACCCTGTGTCACTGAGATTAAGGTTTTTGCTTTAAACTAAAGGTACAAATCACCAATGGGGGATTTTTCACTCTTAAAATGAAAAGGCTCCATGTTGGTTCTTGGCTTTGAAAAGAGGTTCAAGAACTTTTGAGAGTCAAGTGAAAAGATCAAATCCCAGAGAAGGAGAAGAGAAAAGAAAATATAGGAAGTAAATGAATATTATGTCTTATTGATTATACCAGTGTGTGTGTGTGTGTGTGTGTGTGTGTGTGTGTGTGTGTGTGTGTGTGTGTGTGTGTGCCTTTGTTTTTACCCTCTCACATCTGCGC
>JBBJLR010003779.1:0-14217 GCA_037577145.1 Brachypetersius gabonensis | reverse complement strand
GAAATCTGAAATTAAGTTGTACACAATGAATTTTTGTTACTGCAGCTTCATTGTAATTATTACAAAAAAGCACAGCAAACTGGTGTGAAACCTTTTTCCCACCAAACTTATGGAAAGCTGCTGATCCTGCCTGGTGTCCTGTCCCCACCCAATTCCAGAGGAGCAGGAGTACACCCCCGGGGCCCGTCCCGCCCAGCTCAACTATTCAACCTCCACTTCTTACACAAGAGCCAGTAGAGAAAGAGAGAGAGAAAAAAATAGATGGATAGTGAGATAGAAAGATAAAGCTGCAAAAGTGAATCTTTTACTGCAAAGCTGTAAAGATTAATGGGCCCTTTCTGAGATACCATCGCTCTGTTGAGTTTGTCTGGTCATGCAGCAAGGATGCATCTCCCATTCGGAAGGAGAAATCTTTGCATAACCTACGGCGTACATGCCATTGCAAGCCCCTCAACTTATGCGACTATATGCTTGAGTAACATCCGTTTTCAACTGAAAGTGACATTGTTCAGAGTTTCTGTTTCTTTTCTTTTACTAAAACGGAGAGATAAAATGCTGCAGTAGGCCTCGCTGGAGGTAGAGTTGGATCCACCCTAGGAAGATATTTTCATTTTGCTAGACTATTCAAATATAATTATACAGCTACATATTCATTTGAATTGCATATGATCTAACAGACTCCATTTACATTCCATTTACATTATTGATAGCTTGTTTAGATGTCGATTATTGAAATCTTTATTTTCTTGATGTAAATGAGACACCCAAATACCATCGAAGTTAATAAAGAATAGAACATCTCCCCTTCTGCTTATAAACACAAATGTAGTATGAATTGTGCTTGTTTGAATGAATGGGATATATTTGTTTTGCATGGTATATCATGCTTTTGTCCTTCAGAGGGTTCGTTCCAGGTTGGGATGGCCCAAGTGGTTTGCCAGACACATGCTGGCACAGGCTCAGGCATCCTTGAAGATGTGTTGGGAACTGGCACAGGTAGAGCATTGCTGGGCAGGAACGGCATGCAGAACCGTAAACAGCATCCAAGAACACAGTGCCTACGTATCTGGAGAGACTGGCGCCAGCGGCTTTATAATAACGTTGTATGCTGATTAGACATAGACACACAGCACACGCAGGTTACAACAGTGCCACATCAGAATGACTGACATACCTTCCAGATTATAGAACATCGATTCTCAGCTGCAGTTCTGGAGACCCTCTGCCTCATTTATTCACTGCCTCTATACACCGGATTCATCCCCCCGGCTAATTGCACGTACAGTTTTTGTGATGAAGATAGTTATATATTGCATGATCGTTGGTATAATGATCCTATAATAATCATATGCTGAGCATTTTTAAAGAAACAGTGGCAGCTGACTGACACTGATCATTATATCTGTGCCACAGTGTGCATCTATCTGACTTCACACTGAAAATATTGAAACAGTTACTGCGGTTTAATAAAAAATGCATGCAAGTCTATTGCAAGAAATGAAAGCAGATCTGAAATCAGCACGAAAAACTGGTTTAGAAAAGTGAGAAAGAGTGCTTTAGAGAGCAAGAGTGCAGCAATTTGGAGATTTCATTTGTGAACTCTACTGAACTCTGGGTTGTTTTCATTACTGTGTTCTAGGAAGCAGAATCGCAAACATTCCTCAGTCAGTACACCTGAATCAAGACCCACAGACATGATGCATTTTTTCACCCCTAATGATTTCCCAACTCTAGCAAACAACTAAACCGAGTAATTAAGTGATAAGCTAAATCAGCAGGACCAAACATGCAGGGCTGGAATTGATGACCCCTGTTTTAATGTTTCCCCACTAACACCACTCAAATACGAGACGGGTTTGTTAATTAGATCCAATGAATTGGATTAGGTGTGTCAAAGCAGAAAAAAAAATCTAAATATGCTCAGCAGAATTATCCTCATCCTCAAATGCTCCAGATACAATGTATAGATAAGAAGTTGATGATTCACATTATGCTCAGTCTTTTGGAGCAAAATAAAGTGGCAGGAGTGAAAAAAATGAATGAAGCTTAAATTCTGGAAGTGATTTTTCTTTTTCCAGCTAGAAACATGAAAGAAAATAGTTAAAGGGTGTGCTTTCTAAAATGCAAAATGAGTGTTCATTTGTCAAACTATGAATATTCAGGTATACGTAGATTCAGTGTTTTAACATTTCATCGTAGTAGCTGGTGTCCTGGTGGCGATCAGAAGGTCATGGGTTCGAAACCCAGGACTGCTAGTGGCACCTCTGAGGTTCACTTGAGTAAGGTACCGTCCCCACATGCTGCTCCCTGGGCGCTTCACTTGAATGGGTTAAACGCAGAGTTCTTCCTGCTGTTCACACTGTGTGATGTGCTCTGGTGTGTTCACGCATGACAGAATGGTCACTTTACACTTTACAGAATCATGGAAAATGCTCTGTTGGCTAAATAATTCCTCTACTAGTGCATTATCGACCAACTCCTAAATAAGCCCTGAGTAGTAAAGGAAATCTGTTGCACTTGTATAATGCACTCGCTGGTTAGCTCCTTTATTACATTAAACCTGACCACTGTTTCATAACTATTACCAACAGGAAGGCCACAGCTGCATTTAAAATGCCGGATGTAGTTCTTCTGTCCCCCGGAATGCAACACACAAGAAGACAGACAGGCTGGATCCATGAGACTGGAAGCTTTGCAGGTAATGCTGAAATGACCCACCCACAGGACCTGGCATTTTGTTCCGGCTTAGCCTGGGTGGAGGCAGCTCCGGAGCATTTGCATGGATTTCTACAATAACATCCTGTTCGCACAAGCGCTGTGCCTGGCAGCCGTGGAGTTTCTAACAGCTGCAGCATCACTATCAAAACATCTGACGCATGTAATGAAGCCGCCGGCCCAGCTGAGAGACTGCCAGGATCAGGTGCAGAGAAAAATGTGCCGGAGTAGCTTACAAACTTTAGTCATTACAATAAATCTTTAACTTTAAGAATGTGAATTTAATTCATTTCGAAAGTCGTTAGCCCTATCTTACTGTGTTTAACTGAGCCATCTGCAAGGCATTGGCTGAAGGGCTTGGTATCTTAGCATATTGTGGCCGAAACAAGAATTTTATGATTGTTTAATTTCTTATCGTTATACAAGTGAATGTCCTTCAAGCCATTTAAACACACTCGTTCTTCTTCAGTTTCAATATAAGATTTACCAGTTTATAACCAGAGGTCTCGTGGGTATCCAGCAATGTGCAGAAAAGAGGAAAAACATGAAAGAAAACTGAAAAAAAATATGTGAAGCTATAAAAACCTGAATACAGCTGTGGGGCAGGAGCTGTCAGTGCCATCAGTGATGACACAACTTGTCAGTCATCTCTTAATGTGGCTTCTTCTAAAGCTACCAACTGTTTACCACCTACACTGAATTTGTATAAGGCAATGGACGAAGCAACATTTTCAGCACGTCCTAAATGTTTACATTTCAAAATCTAAACTCCAAGGAAGTTTGAGGATTGCGCCACTTCTGCTGCATCATTTACATTCTAGTTTCATAAGGGTTACTGAATAACACTCGTTGTTGGGTATAAATACCTTAAAGCAGACATATTTGAACTCAGTTTAACATAGTTCTCTCTTTAAAAACAAATGAAACCTTAAGGGTTAAGGGTATGTCCTAAATGTCAGCACCCTTTGATTAAGAAACATTGTTCCATATTCCTTTGCATTTCTGTCACTTAAGCTGCCCTAAATACGTTTAGGTTATCTTGGGTTTTAATTTAATTTTTCTATTTAAAATGGCCATGAAAAGGCATAAATATGCCTCATGCTCTGGGAGAATAAATATAGGTTGGCAATTGGACTTTAAGCACCATGTTGATTGGATTTTTGATTCTATATCTTTAAATTGTTCATACCTTGGGTGACTAAAGTCTATCTAGAAAGGACCTTTTTCTCTGACAGTGAATCATGTGTCATTCCTCAGTGAGGACAAGGTCATATTCTGGGGTGTGATTTTGTCATTAGCCATCTCAGTGGAGAGAGCAGAGTAGGAGGTGTGGCTATTGTACTGTGGTGGAGAGCTCAACCAAAGTAGAGTTATGATTCTGTATTGGGCATCATGCCAAAACTGTGCTCCTCACTTGGCACTATTATTTGATATGCATGAAAAAGGATGATGAACAATCCTTTACATTTTCAAAAAGGTGTTAACGCCGTAAATAAATCTACAACATCCATATGAGACTACTGCCACATGATAAACCAGGTGATCAGAAAATACATTTTATTCCAAAAAACAAGTGTATTGTAATTGTTGGGACTTGAAAAGACGGGAGGAGGGATTTTCAACCATTCCTTAGTGAAGAATCCCTCCAGATCTTGCAGAATCTCTTCTCTTGGGCACTCTCTCCTTGAGCCCAGCTTACTGATTTTGTGGACTTGGGGAAGTGACTGGGATGGCCATGGCAAAACGCTTGATTTTGTCTTCATGTAGCCATTTTCTTTGTGTTTGCTGAAAGATCTAACTATGAAGAAAAGGTCTTCAAAATTAATCTCTCAAAGTTTCATCATAGAAGTAATTGTGAAAATGTACTTAAAAGGCTATATAATCTGAGTTGTAGCTTTTAAAAGAAACCAAGATGGAAGCGCACTAGGACGCAGTGGCCACTCCGGGTCCAACACTTTGGTGCTATTGTGTGTTACTTCTCAAGATTTCACACTGAAACTCGCAAAAACGTGTATCCGAAAAGCTGGTACACATGTTTATGACCACCAGACCCTGCTCCAGATAAGAGATAAGCATGTAGCTTACCTCGGAGATCTCGGGGAGTCCACGCCAGGCTAAAGGCTAATGCTTGTGGTTCGGCAATTCCTCCCTTGTTCGCTCCCTGGACAATAAACTGGACCACATCTTACTCCAGCAAACCACCCAGCGTGAGTTCAGAAACTGTTGTGTTTATGTTTTTACAGAGTCATGGCTCAATGACGACGTTCGGGAGACAGCTACGGCTATTAGTAACATGCTATTGTTCCGAAGCGACCGTGATGCTACACTTAGCCACAAAGCAGCAAGACTGAATCAAGTTGCTCAATGAGTTCTCTGGCTCTAGTGATGTGTCTTCAGTATGATTTAATGTATTTTTTTAAGTATCTAAATGCCTGTAGTAAAATTTTGTTGTTGAATACTGGGTGCATCTCTTTGAATGCTATGGATTGTTAAAGATATCAACAAAAAACTGACAAAAACTTTAAATGCGATTTTCTCGGTTTTTCAGTTGGAAAATGGTGTTGAGAGACCATAATTCAAACAATTGTAACTTTACAACTCATCTCTTTCAAACCTCAATTTTGAATTTTGGTTCACTGCGACTCATTTTGCCAGATCAGGTCGCAAATAATCTTGTGTCCCCTTACAGGCTAATTCATGAAAGTGTTAAGTGTAATTGTTTTGAAAATGACTGCCATGACCTTTTATATTGGGCATTTAAAGTCCCTTTGCTCTTTCTCTTGGCCGTTGATGAAGGGATGCTGCTAACACCTTGGTGCCAGATACCACAACACACCTTCAGAGGTCTTCGACAGGACAGAACTTGGGCACATACGCAGTATTAGCTTGGTGATTCTAATGCTATGACTGATCATAGCATAACAGCAGCCACTCAGACTGTAGGCTAGTACTGCCATAGCAACCTTAACAGAGCTTGCTGGTTTGGGCAGGGTATTATAGTCAGGTTTAGGCCTAATAATACATTTGACACAGTAGCTTTGTGAAAACCTTGTACAAGCAATAACATTTGTCATTCATTTTGCTGGCAGAGGTGCATTGAGTTTGGTGATTATTTTGAGTGGCTCATATTTGTTTGCATCATGCTCACAGCATGTGGGCACTAAGTGAACAAAACAGTTTTTGTCTGCTTTCTGTTTGTTTGTTGTTTTGTTTGTTTGTTTGTTTGGGTTCGGTCAAAGACCTGGAAAAGAATAAAGCAGGTCATCACTGGGTCACCATGACCTTTTCCCTGCTTTTGGAGAAAACTGTAAGCTCAGATGCGAAGCAGAGGGACCCTGTGCGTAAACAGAAACTGTGTCCATAGCAACAAAGGGAAGAGACGCATGCTATGTTCATGTAAACAAAGCTTGTGGCCCTCATGTTTTGTTTACTTCTGTCAGCCGCTCTCATTCAACAGATCCTCTGACAGCCAGCTCTTTCAAGGAAATTCTCTGGAAGTGAGGCAGTTGGGCTTATCTTTCATTTTTAACCCTCTCGCTTTCTCTCTTTGAATTTGTGTCTTTCTGTCTCTCTCTCTCTCATTTCTTTCCATTTCTCTCTTTCTCTCTCTCTCTCTTCCTCTCTCTCTGTCGCTCTCTCTCTCAAGTTCCATAGAAACAAAAGCATGCTTGCAACAAAAACAGGGGAAGCTGGGAAGAGAGATAACAGCAGGTCTCTGGTGTGAAAACAGTCCATGCGTGAGTGTGTGTATGTGCATGCACGTTTGTGTGTGTGTGTGTGTGTGTGTGTGTGTGTGTGTGTGTGTGTGTGTGTATGTGTGTGTGTGTGTGTGTGCGCGCGCGCCTCTCTCCAGGTGCCACTACCTGCCTTTTTTTGAGGAAGAGGAGGCACTTGGGGTGTGTTTAAAGGATTAGAGAGACGCAGTAACCGGCAAAGTGAACCTACCTAAATACATCTGAAATACAGTCATTTTTTTCAATAAAAACATGCATTTAGAGTAAATAACATTGCTGTTGCAACAAAACCTTGTATCTTACAAGAGGTCACTCACAGTACAAAGAAAACACACTCTGAACCTGTACACTGGAAGAAACAGAGTTTATGGTTTATCATTCAGTTCCACACAAATAAAATATCACACAAACATAAACCGCTGTCTTACTTTACCAGGAACCATAATGATATTTTATTCATGTGACAGACACACTTGAACCATGTACAGTTGTATGGTAAAGTTAGAACACCCCCCATGATATGTTGATTATTTAAAGTGAAAATAAATGAGTATACACTCTATGGGGAACAAAGCTTTTTAGAGTATGATCTGTGATAGCAGCCAGCATGGGTCTCTTTTAGCTAATGTAACAGAGTTGGCAGTTAGTGTTCTCTTCCAAGCATGTTGCATTTCCAGTGGCATTGTGCACTGGCTGGTTTCACGTGACTCAGAGGAAGCATGTGTTAACTTTCATGCTCCTAAAGTTGGTGTTATCATGTATATATATATATATACACACACATCATGGATGAAATAATTAGGTGAATTTGTAAAAAAAATGAAGAGTCTCTAATTTATTAGGTTGTTTCATTTTTATGGAGAGAGGCAGAATATCAGTCAAAACTCAAGATAACACATGTCATGTTACAAAAAGTTATAAACTGATTTGCATGTCATTAAATGAAGTAAGTATTTTATCCCCTTTAACCCAGCCAGACTTCTGGCTTCCACAGATTGGCTGTGTGCCCATGTTGCAGATTACAATCAATCTATCAATTTCAGATTCTCCTGACCTTACCTAATATAGGTAATTCTGTGGACAGGTGTATAAAGCACACCTGTCCACAGAATCAGTTTCTTCCATTCCAACCTCTCCACTACCATGGGCAAGACCACAGAGCTGTCAAAGGATATCAAGAACAAGACTGTAGACCTGCACAAGGCATGAATGAGTTACAAGACCATCAGCAAGAAGCTTGGTGAGAAGGTGACCACTGTTATATTCAGAATTATGTGTTTTTTCAGAAATGGAAGAAATAATAACAACCATCAATTGCCCTCATTCTGGAGCTCCATGTAGTATTTTGCCTCATAGGGTGAGGACATGAGAAAGGTGAGGGATCAGCCCAGAAATACACGGGAGGAGTCAGTTGGGACCGCAGTCACTAAGAACATCATTGGTAACACACTACATCATAACTGAAATCTTGCAGTGCCCACAAGCATCCCCCTGCTCAAGATGGCACGTGTACAGCCGATCTTAAGTATGCCAGTGAACATCTAAACGATTCAGAGAAGCCTTGGTAGAAAGTGCTGTGATCAGATGAGACCAAAATCAAGCTCTTTGGCATCAACTTGACCCGCCGTGTTAGGAGGAAGAGAAATGCTGAGTATGACCCGAAGAACACCCTCCCCACCGTCAAGCATGGAGGAGGAAACATTATGCTTGTTTTTCTTTTAGGGGTACACGATGGCTTCACCGCATTGTGGGGCCATGTACTGTAAAATCTTAGACAAGAGTCTCCTTCCCTTAGCCAGAACACTGAAGATGGGTTCTAGGTGGTCTTCCAGCATGACAATGACTCAAAACATACTGCCAAAGTAGCAAAGGAGTGGCTAAAGACGAAGCACATTTAATTCCACATTTAAGAGCCAGTCTTCATACCTCGGTTCATAGAAAATCTGTGGAGTTTTGAGTTGCCAAGCAGCAGGCAAGAAACCTAAAGGATTTAGAGAGTTTCTGTAAAAGAGTAGTGGGCCAAAATCTCTCCTGAGATGTGTGCAAACATGGTGACTGACTACAAGAAACGTCATGCTGTGATTACCAACAAGGGTTTCTCCATCCAGAACTAAGTCATGCTTTGCTCATTTCTTTCAGTGGAATGTAAATCCATTTATAACATCCCCCACTGGACATGCTCCTTCTTTCTAAAGAACTGAAAATTCTCCATCGACCAAACATTACACTCCAAGGACCAGTGGGGAGGCCTGGGATTTCTTGGAAATCATGAGCCACCCACTAGCCTCCCAAATATTAGTTAGAAAGAGGAGCTGGAACTCACATTCCTTCTGAAGAACATCACTTTTCCAATGAAGATTACCCTCCACTCTCTGCATACCTCCCTCGTGCTGTTCGTCTTCCTCCTCGTGACCTGTGCCCCCATGTGGAAAAGCAATATATTAAAAATGATATGAATAAATATTGAACATACAGTATGTTTTTATCTTTTTTTTTATCTTGCCATATAATGACGCACTACAGTATGATTCGTTTTTGGCAATATACTTTTCTTTTTTTCCAATCTTGACATTTTTTTGGGCTGCTGTTCTTCCAGTAAAGTGCGCAACATTCTCCATTCCCGCACATGACGGTGAGATGAGGTAATGTGTAACTGGTTGATGTCGAAATGTGAGGGCCCCATCAGCTTATTGACTTTCATTCTTTTGGAAAAAAAAACAGATCTACTGTCAGTGTGCTTTTAATGAAAGTTCAGAACTTGAAATGGTGGGAACTCCCCACATCTGCCTGCCCTTTGACTCACTCATCTCTCATAAATATACACTAATTCTGTGAGAAGATGAGTGCTGTGTTGACCAGTAAGAGTGAAAGTGTCTCACAGTGGCTGACAGGCGGTAAAAAAACTCATTTGGAAACATCTGTTTTTCAGAAACAAAGTGTCAGATAGTAAAGAGAAGTGTTTCCCAACTCGAGTCCTTGAAGCTCATCTGCACTCCATAGTGTTCTCGAATCTTATCAATACTTTTTTTATTTGAATCAGGTGGGTTAGAAAAGGTAAACTGTAGAGAACAGGGGGATGGAGCACTGGAGCTGGGAAGCACTGTCCTACTACTACTAACTTTTAATCAACAGTGTTTCATTTGCTGCAGATATAGCATACAAGCATGGGCAGTACATTATATATTACATGTAGCATAGGCAATACATTATAGGCATATTTACAATGAAAGCAGATGTTAGAAGACTCTTTCCATTGTTTTTCTATCAATTTCTACAAACAGGCACATGTGATGGAATTATTGTCAATTGTACTTAACTGTATGTTGCATGACTTTTCGTGCAGCCATCACGATATACAATGTAATTAAAATATGTGCTGCGATCACACTTTAGGGCTTTTTTTCGTGCTACGACAATACTTCACCTTTTCGTGCTAGGACAACGCTTCACTACCCTGTGTATTTTAATGTGCACTGTGTAACACCACTGGTATCTGCGCTAACTGGTGACTGTTAGGGTCAGTGTTAGTGTTAGGGTTAGGGTTAAGGGCTTTCCCCATCTCACAGCATTTCAACCTGTTTCATCCGCTTTGCAAACAAAAATGATAAGGAATCCACTTATTATTTCCCTCTGACATCAGTTACTGTGGATACTGGCGATGTTACGCAGTGCATATTAAAATACATAGGGTAGTGTCTTAATTTCTCTTCACTGGCTGCCTGTGAATTTCAGGATCCATTTTAAATTGCTTTTATTTGTTTTTAAGTGTTTGACTGGTGCTGCCCCATTGTACCTCTCTGAGCTCCTTCACCCATATACACCACCTCGGTCTCTCAGATCAGCTGATCAGCTTCTTCTGAGCGTACCCAGGACTAGACGAAAGCTCAGAGGGGATCGGGCCTCTGCTGTGGTTGCACCTAAATTGTGGAATGAGCTGCCTTTACACATCAGGAAAGCATCCTCTTTATCGGCTTTTAAATCACTTCTCAAAACCAACTTGTTCGCTTTGGCCTTTGACACAGCATGACTTGTTGACATTTTTTAAATCTGTTATGTTCATTTTATTTCATTCAAATTTTTCTGTATTTTTATGCTGTTTTGTTTTATTTTGTTGCACTTGTAGCACTTTGGTCAACTGTGTTGGGTGTGAAGTGCGTTATAAATAAATTTGACTTGACTTGACTTGACTAGTGAAGCATTGTCGTAGCAGAAAAAAAGCGTGTTCACAGCACGTATTTTGATTTACCTGTATATCGTGATGGCTGCACGGAAAACTCAGGCTTGGTATCTTGAGGTCGTTTAACATACACATAACACCTTAAACCCCAAAGACCCAGATGTGTATTCTTCATTATAGTAAGGCTTCTAAGTGAATAATAAGCTTTGAGTTTAAGGGGTTACAGCAGAAGGCCTGCAGGATTCACTCTCAGCCTTAATTTGCTTTTTGATTACTAATACTGAAAAGCCCAGAGTTGTTGCATCAGTAGTGGTTTGAGTAACTAATTGCAGCCTTTGGTGTTTTCTCAGTTTCAGATCTCAACACAATAACACAAGAAGTGTGTCAGTCTACACAAACCTTTGCATCGACTTCAACTACCTTCACCTGAAGTGGCCCTCTCTCCGTCTCTCTCTCTAAGACAGCCCAGACGTCTTGAATGGTATCTTTTTAACTGCTTCAACTCAAAGCCTGTCCCCAGCAATCAATTATCAAAACCACTTAACCTATTCCTGTTTCTCGAAATGAGTGAGAAAAACGGCACTGCAACCTTTGCCACCGCAAAACCCCAATGCAACAGAAACAACAACTGCAGCCTGCTGCAAGTCTGATGATCGAGAGTGAAGAACTGAAATGGTTCATCTCAGTTCACTCTGGTGCAGTATCAGAGATTACCCAACACCAAGGTAGCACTATAAAGACTAAATACTAGCACTGTCATTATAGTTCTAGATATTATGATTGCAATATAACCTGCAAATGATTAAAATGTATAACTTTATTTGGTTAACACACTGTAAACACTTAATTTACACTTAATTAATTGAACCTTAACACTAGCTCTGGCCTTAGCCTGAACCTTCACTCAAAACACTTGTTCTTGTCTGAACTCTAATCCATACATTTGGAGAATCAACAGAGTTTAGACAAGAAATGTTGTTATTAATGGGAACATATAAACTGGAAGATACCCAAATAAGATGATACTAAATAATGCACTGGTGAATCAATAATATGGGAGGTGCTTGGCCTGCATTTCTTCTTTTTTTTCTTTACCATTTTTTATTAGACTAGATGCTTTAAACCCACAGCAAAGAAAGAATTCTGATTTGCTAGTGCTTTCAGCCCACAAACAATAGATCCTTAGATGTTGAAAAAGGATTAGAGCATGTTAGAACAATTGACAATTACGAAGGTTGCATTCTAACATGTTCTTTCGGAATTATCAGGGCAGAACATGCGAGAATGCTGCTAAGTATTTATGTAACTTTAAAATTCGAAAATACGGCACATCAGTGAACGCCACAAAACCACAAACCACAAGTATGGACTCTGGTATTGGCCCTAAGGCATTTTCACTGATGGGAAAAATGAAAAGCATTTTTTGATCCATATCATGGTCTGTGGTGTGACTAGCTGACAAGATCCAAAGCATGTTTTATCCTCCATACACCCCCACACCCAAATATTAATGTTTGATTTAAACTGCAAGGAACTTAATAGTTGCATGTAGTCAAATGCTAAATGCAAACCAATACTCCTGCCCATTTAATTGACATCACGTCATAAGACTGGTATATCAAAATATCAAAATGCCAAATACCAAGGTACCAAATTATGCCATGCTAATCAGCAAGCTTTAGGAATTGTGGTAGTTCAGGGTGTTTTTTGTGGGCTCCGCAAGACCTCTGAAGGTGTTCTGCGGTATCTGGAATCAAGACGTTAGCAACATTTCCTGTCGGTTGCAAGTGAGGCCGTTTTGGATGTGACTAGCTTGTCCAGCACATCCACAGATGCTCGATCGGTTTGTGATCTGGGGAACTTTAAGGCTAATTCTACACCTTGAACTCGGTCATGTTCCTCAAACCACTCCTGAACCAATTACTGATGGTATAGGAGTACCATCACCACTCCTACCAAGTACATAGTCTTGAACAGGGTTTAGGCAGTTCGTAGCCTTTGTGTGTTCCAACACCTTTCCATTATAGCCAGCATGAACTTTTTCAGTTATTTGGACAATTTGTTGTAACTAATTTACCATGAAGTGTTATAGGAGTGCTTTTTAAAAACAGCCTAGAGAAGATTGACTTAGACGTAGACAAAGTTACTTATTTGGGTGCTTGATTAAATGATGCACAACCTCATCACAATTAACACCAACTGGTAGCCTAGTAGTTAGGGCATTCGCCCTGCGACCAGAAAGTCCGGGTTTGATTCCCAAGGCCGCTAGGTACCCTGAGCAAGGAACCGTCCCCACACACTGCTCCCTGGGTGCTGTGTTCCTGTCTGCCCCCTGCTTCACTTGGTGAATGTGTTAAATGCGGAGGAAGAATTTCGTGCTGTTCACACTGTGTGATGTGGTGTATTTTTCACTTTTACTTCAACATGCTTTAAAAAAACATTTACCCATGTTATGCAGCCCTGGAAAAATAGTGGTCAAATCACTATTGGTTCTCTTAACCATTTTTTAATTGTCCTTACCAAACTTAGTACAGTGTCTTACCAGATAGTGTCAGGATCACTTTCTAATGTGATATAAAATCACACAAATGCAGCCTTGGCTTTGTTGCTGACCACTGTCGGGCCATTTTGCAAACAAACAAGAGCAAGCAGGTATCCTGGTGATTAGAAGAGATGATTCCGGCAATGTCTGGGGTTTAGGCCAACATATGACAGATTGAATACTGTTCTACATCCCTCAGGTCTAATCTGCATCATTATGTCACCAAGAATGGGGAACACTCTTAATCATGCTGCCCTGTAGCTCACAGCTCATTTCTTCAGCTTCTAAATCCTTGCTGAGGCCATTCACCTGAGATGACCCGAGGGCCAGGCAAGGACAATCCAGCAGCGGATCTGTGTGTAGTCTTCCTGTACAGTGAGAGTGTGTGCAGGACACGCCTCCAAACATGCATTAAAAAAAACACACACGCTTGTATTTGGATCTGTGCAGAGAGGTTGGATTACTCACTGTCCCTGCAAACCGACTGGGTGTGGCTCCCCAATATTTGTAGCTATGCTATAGTAGGACTCAGATTGAGCAGTTATTCCTATAAATTCATTGAAATGCTATTATCACTCCTTTTTAAAGCATTAGCTCTTCTGGGTTAATGGTGAAAGAGCTCAGAAGGCCACTAATAAAGGAGCTAATATCACTGTAGAGTGAGTGGTTAAATTCTCTGCAGCAGCAGTGGGTGCACTGTGACAGTGAATTATGTTAGGAGTTACAGTGGGCCGGGTTTAATGTCACATGCACATTATGCTAGCAGTGGATGTGCAGACTAGAATACTTATAGTATGTTAGTGGGAGTGTAGGAATATAGATTGAAAAGGATTAATGCTCTGAGTCGTCAGAGTGGCGGTGGTGGGGGGAATAATATATTAGTAGTGATGGCAATAATATGAGTAGTGATGAGACATATACAATAATTAGAAGTGATGGTGGAGAGCATATTATCTTAGTAGTGGTGGTAATATAGTATATACACTGCTCACAAAAATTAAAGGAACACTTTAAAGAAACACATTAGATACATCAGATCTCAATATGAA
>JBBJLR010003753.1:0-14220 GCA_037577145.1 Brachypetersius gabonensis | reverse complement strand
TGATGGAATTCCAGCTCAGGCTGGTTGAGGAGTGGCGATGGGTTCTGAGTTTACTCTGCCCACCAGAGGAAGTCTGTACAGTCGTGCTGCTGGGAGGAGGCTCAGAGGAACCTGACCAGATATTTTTGGATGTCCTCACCTCCAGGACATTGCATTGTGTCTGGTAGCCTGACTTGAGATTGACTGTTGTCCCCAGTTGCCCAAAGAAGACCTTTCAGACTCTGAAGGTAAACTGGGGTCCACAGTCAGACAACAATTTCTCCTGAAGACCATAAAACTGGAACACATGCTGAGTGAGGACCTCCACTATCTGGAAAGCTGAAGAAGGGGAAACAAATGGGACACTTTGAAAACCAGTCAACCACCATGAAGCTACATGTGTGCTCTTCTTGACAGCGGTAGATCAGGAACCAAAGGTGGTTAGTGGTTGATCAGGGGCTGAGAACTAATTGTTTAAACATTCAATTTTTGTAGCAATGTTGCAAATTTAGTGCATGAGGAGAGAGAGCAGAAGGGTGAATTGGCATAAAAGTGTGTGATTGAGAGAGTCTTGATGTCATAGCTATAAATGACTTGGTATTAGACAGAGTGTTAAAATGTGGCACTGAATGAAGAATCAAAGGAGTTGCTGCTTCAATTCCATGCTGTATTTTGAACATTGTATTTGGTTTCTACAAACTTCACATTTTCACATGGAAATGCAATCTTGTTATCCTTCTTTCATTTAGACGAGGGGCCTGACTGATACTAATAGTGAAGAAGTGTGAACCATGTTGTCAGAAAGCAGAGGAGGTTCTGCATGGACTGCTGCTCCACTGCCTCATCATTTTATACAGGCTGCTACTAATGGAGATGAGCAGTGGTGGTTCATAGAGAAACATTTATTGACATTTAAACAAGGATGTTGTGGTTTTTGCTAGGACTCAAAAGATCAGCTATGAAATGTTCTTGGACATCCATCAGAAAGATCAACTGCAAGTGGCTTTTCACAATGAGAAAGTAACCAAACCATATTATTAACCACATGAGCAAGAGAGCAACCTGACGGGAAACCCAACACAAAAATACACCACCTTCTCATGCTCAGTTTTTGTACAGTGGAGCTGGGTTTCTTCTCAAGTCCAGTTTAGATGAATTATATTTCTGACGATACCAATGAAGCTGATAAACATCTGCAGGAGAGGAATACTCTCTCACCCACTGAAACTTGTTGTTCAGTTTCCAATGGAGGTGGAGCAAATTCAATAGAATCTGAATTTGCTCCACCTGATATAAAACAAAGCAACATTTTCAAACCAATTCAGATCAATACATTTAAAATGTCTGTATCAGGTATGAAGTTTTTTTTTTGACATGATTCAGCACCCCAACCATCGGGCCTGCCTGTGCCCAACATACATAAAACTCATTAGTAACTCATAGTCTGTCTATAAGCTTTTATTTAAAACAATGATCATTCTCTGCTTTTTCTTTTTGGCTGTGTAGCCTTTAGCTTATTAATTTGTAAGTTAGTAGAGTAAAGTAATGAAGCTTCATCAGCAGTTGTGTATAGTCTGCAGCCTTAAGCCAGGCAAATTAATGTTAAAATGTAATACAGCTGTGATAACTTGGGTTAATCACAATAAAACAGCACACAAGACAAATCTTGTCTCACGCTTCCATTCATTGTTTGGGGTGTGGCTCACAGATCTACAGTCTGCGGTTTCTTCTATTACAACGTCTCAACTTACCAACTGGTCAACTATGCCTCCTGCTGGTGTGAGCTGGTATTGCAGTTAGTGTTATTTTATAAAGCTAACAATCAGGTTACTACAACGGCTATGGCTCCTAAACCACTTTGATCTTTTTTAAGGGTTGAAAGGTGTTTAGTATCAGATCACAGTTCATTCAGGGAAATTAATTCTGCTGTAGAAGTCGACACTTCTGCAGCACCCCTCCCGGAGCTTTGTAATAAACTTCACTTGCAGTGATAGTTCGCTTGCATCCCAAACATGTTCAGTGGGTGAGTATGCAGGCCATGCAAGAACTGGGATGTTTTCAGCTTCCAGGAATTGAGTACAGATCCTTGCAATATGGGGCAGTGCATTATCCTGCTGCAACATGAGGTGATTGTCGTGGATGAATCGCACAACAATGGGCCTTGTAACGGTCTCGGACTGATTTAGGCCCTGGTTCCCGGTCACGTTTTTTCCATTTTTGGGTGCATCACATGCCCGTGGTTTTTTGTTTCCCTTGATTTTGTTTCTTTTCTTTGTTTTGTGATGTTTATGTTCCTCAGTTTACTCAGTTTTTTACTCAGTTTACACAGGTCAGGTATGCTCCTGACCTGTGTTCCTGTCCTGTCTCCCTGGATTCCCCTGGTAAAGTGTATTTCTGTTATCCCTGTTTTCAGCCCTCGTGCTGTGTTTTGGTTTCCTGTTGTTATAATAAACCCCGTTTTCCCTCATCATGACCTCCCACTCTGGTTCCCTGTGTTTTCCCGCCATGTTCACAGAGCCTACCGTGACAGGCCTCAAGATCTTGTTACGGTATCTCTGTGCATTCAAAATGACATCAATAAAATGCAACTGTGTTCGTTGTTCATAACATACGCCTGTCCATACCATGACCCCACCACCACCATGGGCCACTCGATCCACAACGTCGACGTCAGCAAACTGCTCACCCACAAGTCTGCCATCTGCCCTGATCAGTGAAAACTGGGACTCATCCGTGAACAGAACATTTTTCCAGCGTGCCAGACACCATCGAATGTGAGCATCTGCCCCCTCAAGTTGGTTACGATGATGAACTGCAGTCAGGTCCAGACTCCAATGAGGACAATGAGCGTGCAGAAGAGCTTCCCTGAGACGGTTTCTGACAGTTTGTGCAGAAATTCTTTGGTTATGCAAACCGATTGTTGCTGCAGCGTACGGGTGGCTGGTCTCAGACCATCATGGAGGTGAACATGCTGGATGTGGAGGTCCTGGGCTGGTGTGGTTACACGTGGTCTGCGGTTGTGAGGCCGGTTGGATGTACTGACAAATTCTCTGATAGACATTCCTGTACCCTCCCTCAAAAGTTGCGACATCTGTGTCATTGTGATCAAACTGCACATTTCAGAGTGGCCTTTTAATGTGGGCAATCTGAGGCACACCTGAGTAATATTTATGCTGTCACTACACCTGTGAGGTGGGATGGATTATCTCGCAAAGGAGAAGTGCTCACTAACACAGATTCAGACAGATTTGTGAACAATATTTAAAAGTAATGGGTCTTTTGTTTATGTAGAAAATGTTTCAGATATTTTGAGTTCAGCTCATGAAAAATTGGAGCAAAAACAAAAGTGTTGCGTTTATATTTCTGTTCAGTAAATATATATTGTCTATTTACTGTGCTGTTTCTGTCTCATCTCGTCACACTATGTACGTGTTCAGAGCTACTGATGACTGTTAAGTACCCTGAACCCTGGGACCCGCATGAAGAGGTGCCACACAACTCCTGCCTAGAATGTTCTAAGGTGCTGCAGAGCAGCTGAATTATTTGCATTATCTGCTGTATCAGGTGCTGTTCGGATGGCAATTTGAGCCCTGGCTATTTACATTTATTTGACTTCAAAACTTTAAACACTCTTTTTATTTCCCATGAAATGGGAGAACCTCTTCTGTCCTGGTAGATTCTCACCACTACATCTACACCTCAACTGATTATGAACAATTTTCATTTGTGAAGTCAATTTGTGATCACTATGTGAAACCAACAGCTTATAGTTTTACATGCATTTCTCACTGTTTTCAGACTGAATTCAGCTGTTTAAGGACATTTGTGAAATAAAAGTATAGTTTTCTTTGGGTGTCTATAAAAGCCTTGGAGACCAAAATGGAAAATCCTTGTATGTTTTACAGTAATTTAATTTGATTTGATTTGTAAACCCATTCTTCTGCTGCCTGATTTACCAAAGCATGTGACGTCATCTCTTCAGGGCTGAGGAAGCTGAAGGTCTAAATACACAAAGCAAACAGCGCCCCCTTCTGAAAAAGTGTGATTCTGCATATAAAAGGTTTTTGTAGAGTGTGTCAGTGTTTCCTGTCACTGTGGGGCTCAGAGCACAGTAGTAGAGAGCAGAGTCTGATAATGCAGCAGAGGAGATCTCCAGATCCACTTGTTTTTCAGCTGCATTGACTTTAGCGCTAAATGTATAATGTGTTACAGTTTTTGTTTCTGTTGGTAAAATCATCAGTAAAAACTCTGGTCTGGATCCAGGATACTGACGATACCACTGCAGATTTCTCACATTTCCATCATACTTGCAGGAGAGAGAAAATGTCTGATCTTCAAGAACCTGCATGATGTTCTCCAGTGGTGATATTGACTGTGGGGAAGACTTTCCTGAAAAACAAGCAATCAATAAAATTGTGGTTAGTATTTAATGTTAAATTATAATTCAATTTTAAGTTAAAACAGAAATTAATTAATGTAGATAATGCCTTTCTACCTAGAAAGATCATGAACACAGTCAGAGAGCCCAGAAGCATCATGGTGGTTCCAGAATCCAGACAATGAGGAGAGATTTAGGTGCTGCTGTTCAAGTGTGTGAAGCTCCTCCTACATCTCTCAGTGTGTGTTAGAAGATCAGATGAATGAAGTTCAGAAAAATGAAACCACTCCTCACCTGCTTTGGATGTGTTTGCAGTCTGAAGAATTCATTAACAATAAACTTTACTGCAGGATTAAAGCACAACACAGTCCCCGGACTCACAGATCCCGTTTGTGTCCTTTATTACACCCAGTAGTTACAGGCAGAACAGTCACACGTGCATCAGTGCTCTCAACGTGTCTCTAAACTCTGTGTCACACTCTATATCCTCTGGATAGGAACACTAACGTAACACATAACAATCCTATTGTTACATCCCTTTTCCTTGTTTTTTGAAGTTTTTTTTTTCTTCTTCCTGTCAACCTGTTTCCAAATATTACTTATTGAATCTGTAGCACAAACAAATCTTTTGTTCTTTCTTTACCCTTTTTTTTTTTTCCTCATACTGACTATAACTACCAGGAAAGTCTACGTTTGAACATCCACTCATTCTGAAATGTATCACAAACTCAGAACATCATTTACATATCTACAGTCCTTAAACCACCTTATACTGTATTTGTCTGATTTACTGAGTATAGTCTCTCAAGTGAAATGGTCTAATAACTCTACGGCCTGCTCTTGTAAGGACAATGTCTGTTGTTCCTGTGTTTCTTTCCAACAGTCCTTGAGCAGTCTCCGTGATGGTAGGATTAATCCCTAAGTCACTTTTGATTGGGTCTGTTGTCCTTTCTGAGGTCTTTGTCCTTTCTGAGGTGTCGCCTGTTTCTCCTCAGAACTCCTCCAGTTTCCAGCTCCACCTTGTAAGATCTCTGATCTACTGGCTGAATGACTCTCGCTGGTCGCCAAACCTTGTGTGGTTCAAATGGCTGAACTCTCACCCTGTCTCCTGGTTTCAGAGTGTCCATGTCTTTTGCAGTTCTGTTGTAGTATCTGGCTTGTCTTTCTTGGTTACGTCTCAGTCCTTGTCCTATCTGTGGTACTCTTGGATATAAGAGGTTCTTGCCCTCCTGCTCAGCAGCATCTGTGAAGGACTTGCTTGTAAGCCTTGGCTTGGAGTGTTCCTGTGGTCCAATATAGCTAAATATGGATCCTGACCTGTTGCCTTGGCCTTCTGCATTAGCCGTTTCGCTGTTTTCACTGCCGATTCTGCTTTTCCATTACTCTGTGGGTAGCCTGGGGATGAGGTTTTGTGACGAAATTCCCAAAGCTGGCTAAATCTTTTGAATTCCTGAGACGAGTGTTGAGGTTCATTATCTGAGATTACCGTGTTGGGTATGCCTTGTCTCGCAAAATGAGCTTTTAGCTTCCTAATAATTGTCTCTGATTTGGTATCTTGTAGATAATCTACCTCCCAAAAGTTGGAGTAGTAATCTACTGTTATCAGATACTCTCTGTTCTCGAATGTAAAAATGTCTGTCCCAACTTTGGCCCATGGTCTCTCTGTTATTTCATGTGAGTGTAGTGTCTCTTTTTGTTGTCTCGTCTCCAACGATCTGCATGCATCACATTTTCCAATGTAGTTTTTTATATGTTCCGTCATATCTGGCCAATACACACATTCTCTAGCTCGTCTGAGGCATCCATCCATGCCCAGATGAGATGAGTGAATTCTACGAATAATCTCACTTCTAATGTCGTGTGGAATTACAACTCGTTCTCCTCTGAATACTATTCCTTCTTGCTCACTGAGCTCATCCTGTAGTGAGTAATAATGTCTGATTTCATTTGGTGTGTCTTTCTTTGTCTGTGGCCATTCCATTTGCATAGTTCTTATCAGCGTCTGTAGACAAGCATCTCTCTTTGTAGCCTGTCGTATTGTCTCCATTGTTTCTTCTGAAATGGGTGCAAAACTAATCATGTTCACCTGTTCGACATCATTTTCTAATGTTCCTTGTGCGCACTCCGGTAGATACGCTCTACTCAATGTGTCTGCCAAGAACATATCTCTACCTGGGACATAAGTGACTGCTATGCAATAACACTGTAGTCTCAGTAACATTCTTTGTAGTCTTTTTGGTGCACTCAGCAAAGGTTTCTTAAGGATGTTCTCCAGCGGCTTATGGTCGCTCTGCACCGTCACCTGTCGGCCATATGTGTACTGATGGAATTTTTCCATGCCGAAAACTATGGCAAGGCACTCCTTTTCTATTTGTGCATAGCCTCTCTCCGTCTGTGTTAGTGCTCTGCTGGCGTATGCCACTGTCTTGCCATCTTGTGTCAAAGCTGCACCTAAACCAGTCTCTGATGCGTCACACTGAAGTGTCAGTTCCTTCTCGGAGTCATAATATTTGAGATCTGGTGTTCTGGCAATGTTCTCTCTGAGTCGCATGTATGCCATTTCGTGAACTGCTGTCCATTCAAATACTGTTTCTTTGTGCGTAAGCTGCCTTAAAACTTCGCAGTCATCTGACAGATGATGATAGAATTTTGACAGGTGATTTACCATGCCCACTAATCTTTGCACTCCTTTTACATCTGTTGGTCGTGGCATTTCTGTGATTGCACGAACTTTTTCAGGGTCAATTTTCAGTCCCTCTGCTGTTAACAGATGTCCCATGTAGGCTACTTCCTGTCTCCTAAGTTTGAACTTGTCAGCATTTAGTTTAATATTTTTTCCTCTGCATCTGTCTAGAAACTTTCTCAATTTTCTATCATGATCTTTTACTGCTAGGTCTGTTGTCTCTCCCTCACCTGTGATCAGCACATCATCGGCGATTACATACACACCTGGTAGACCCTCCAGAGCCTGCATCAGCCTTCTTTGAAAGACTTCTGATGCTAGACTTATCCCCATCGGCATTCTCAGCCATCGGTATCTCCCGAAGGGAGTAGAAAAGGTTGTGAAAAAGCTTGAGCTTTCGTCCAGTCTTACGTGCCAAAATCCATGTTTGACATCACTAACCGTAAACACTTTTGCCTTAGATAAATCTGGCAGTATGTCTTCAATTGTGGGTAGTGGGAAATGGCTTCGTTTTAGGGCTTTATTCAGTGGCTTTGGATCAATGCATGTTCTTAGTTTTCCATTTGGTTTTTTCACTATAACGATGCTGCTTATCCAGTCTGTACTGTGTTCCACTGGTGCTATGATCTTTCTTTTTACCAGGTCCCGTAAGTTCCTCTTTAAGGGGTGTCATCATGGCAACTGGTACTCGTCGTGTTGGTAGTTTCACTGGCTGCACTGTTTCATCGACCTCTAATTTGTACGTTCCTTCCAGCTCACCGTCTCCTGTGAACACATCTTGATACTCTTTCTTAATTTTGTCGACTGACCATTTGTTCTCTTCTGTTCCTTCTCTCATCACAATACTGTCTACAGCATAAATGTTACCTTACTCTACTCTGATGAGTTTCATGGCTTCGCTCGCTTTTCTGCCCAGTAGTGGTGTTCTGACAGTCTCATCCACTACTTCAAACTCTAGCCTATACAGTTTCTGGTATTTCTGATTTTGATTCTGCATTTACCCACTGGCTTCAATTCTGTTTTGTTGTACCTCAAAAGAACTTTGTCTGAGTTTTCAAGCTGTGTATCTGGATTCAGTTTGTTAATTGGGATGATGTTGCAGGTTGCTCCACAGTCTATCTGAAATTTTACCAGGTTCTCTCCAAGTAACAAGTCTGCATACAGTTGTTTGTCGTTTTGTTTTTCTTCATCAATCTGGTTCATGTTTTTTGTATGTTTCTTCTTTGCCTTGATGCTCAGAATATCCTCACAGTAGTCAACTCTTTGTTCATCCACCACATGCACCTGTCTTTTGGCTGTGTTAACCCTTGTTTTGCACATTTTGGCAAAGTGATTGGCTTTACCACATTTTTTGCAGTTTTTTCCAAAGCCTTTCATGCGTTTTCCCACAAAACTTACACGTGATTTGTTCACCTCTTTCTTTTAATGCCTGTTTGACAGTGTGTATTACTTCTGCATTGCCCTCAATTGTTCTGCTGTTCTCCTTCGACAGTTCTGTGGCTCTGCATATTTGTATGCACCTCTCTAAAGTCAATTTGTCTTATCTGAGTAATCTTTGTCGCAAACTTGCATCATTGGTTCCGCAAACAATTCGGTCCCGTATGAGAGAACTTTTAATCTCCCCAAAATTGCATGTGCCCGACAATACTCTGAGGTCTGTGACATAGTTGTCTACATTTTCTCCATCCGCCTGATTTCTTGAGAAGAATCTGTACCTCTCTACAGTCTCATTTATTTTAGGGTTGCAGTGTTCATCGAATTTCTGTTACAAAAAACTCAAGGTTAGCTCCGCGGGACTAGCATCAGTTGTTAGCACCTCACACAATTCTCTGCCGCCCTCTCCAATGAGATAACTAAAAAGTTTAACTTTGGTAGCTTCCTCTACCTCCGGCATTGCGAGTTCAATGTACAGTCTGAAGTCCTCTTTCCATGTTTTCCATGACTTCGCTAGGTCTTTAACTTCAAGACTCCATGTTGGTGGTGGTTTCAGACTCTCCATTTTACCTTCTCTGCGTCCAGAACTCTTTTAACCACTGGCGTGTCTTTCGGCGTAGTTCCGTCACCTACGCTGCCACCATGTTTTTCTGTTGAGAATTATTAACAAAAGGTACGGACTCACAGATCCCGTTTGTGTCCTTTATTACACCCAGTAGTTACAGGCAGAACAGTCACACGTGCATCAGTGCTCTCAACGTGTCTCTAAACTCTCCGTGTCACACTCTATATCCTCCGGATAGGAACACTAACGTAACACATAACAATCCTATTGTTACACACACCTTTTGTGCAGCAAGTTACTGCAATTATTGAAGACACACTTATAACGGGAATGAGGGAGACTCTGATATCAGCGCTGGTGTTTTTTATTCTTTGAATTAATGTTTTGTACTCTACTGTTTCATTTGTTTTCATGGTTAAGATAAACAAGTAGGCAGCAGATGCAACATACCTTATGTTTATTTAGTTTCAGACAATAGTACAAGAAGTGACCCCCATGCTCTGGATGAAACTCCTGGTGGTGATGGCACTGCTGTGAGCAAATCTTAAGACGCAGTCTGCACACATTCCAGTGCCTCAGAAACCGAGGGTTGACCATCTGACAGTGTATTGACAGAAGCTGTGCCGCAGTCACAAAATGGAAGTCAGTGCTGTAAAAGACGTTGCCAATGAGCTAAAAAATAGTAATGCTGTGTTATGTGATGTAACCACACATTAGTTAAAAAAAATAATTAGTTAAAAACTATATGCTGCATTTGATTCTTTCTTCAAATTTCGTTTGAAAGTAATCCTGTCCAATTTGGCTCATTTGGCGTCTTTGTACCACTGGTTTGACACTCATTTACAAAACCAAGCCAAAACGTGTTTACACATTGGTTGGGGTTGCCGTGCAAATGTGCGTGGCAGTACACCAAGTTTTGTGTTTATACAACTCAACGTGATTATGGAAACAGGCTCATGCAGTATTTTTGTGCGTACACTCGTTTCCACGATCACGTTTATACATGAAGGCCCAGGAGATTAATAGTTTAATCCCTTGTGATAATTAGTGTGATTGTGTAATCAATTTTAGGATTCTGGATTTAGGATTCTGTAATGAATTTTAGGATAACTTTGACTGTGTCGAAGCACAGCAACCACGCAATCACACTTTACATTTTCTTGCATAAATTCAAAAGGTGCCGCAACATGTCAAAATATTTGTCAATATCCATTACTGTGCTTTGTATTCAGATTTTTGATCAGTTGATCTGGGGCTGAGTACTGATCATCTGGAAATTATTCACAGCAAATCACTTTTTCCACATTTTGTTATATTACAGTCTTATTCCAAAATGGATTAAATTCATTTTTTCATGAATTCTACAAGCAACAACCCATAATGACAATGTGAAAAAAGTTGAAAAGAAAAAAGCATACCATCACTCCACGGTCACGAACCTGAGTGAACTTGAGGAGTGGCAGGGCAATAACACCAGTGTCCCAGTTTACTTGAATTCTCTGTGCCCACCACATCCCGGCTCTACACCTTTCGTCTGGAAAAATTAATTACAGAAAGTAGGTTCATAGTAAGAGATAAGTTTAAGGAGGTATTTGGGTGTGAGGCTATTTAAGGCTTTAGTAGAATTTTGTAATCAATTGGAAGGCAATGAAGTCTTAATAATATTGAGCTAATGTGGTCAAATTTCCTGGTTCTTGTCACTTCCCATCACCGGCCGCTAGAGGCCGATATTTGGGTTTGTGTGTGTGTGGTCATTAGGTACTGAGCAGCCCAGGTGCTTTGTAGGTATTGTAGGTAAGCAGGCACTGGGAGGCGAGGTATCTAATGACATGTCCACCTGTGACTATTGAGTGTTAGTTAATTGGCTGCATTGTATGATTGGTTGTGTGTTTGTTTATAGCCAGGCTGAGCCAGAGAGCCAGGTCGTGGACACCCCACACTAACGCCCCAAGAACTACACCAGTACCACTCCCAGAAGCATCAGGGAGAGGCTGGAGGGAATGTGTTCTGGAGAACAAGGTGTGAGTTTGGAGAGAAACAGTATTCTACTTCAGTGTACTGGTGCGAGTGCTCCTTGGAAACTTTATTACTTTGCAATGCTGCTGAGGAATCTCCTTTGAAACTGACGTGTTGCTGGGTGTTTATGAACTTAGAACAAAGCGACTGTCCCGCTCAGGTGTGTGCCAAGGTTCAACGGAGGAACCTGATCTGGCGGTGACTCAGACAGAGCACGAAGAGAGGATCGACAACGACCCGGGAAGTGCCAGTATGACGAGTGGCACATTCACTGACCTCTTTGTATTTTTCTCTTCTGTCTCCCTCTGTCTGTATTTGTGCAGGAGTGACACGGTCTCAGATAGAGTGGGATTTTCTACACAAGGCTCGGCACAAAATGAAAGGCTCAAAGACTGTGTTGTGTGAGCTATCTGGGTGTCTGGGGAGCGAAGGTCCTCCAAGGAATCTTAGGACTAGCGTGTGACGTAAGAGTGTCGTGGAGTAAAGGTCATCCAAGGGAAAGTGACACTTCGGCTTCTCCTGTTGTGTTTGTTTTAATGAGCCTGAACTTTATACTTGAAATAAAGAAACCCTTTTGAGTAAAGTATGATGCCTGCTGCTGTGTCCTTCCCCTCAGCCGCCATGACAGTTCTAAAGAGGACCTCTAGCTACCGCATTCTAAATTAGTTGGAGCATATTTAGATTTTTGTTGGAGCAGCCTGTGAGAAGGCTGTTATAATAATTAAGTCTAGGTGTAATAAAAACATGGACATGTTTCAGCCTTAGCAACTTTTGAATTCAACAATATTTTGTAGATGTGAGTCAAACGAAAGATCGGGATCCATAGTGACACAGAGATTCTTTACAGTTGATGTTGGAGTAACCAGCAAGGTCAAGCAATAGACCTGAAAGTTTGTTTCCAGCCTAGAAGATGGACTTCTGTTTTATTTGCCCATATATGGGATGCTCCCAATCAGCAACCAGGAGGAATAAATTCTTTCCAGTTCAGCTGTATTTTACCATTTCAAGACACATATTCTGACTCAAGACACACATGTGAACCGATCTACCATAATGAGTCGGAAGTGGTGTAAATGGTGATTTAATCTGAGTTGTAGCTCTCAAATGTTACAAAAGAATACAAAATAAGTGCTGTTTTTGCCGTTTCCTCTGAAACGTCACGATATCAGCTGTCCAAGTATTGTGTTAAAACGTCAATCCCTGATCTTTTTAAATCTATCACAATGCTTAAATCATGTACACAAAACCTTTTCAGCTGCCAATAGGAAGCCCTGTTCACAGCGTTGTGTCCGCCACTCGACAAATTAGCAGTGTTCTGTGTAGCCTAATGCTAGCGGTTTCTTTCAGAATATATCTCCTCACAAAGATCAGGTTTAACATTGTATTTTGAGTCAACATCAAAGTTATTTAGAGTAAAGTGTGCCATGTTGTGTGATTGCTGTTTGGTATAATGTCATTGTCAAAATAATAGCTAAAGCTTAAAGTGGGCATCTCCAATTTGCGCTCTGCTGCTGGCCAGCAAGACTGAATCAAGTTGGTCAATGAGTTCTTTGGCTCTAGTGATGTGTCTTCAGTCTGATTTAATGTATTTTAAAGTATCTAAATGCCTGTAGGAACATTTAGTTATTGAATACTGGGTGCATCTATTTGAATGCTTTGGATTGTTAAAGATACCAACAAAAAACTGACAAAAACTTTAAATGCAATTTTCTCGGTTTTTCAGTTGGAAAATGGTGCTGTGCTACCATAATTCAAATGATTGTAACTTGACATCCGTTCATTTTAAAGCTTATTTTCTCATCTTTTTAATGATTCCAAAACCTCAATTTTGAATTTTGGGTCACTGTGACTCATATTGCCAGGTCACATTTATAGAGTTATATTTTATATGGAAATATATATTTTATATAAAAAATTAGTGAATTATATTTTTCTTGATAATGTAGTTCTAAAATGCTAAAAATATGTGTATATATACATATATATATATTTATTGCCACAAAAAAGCCAAAAAGGCAGAGGATAGTTGCACTTTTCGAGTTATTGTGGGGATTTCTTCAGTTTGGTTCTATGAAAAAAATCTGTGTTCGACTGAATCCGCGACTGCTGAAAGTGAGGGGTTACTGTATACAGTTTTTGTGATGTAACGAACATAACTGGTGGGCCACGACTTTCTCTAAAATCTTAGAAAGAAATGGAAGATTAGAGATAGATCGATAATTTGAGAGGTTTAATTTTTGGTAGATAACCAATACTAAGAGAGGATAGGAGTGGTCCAATGATTACTGTTAGGAGTTCTTTAAGCATGCTTGATGGAATAGAGTCTAGTGTACACGTAGAAGATTTTGAAGAGAGAATCACAGTAAGATCTGTTTGTTGGACTGGATTAAAATATGCCACTTTCTCAACTACAGCTGAATTTTGAACAGTATCTGTGTCTGCTGGGTCAGGGAGTAAATGTGGTGGAGCTGAATTTCTAGATTAAATTTCTTGTCTAATTATTTTTACATTTTGTAGAAAACGTCCATAAAAACGTCTCTACTACAGTTTGCAGGGACCTGTGGTTCTACATCTCCCTGGTTCCTAGTTTAGAAATTGTGCTAAACAGAAACCTAGGTTTATTTTAATTAGATTCAATGAGGGACAAAAATAGGCTGAGCATGCTGTGGTAAGTGCCCTTCCAGGCAGATTCCAATTTGGTAGATCGCAATTTATGCTCTAGTATATGTTTTGCTTTAAAGCAAATTACACCAAGGGACAGCTTTTTCTGTCTAACTCTTTTATAGCTTAGAAGTGCGATGTAGTCTTGTGTGGATCAAAGAGTTCTCAAAGCATTCAATTAGGTTATCAAGGTCTGCGGGACAAGATGGAGTGCCAATTGGGGTTGATATTTCTGGGAGCTATTTCATAAAACTAGGAGCAGTGGCCAATGTAATTGCACGACTAATGCGAAAGCGAGGGGAAGTTCATATGAAATGAGGTAGTGATCTGAGATTACTGTGGTCCAGTGGTGGCTCCTGGTCAATATTTTTGGTGAAAAAAACAACCCTTCATCCCCGGCACGCACCGTGAAACAAACTCAGTACCTCATTTACATTTACATTTACAGTATTTAGCTGACGCTCTTATCCAGAGCGACGTACAACAGTGCTTAAGAAGTCCACG
>JBBJLR010003724.1:0-14226 GCA_037577145.1 Brachypetersius gabonensis | reverse complement strand
AGAGAGAGAGAGAGAGAGAGAGAGAGAGAGAGAGAGAGAGAGAGAGAGAGAGAGACAGACAGACAGACAGACAGACACAGACAGACAGACAGACAGAGGTTGAGCTACCATAAAAATGTTTTCTTTGAGAAAAAAGCACAATATAAATAATACTCAGAAGAGTTGAATTTAGACAGGAGGGAGAGAGAGAGAGAGAGTGAGGGAGAGAGAGGATGAAAGTTGTTCTCTCACTTACTGCTGAAATATGTTTTTCCATCCAGAACTTGCTTGTTTGATCACCTGACTTTCTTCTTTCTAAATATAATTTATTTACTATCCAAACCCACCA
Source organism: Brachypetersius gabonensis (assembly GCA_037577145.1). Taxonomy (NCBI): domain Eukaryota; kingdom Metazoa; phylum Chordata; class Actinopteri; order Characiformes; family Alestidae; genus Brachypetersius; species Brachypetersius gabonensis. Next base: position 13,898 of record JBBJLR010003724.1, on the reverse strand, counting down.
GAGGACCTACATGTGTCTTCTGTGTGATTATATATGATAATGATGGTTAAATAATGGGAAATCTGATCTAAAAAGGATCTTTGGGGACTATTTTGCCTCACAGCACCCTACATGTATCCCTCCGAAATCTCAAAGCTCTGGTAAAACAAAGTCTCAGGCATCAGAACCCTTTCATGTAATAACTTTCTATAAGGGAGATAAACTCTTCAGATGTCTGGTTCCAGAGTATAACAGACACTATTAGTTTGCATGCTAAGTGTTTGGGTATGAGCTTAACTGGCTTGTTCGTTACAATTGCTTCCCATTCTTATTGAAAATGTAATTTCTTTGTTCTGAGCCGATTCTTTCCGCTGATCACAATCTTGATCATCAAACGAAGCTCACCTAAGTCAACACTGGCAGTACAGGACTCCCACACAAGCAAAAACGTCAATGAAGAGCTAATTATAAACCAGAGTGGGGCAGCTAAGTCCAGCCATCGACTGTCTGGCGGGGGGCATCACAGTGGAATCAGAAAAAGAAAGGGTGTTGGAGTGAAAGAAACAGGATGGATGTGTCTAATCTTGGAGGTGTAGATTGAAGAACAGCAGAAACCAATCCCATAAAGCCTTTCAATTAGCAAGTAGCACCACACAGGGCTTCAGTTCTGGACACCACTGAGTACTGAAGGGCTGCATGATAAAGAGGATCAGAGTGAGACTGCATTGCTATATATTGTGATAAACCCTGAAATACATTCAAATACACTGGTGAACCTTCACATAACACAACTTGCAGTTAGCAACAGTTTAAAACATTGTATGTTAGGGTTTGGGTTAGTTAGAAGGCCGGAAGTGGCCATGCAAGAATCATATCAGTTAGGTTTCCCATTCAGCTCAGAATTTAATATATGTATTATTTTCATGAAAATGAGAAATTATTGCCATGGCATCCATATCTTCAATGAATTACAATTTAATAAAATTGTGTTTTATGATGTTCCATTTGCGCTTTCTAGCCTTCTGCTATGACAAAATTACAAAAAAGACAATAAGAGGGTTAAAATTAAATAACAGTAATAATAATAACGACTGCATAATTACAATAATAAAGGCGAGATGTTGGATTCCGTTACAGCCTTAGTGAGGTCAGGTACTGCTGTTGGATAAGTTCCGGATCACAAACGGCACTCATCCCAAAGGAGCGCCGTCCCTCCAGAGAACTCCACAGTCCAACACTGGGTGCTTATACCCCTCTAGCCTGCGGACACAGTAGCCATAGGATCAGAATGCAACCTGCACCACAGCCTTCTGCGAGCTTCTGGGGCTGCATTGTTACAGACTGGTTATAGTGCCCATGTTTAATTTTACATCATGTGAACCACTGGGGATGTGTGTGTGTGTGTGTTACATACCAGGGAACACCGCACAGGCTCCACTGAAGGTGAGACAGAGGCAGTAAAATGCTCAGGGCAATGTTCTGCAAGGAAACTTTCGTCCTGCATTTATGTAGGAATTACTTTGACACACACCACCTATAAAGAACAGGGTCAGCCATAAAGGTTTCACAAACTCTCTCCCGCTTCTGTGGATGCACTCAAGGGAGGCTACCATCTTCTGCCTGGAAGACCACACCTTCTTTGTTACAGACATGCTTAAGTTTCAGTAAGTTCGGATAAACGTTGGATAAAGTAAAGCAGTCAGGTGTAAACACACCACAGCAGTGTGAACAGTACGAAGTTCTTTCTCTGCATTTAACCCATTCACCAAGTGAAGCAGTGGGCTGCAATCCATGAGGGGCACTAGGGAGTAATTGGGGCGGTACCTGGATCAAGGGTTCCTCACGAATGACACTAGCAGTGCTGGGATTCCAACTCACAAGCTGCCCTAAACGAGCCACCACCAATCAAGTCAAGCTTCCAGCAGGCATTTCTGCGGCCTTCATCCTTCGTGGACCAAATGAATCCCCAGAAACAACTGAACGAATTTGAAATGTATCTTTCGAGTCTTCCCTTCAAACTTCCACAGAAATGTCATGACGGACTTTAGATATCTGTCAAGATATCGATTCATGTGAGGTTGAACTTTTTATATGCGGGCACAGCTTATCTTCAGAAGCAAATGCTGTGAAAGTTAATCGTTTGTGAATGCGTTCATGTTTTGAACTGCATTTGAGGAATCAAAACTAGGTTTACGTGCATGATGGATCATCTTTGTACGCCATCTCTCCTTTTACTAACATCATAGTAATATCTACACACTCCTGAGAAGGATTATACTGAAGCTGAACACCCTTCCTCTTATCATGAGGCTGAATTCATTCTCCATGCAAGACGTGCATTTCAAACTCAGCCAGTTCAGACGAGATAAAACCTCAGCTGATCTCATTAATATAGTGTAGTTCACTGCAATACTGCTTTGAGAAATCGATGCCAGTTTCCTTTATCTCCAGATAATAAAGGGATTTTATTTGATGGAGTCTGCACCACCTTTACTGTTTAAACTCTCACCATTTTCCCATCACTGTCCCACACCTAAACAGGAAAGGAAAATTCATCCTCTCTTTACACATCAGCGCATACATGTAAACACATGAGCACGTGCAGCACACACTCTGTCACTCCTTCCCTCAATCTTTCACTTACACTGTAACTGTCGTTTTAGAATAGGCTGTTGCTAAAAACCTATTTTCACCAAGTTGTCTTGACTTCGTTCTAATACTGGTCGATTCCAAATTCTATATAAAAAGAATTGACATTTGTTAAACAACCTTCAGAAACCAAATCATAAATATTACCCTATAATATGATTTTATTATACTGAACAGTTGTTTTACTTGAATGAAGTGCGCTCCATCGAGCCCAGCGGTGTAGAGCATGTTTGCGTGAAAGAAAGCCTCCTCACTCTATTAGAGAGGCTGCCTGATGAAATCCTGTCAATAATATTGATCCTGATGGCAATCTTTCGACGCCAACACGCTCACTAAGGACACATCCGAAGGGGAGATTACCCAATAATACCACTGGAGTACACCCTGCTGTTCTTGAGCAGCAGAGACATGATAGGGCTTTGCCTGTGAAGGTACTGAGAACAAAAATGATTACTTAAAATGCCCAAATCATGAAAACCAACATTTCTCATATTTTAAATAGATATTAAAACACTTCTGGCTTTCACAGTAATGTTTATGCCCCCTGTCCACACACGGTAACGGAGTCATTTTTAATACTTTGCTTTTGTGACATCAAAAAACTTCTACATATTTCTGCCCAGAGAGCCCTGCCTGCACTGTTGTTTGAATGAGGCAAAGTACAGCCAATCAGAACAGAGCTCATTTACATATCAGCTTTAAAGAACTGTTAAAAAACAATCTGAAGGATAAGGTGAGGTTTGTAACTGGTCAAACTGGTCTATTATTAAGACAAAAAACAAATGGAGGATACTGACCCTTTAAGTGTTTAGCTAATGCCAGAAAATTGCCTCCTGTCATTTAACCTCCTCTAAAGAGGCGTTACTGTCTGTAATCAGCTGACCACTAACTAACCCAAACAGGCTCCTGATGCAGTTCACCCCATTAGACCTGATTAGCGCAGAGGATCGCATCACTCACTTACTTTCATTAGAGGGGAAGAGGCCAGTCCAGCAGATGCAGATCAGGCCTCGGTTTACTAGTAACAGAATAACCCACAACAAATACACAGATTTTAGGGTCAAAGGGGAACAAAAATGTTGCTCACAATGCAAAAATACAGAAATTCCAGATATGGGAATAAAAGCAATATTTATAATAAACATTTATAATCATAACAAAATGCACTGAATAGCTGGCAGCTGAGTCCATTTTCCTCATTTTATTTGAGAAGCAATAAAACCAGATGAAGCATTTTGGTCACTAGAGGTGATCACATCTGTCGGGACTTCCTTTAATCCATTCAGCTGTTCTGAACATCCCTCAGGGTGCAAGAGTCACAGTGTCTGTCTCTGTAACCCATCTGTGTGTTTGCGTCTGTTCACACGCTCTTCTCCTCCCCGGTGATGAAAAGATGAACGGATTTGTTGGACTTGATCATCTGGGCGGCGCGCTCGGCCCCGGTGACGGCCGCCAGTCTGTGCGTGTCGAAGCGCGAGTACAGAGCTGTGCAGGTGAGGGTGGCGGAGCTGCTGCCGGTCTGCAGCATGTTGCACACCTCGCTGTAGAAATGCGCGTAGGTGGGCAGGCCGTAAAAGACCAGGTTCTGAATGCCCTTTATTGTGTATCTGAGGGTGAAGAGAGAAAAGGCAAAGGCTTAGAGAGGAACAGAAGTGCTGCTATTAACCAGCACAGACTGCACTGGCGATTAATGAGAAATGACAGGGTTTTTATGACGTGATTCTGACATTACTGAAAGAAACAGTCTTAGGTGGGCGAGACAGCAAAAATATAATGTCACAACAATTTCACATTATTGGAGTGGTTCCCGATTTTCTGCCCAATTTAGTCGCCACACTGAGGGCATCAGCATGAGCCGCTTTTAAATAATTATGGGCATGAGCTTTCAACCCTTCAGCAGAGTTTTTTTTTAATAGCTCTAACCGATGCTGACTTTTTAGTCTGGCGTTCCACACTAAAACTCCAAAATCCGTTCCTGTTTAATGAGAATCGTTCTGTTTTCGAACGGCTAAATATCTGCACATCAGTGAAACAATGTTCACCTCAATGATGGCGTCACTTGTTTGACAGGATGTTTATGTTTGTTGTACAACAGCATAAGCTGTAGTTGCTATGGTTTCAGTGCCACAAATACGGTTTATAAAAGCACGTAATGAAAACAACTGTATGGCAATACGCCAGTTTTGCTTTGATCCATGTCAAGTGGCTCAACAGATGTGCAAAATATAAAGATTTATTTAACAGCATTGCTCGTCAAACTGTGTGGCTGTTTCTTTGTCTCCTGTGTGTTGTGCTCTTGAGTGTCCTGCATGGCTCTTTCCCCATTTATCAGCTGGTCTAATCTGTTTAGCCAGAGTTTAGTGCAATTTAGTAATGGCATGGCAAGTGTAAAAAAATATAAATATAAAACTCAAAAATGATGGCTAATCGTCTCGAATCTCCAGTAACTTGCACTGTTATGTCAGCACTTAGAACATGTTAAAATATTCATTGCTGCATGTTCTAAAATACAGTATGCTTTAATGGAAAGTAGTCACTGACACACCCATTTGACACTATGACTCAAATGGGCTAAAGGACAAATTTACAAATTTACAAATACGCCAGATGTAGTGGATGGATCAAGTCTAGATTATGCTTCTTTAGTTAAACTGCAGCTCTTATCCAAATGCTTTCGGTAAAAATACATTACAACCAGCTCAAACGACCTCCAGCACTTCTTTAAAGTTTAAGGACTCGGTTCTGTACTTTACAACTGCTTGGTGAACACCAGCCCTGATGTTGTCTGAAACAGCCTGTAGTGGTGAGATTTTGTCCTAAACCACATCCACAAGTCTGCTCCACCATAACGAAAAACAGGTTGAGAGAAGTTTGGAGCAATAAAAATGGATTTGCTGATACGGGATCATTTGGGGTGGAACCATTACTTTATACAAACACTAATTTCACACTCACTAAAGCAGCTGTATTTGCATTTGCTGGGTCTTTGGTGTGTAATTTATTTTCTAAAGCTGTTTCTCAGCTTAAGGGTATTTTGGACCGTAGCCTATTTGTATTAGCTTGGATTGGAGTGGACAAGATACTTCTGAAGCTCCATCTGGATAAGAGCATGAGTTAAATGCTGTACCTGTAAATATCACTTTCATGGCATGCTGGTGACACACACACACATACAACACACCTCTTATAAAAGTGGAATCTCTCAGAGAAGAGCAGGAACTGCTTTCCTCCTTTCTGGAAGTAATGACGGGCTCGTGAAACCTCAGAGCGTTTGGAATATTCGCTGATGCAGCAGAAGCTGAGATCCTCCTTCTTGAAGAAGTTCCGCAAACGCACAAAGTCAAAGTAGCTCGGCACATAGATCAGAGTGTGGGACATGACGGAGTCTCTGTACTGCGGGAAAACCTTCTCCACAAAGAACTGGAACCTAAAACATCAAGGGAAATACACCTTACCAGTCAAAAATTTACTCACACCACAAGTATTATTCATTTATTCTCGTCAATCACTGGAAGGTTGTTGAGTGAACAACTAAAAATGAAAATACGTCAAGTTTCCTTTATAACATGGAAAGAATACAACATTGAATGTCTGGCATCCAAATAACTGGTTGTGTGGTGAGGCAGAGTCAAATTCTAGACTGTCCTTTCTTTAAATCCACTAGTTAACAGTTAAATATCTTGTCTGATGATCCGCATTCTAATTACACATTAGCTGTTTTTTTGTAGCTCAGTAGTGATTAATAAAAAGAGACATTATCTGGACACTAATGGTGAACATACTAGAAATGTATTTGTTTGCAAAGAATATTGACCTTTGACTGGTGGTGTGTTCCATCAACAGATGACACAAAAACACAGCGACGTGGAAAAGAGCTCCCTCTAGTGACCAGTGCCTCTACTCACCTGGTGTCATGGTCCATGAAACTGTCGGCTTCAAACATCTGGAAGACATGGGGGAGCTGCACAAGAGCCTGGCAGATGGAGCCTGTTTTAGGGAGGTTCTTAGTAGAAACCTGGAGGGAAAGAGAGCCAGAAAATATGTACATTATTGAAAAATCTACTTTGCAAATGTGACGATAATACGAGACGGTCTACAAAACAGAACCTTAACATGACAAATCATAAACTAAGATGACAACAAATTAGTGGTGGCAGAAGCTTTGATCATCCGTAAAGTTGCTTCTAACCGCTTTATCAGACTACACACTCCTGGCACTGTGGATTAATCAACCAGAAGCAAACTAACAAAAGCAGCAGCAAAGTTTCCCCCATAGCCAGAGGCTAAAGTCACATAGGAGCTGAACCTCTGACTACATATGCTGCGCTCACTCTGAGGAAATCACCTGATTTTCATGTGCAGGTTCATTGAAACTGTTGACATGCTGAACATAATGTTACTGAATTACTGTGACTAGTAAATACATTCTAATGCACTGTCCTCTCAACACAATACACTGAATTTGAAAACAGACTAGTGTCTAATTTGTGCAATTACACAGGCAATGTGATCGTTTTGGACAGTCCTACTATAATAAATAAATATATAAACTGAACAGAATCTACACACAGAAAAAGGACTGTGTATGAAGAACCTTAATGTGTGTGTCTATGTGTGCGATTGTGAAATCCCTACCTGTCCTCTGTAGCTGTGGCAGTGTTTGGAGAGGATGCTGTTGATCTGGGGATCCGGGATGGCGCTAAATATCAGCGTCTGTCTGTAATGAGACGCCCAGTTGTTGAGATTCCACATCCGCACCCGGGAGAAATCCACACCGTGAGAGTCCAGCGGCTGCAGGTTCATGTGCTTCATCACATGCTTAAAAACACACAAGCACACAACAAGGTAGTGAGTTCAGTAAGCGACCTGGACTCAGTTCACAAAAACAGTTTGTGACACAAAAGCACTGAAGTCTATTCACTAGACTAGTCTGTAACTAGGACTGTCAGGTTGAAGAAATGTTGACCATGGAAATAACTGCAATTAAGAATTTGCCTTTTTCTTTACAACGAAAGCACAGAGCTCAAATAAACCAACGTCACTCACCAGCACCAGTCATACGCTTTAGAATTCATAGTTCAATGGATGGTCTTAATAAACACAAACCAACATTTAAATGCAATCATGCTTTCTTTTCTCAACCTAAATGATGTGGTCAGCTTAATTTACTGCAATCCAATAAGCAACCAGGCGACTACCACATTTATTAATTTGACCATTTTTGCAGTTTAATCTCAAGATGAAATACAGCAAATGGCATTCATGAATAACAGACAACCAGCTTTATTTTAAGGTAATACACTGATTTTCAAGAACAAAGTAAAACAAAAATAATTACTATATTAGGCAGTTTTCTGATTTAAGTAAACCCCTGATTTAAGGACCATCTGACAATTTCCTCAAACGTACATCCTCCATCATTTCAAAATAATAAACCATCCAGCTGGTTTGGGCTGCTATAACTGAACTTCTTCCCTCTCCTTGTCCACAGAGTAAAAGAGACAGTGCCACCTGCTGTACTGAAGTAGCAACTGTCCAAAGCTGAAGCTTTTCCTGCTAATACAGTATGAGCAAAACAGGGATTCGCTGATTGATAGTGCACTACAGCCTCTGCAGATTATCTACAAACTGTCAGCAAATTGTCAAATGAAGCTGCTGATTCTCAGCTTTTGGAGTAAAGATTAGGTTATGGCTAAATTAAGGTTATTTAATATATATTTTGATAAATGTAAGTTGACCACACATCTGGTGCAATAATAAAATGACCACAAATAACCAAATCCCCCCCCCACTTTATCAAAATTTGGAAACGGGGTTTAACCCAGGTCAAGCTCTCACCAGCACGTGCTCCCAGTTCTGCATGAGGAAAACGTCTGTCTGGTCCAGAACCAGCAGCTCGATGGAGGACAAGAAATCAAAGTCTCTCTGAGCGTCTCCCTCCACACCGAGCAGCGTCCGCAAACCCAGCGGAGAGGAGATGATGATGTCGGAGGAGTAGAACGGAGAGTAGAGCCGCATGCTGCGCTTCAGAATGGACACACCTAATGAAACGGGACCGACCGGAGAAAACACATCCACAGCATCAAAAAGCACTGTGGTGTTCACAATGTGACTCATTAACATTAAGCAAACGCAGCCTGAAATGAAGAGACACACATTCCAGGTGCAGGTATTCAAAGCAACTTCTAACATCTAAATAATGACACATTTAATAAATATAAAATGAAGAGAAAAAAAAAATTTATTAAAAAAAACTGTGACCTCCATGCTTTACTTTCTCTGACCATAACAGCTTTTTTCTACTTGGACTCAGCTCAGTCAAGACTTAGCGTGGCCTTCCTGAGGAGTGCCTTGTTTTCTTGCAGTCCTCCCATTTAAGCCACATTTGTGAAGCACTTATGATATTGTTGACACCTGCTTATAGTGACCACAAATTCCTGTAACAGCTTCAACGTTGCCATAGTACCTGTACACAACTTTAGCTGAGATCTTCTGACAGTGCCTTGCTACCCATAGCAGATTGCTGGTTTTCAGTTCCACTAGCAAGCACGGAAACGCATCAGGATTAGCGGTTTATATACTGAACTAAACAAAACAATTACAACTGGACACACAGAAGCTTGGTGTGCAAAGGAGAAGGTGATCTGATTGAGATGACAATAATATTTTAGTAGGGGGAGGTTTTAATCTAATCCATGGCTACCATAGCTTTCATTGATGATAAAAGTTGTATTGAGCAAACAGCAGTATTTCAAGCCGTAAAGCAACAAAATACAGTAATCGAAGAGTTGCCGCTTATAGTGAAAAATCGCATTGTGTTTTGGTAAAATGCCTAAATAGACCTAATTTTATAGTGTAAACCCTAAATAAAACCTCCAAATATGCTCCCCAAACACTTTAATTTCATTTTAAACTTTAATGCATTACCCTTAATGAAAATGTAAAGGTAAACCCGTATACGAATTTGAATTCCCCGTCGAGATTTGCAACTCAGAAGGTCAACAGGCTGGACAACAGTATTGGGACACTGCGGCGAGGTGAACGTTTTTTGGGGAATAACCCCTGATCTACTGGGGCTAAAAATACAAATGATGGCTTGTTGGAAAGGTCTCCTGGAGATCTACTGAACTGTGGAGTTTGCAGTGAGAGTGCTTGCACCGCGGAGAAATCGCACTTTGAAAAATGTAATTCCCCTTGTGTGAAAACATCCAGAAAGAAATATATTTATTGGATATTTGCTGTTGTGGGGATTTCCGCGTGTGACTGAATCCACGACTCCTGATCCGTGTAAAACTGTACGTATACTTTGGAGGAGCCGATGCTTCATATACCCACATTAAATGACTGGGTAATTATGAAATGACAAAACTAAAACAGCAAAAGAATTTTTTTAAAGGATAAATCGGAAGTATCCGAGCAGGTAAGCTCAGTGTACTGTGTACCTATCCTGAAGTGGTCGTCTACGTTGCCTGAGAACACAGCGTTGTAATCGTCCGGTCGGTGCAGGTTTGGTGGCCTCTCACTCGGATCCTCTCCAAACTCGTCCTTAAACCTCTTCTTATTACTGACGTCCATCTTCTTCCCCTTGTGCTCCAGCAGAGTGATGAAGGTCTGCACCACCCGCAGAGCTCCGTCCCGAAACGGCACCAGGATCAGCACCTGCAGGACGACGAGGAAACAAACACGTTCTCACAGTTTTCTTTAGCCAAAGTGTTCATACTGAAACGATTTTAGCCCAGAGTGGCTAAACCACCTGAAAGGTTTGACTGATGAAGAACAGAGACGTCAGAACAAGTGGAGAAAGTGTTATTTGGGCCAGGTATGCAGTTTACACTTAAATGAAACTTAGCTGAAACTGTTCTTTCAAACCGATAATGGAAACATGTTCATTTAATGAAAATGTTATAAATGCTTGTTTAGTAGAGCTACGAGACAGTGTGTGTGTGTGTATGTGTGTGTGTGTGTGTGTGTGTGTATCAGACGTGGTGTGCATTACCTTTGGTCTGGTTAGTCCCTGATCTCTGAACTCCTCCTCTTCTGACCCCTTCTTCTCCTTCAGTCGGGCATTGTGGCTGAGAACCCTGGAGTTAGCCTTCAGCACGTGGTTGAGAGCGTGCAGGCAGTATGCCCTCCTAACCTCCGGACCCTCCACCAGCGGAGAGCATTCCGAGTAATAAGCATCCCTGTACGACCCTGAGGCACACAAACGCCAATCATTAAAACCAGGCACAGCAAAACTGCCTATCAGAGTAAAGTTGGTATAAAGAGCAGGTGGGGTTTAGGTTACAGACACACCAGGCTTTTTTTCTTCAGAAGGGTTGATTTTGTCTATATTTCATCAGCCAGACACAGTTTTTGCACATACCCATGACTCTGAGCAGCTCTTTCTGCAGATCTGTGAGGTCGGATGCTTCAGGTTGGTTGAGTAAATGCATGTTTGACTCCAAGGCTTTATGGAAGGAAGGCAGAGGGACAGAAGAAGCCTGACCAACGGAAGGAAACCGCTCCAGGGGACACACACACTGTAGCACGCCCAGCCTGGGCCACTGAGGGTGGATAGCTTAAGTTAGAACTTAAGAACAAAATAGGTAGGTCAAAGACATTTTAGTATCTGTTTTTTTTTTTTTATTACATTTGGAGAAAATTTTATTTCAAACATCAGGTTTTCAAAAGTCTATTACCTTTGATTCCATGTTTCTTTATTCAGTGTAACGGTGTATAAAAGTACCCACTGTGCTCATTTTTGGCCAAAATAATCTAATTCTAAACATAAAAAAGCACTAAAATCAGATGGCATGTCTTCTAGAGCCTGAATTTGTCTAATCATTTGTATAGAGTTCTTGGTCTTTAAAGCTACAGATTTCTTTTAGTAAACTGAAATATTAGTCAAACAGAAAAGACAGGATAAAGTTTTTTTACTGAAATATGATGTAGGCCTGAACAGCGGGTGAAAATGCTATATTAATGTTTCAGTATGAGAAAACTGGTGAGAGCTCCCCCTTCTGGCTGTTTGCAGACTTGGGTCTCCTTCAGCATTTTTAAAGCTGTAATAGAACAGATCACTTCTGAACTTCTTGTGTTTAAATCTGTAGTGATGATACGCATGCGTTTGATACCATTACATACAACAACAATCCTCGGCCCCCATGTAGTGGGGAGAAGGAGGAGGAGAAAGGAGCAAAAAACCCCAAAAAACACCGCCTACCTTGACTTGTGTGCGGATTTTTGCTCCCTCTGAGATTTTCTTCACCTCTTCTTCACTCAGCTCTGTTTCCAGATGCTTCATCAGTGTGTCTGTGTGTGTGTGTGTGAGAGAGTGAGAGAGAGAGAGAAAACATCCTTAACTTTAGTTTACAATCTCACCAATTCTATTGCAGGTCAATTAACAATTAATTACTATGTTACAAGTTTATTACACATTCACAGGTTTAAATTAATTAGCAGGAAGCTGTAAAATATGACAGATACGTCCAGATGAGATGAAGTTTCACAACAGAAGAACGAAGCTCTAATAAAAAGAAAATGAAGGAATATTATTTTCAAGGCAAACACAACCAATACATTTACAATTACAGCATATTATTTATTCTATGATTCTATTAGTCATTGAACAACTGCCAGCTCCCAAAAACACTTCAATTATTGCTTTTTTTTGGACAAAATGTAAATGTATATTTGATTACCATATAATCAGCCCCTTCCATGCAATGAGTATTTTTTTCCCAGAATTTTGAATGTAACTAATATAACAAATCAAATCAAAGATATGATTGAAATTTAAGCTGTCATAAAGCACGCAGATCTGAATGAGATAGTCATCTGATTCTGTCTGCATGATGATGCTGTCGTCTATATAGGTCAGCAAATTGTTTAATGTGAGATTTTATATACATATATACACACACATATACACAAATAAAAAAGCTAGGCCATTCCTCAGCAGGTCCCACCTACAAAACATGAAACGTACCGTCCTCCAGTGACTGCTCTGCCTCCTCCTGTTCTCCTTTCGCAGGCAGGTTTGACTCCAAACAGAAGTCGGCTTCATGAGCTTCATCGAAGAACTCCTCCACCTGCTCCTCCTCTCCATAACCTTTCTGTCCTTCCTGCTTCTCTCCATCCACACTTTTTGGCTCCTCCGAGTTTGCTAGGACTTCATCTGCCCCATCTTTTTCTTCATCCTCTTCTTCCACGTCCTCTTCATCATCCTCATCTCCACTTTGTTCTGAATCATCAACGTCTAATTTAAAAAGCAGAGAAAATAAAATATATTTCTTTTTAGTGACACATATACACATTTCTTCCAACTCAATCAACCCAGCCTTGTCTGCTGCATGAATTCTGCTCTATTTTAGGGCTGAAGCTAAAAGGCTACCAGGCTCTTTGGCACCCAAACAATCAACATGTGTCAGAAACCTCACAAGCAAGTTTCTACAGATTACACAAAACACTTTGAAGCGAATGTGGGATGCAGCTTCCATTACTTCAGCTCAAAAAGTGAAGGAATACAAAAACGGTCAGAATTTGTATTGGTTAATGGGAACAAACAGTGTAAAGTTGCATCACTTTAATATTCCAGTCTAACCTTTGTCAGCGTTGGCCAAATCATCTTCTACATCATCCTCATCTTCTTCATCCTCACTCTCCTCTTCCTCACTGTGCTCATTAGTGGTATGGCTCATTGTTGACAGCAGCTGTTCATACGCAGTGGGTTTCTCCTCCTCTTCCTCCACATCTTCATCACTCTCTGGCCTGGAGCGCTCAGGACTCCTGGGCTGAGGAGACAAACAGCCTTGTGTATCTAATCCATCCGGCCTTACCAAGTCAACCTGAGATTAGTCATATGCTATAAGAATATTCATCACATCGTTCTTCTTTTCCTCTAATCTTCAATTAAAATGTCATCATGCACCAATGTCCAGGGAAAGACAACATTAACCTTTCACCTCCCTCTCCCACAAACACCCCCCGCAAGCAGTTTCACTTGCAAACATCTCTATGCTCAGCGGTGCTCATTAAAACAAACTTTTGTGTCAAAAATGAAATCTACATTTAAATGCACTTTTTAAAATAAAAAATACAACACAATAGACTATATTTTTGTTGAGAAATAATGAGACTGTCAGAGAAGGACAAATGGAAGTCAAATGTAAACATTTAACCAACTAACTTGGCAACGCTCGGGTGAAAAATGCATCTTCACACACACACACACACACACACACACACACACACACACACACACACACACACACACACACACACACACA
>JBBJLR010003695.1:0-14228 GCA_037577145.1 Brachypetersius gabonensis | reverse complement strand
CACACACACACACACACACACACACACACACACACACACACACACACACACACACACACACACACACACTTTGCATGTTTTTTGTTTTCTTCCTCTTCTGTCCACTTTGCTGCTGCTTCCTCTAATTTAGGCTTATATTATCTTAAATCTAACCTCTATAACAGGAAATGGAAGACATTTGTTTATGAGCTTGATATGACAGTTGTTTAGCTGGGCAGAACGTTTTTTAAATATTAGAATGTGTAGAAGTTCTAATAACACAGAAGTGATTTTATGTCTGTGTGTTTGGCCAGTGTCACACAGTAGTTCTCATAAAAACCTCCGACACCTGGTTCAGGTGTTAGACCTCATTAAACTAGACCAGGAGCTGCTGTCACAAATGCATACGAAGTCTGAGGGCATTGATGTGAAGTCTGTTCTTCTAACCAGCTCATCAAACTTCATGTACTTTTTACAAACAAGACAAATATTGATATTATTTAATACGTTCTTCATTGTTTGTATTTCCTCTAATGTTGCATTCACTGTTCAGATAAACGGGTTTGCACAAGTCTGTTGCACAGTTCTGTATATTTACATTAAAGGCATTAACAGGTGCTTTTTTGTCAGGCGTGAGGTTCACAGGTGGTTTGTAGTCTTCAAAGAAACGCCAGTTAACTTTAAGAGCTGCTGGCAGACTAGGATTCTACCAGAATGGCTGGTAAACTTCCACAGGGCCCCATCAGGTCACATCGGGACCAGTTTTCTCTCAGCTGTGAAGTTTGTGTTAGTTAAGAGGTGCTCATTAAAGAGGTGGACCTTCAGTTTCCATTTAAAAACACTGAGAAAAAATTCACAACTGCTATTTTTAGAATGCTTAGACCAACTTTAACACTCAAAGAGCCATTTTTAACATCTAAAATGAAGAGAACACGGCATATATTGTTTTTTTTTACTTTCATGCTGTGTATAAAAACTAGGCTGGTGTGTTGCTTGTGGAATTTTATTCAATCAAATATTTTGAACACAAAAAAATTAAACACACTGTATTGTAATGTTACGAGATCACAATAATCTTCCATTTTTTAACTACAATTTAAAAAACTATGAATAAAAATAAAACATACTTAACGCCTAGAATGGCTGACAGCATCAATCGAAGTAATTAAATTAGAATCTGGATCAGAATCGTGTCTGTTTGCCTGTTGGAGCAGCAGCAGCTCTGTAAGAGACATATAGCTGTGGTGTAGGAACATGGACACACAGATCTTTATTGTTGTTGTTTTATACTGTTGTGCTTGAGAGACACTATTGAAAGGAATCAAATTCCTTGTATTTGTTCGTCCAATAAACGCAATTCTGACTTTGATTTGGCGACTGGCGCTGTGTGATGGCCTCTGGGTCCGAACTCCACTGCAGTGTGGAGTTTCCCGGCGGCAGCAGGACTAAACACCCGAACAAACTGCAGCAGCGTCACATCCGGAAGCGTCTCGAGCAAAACTGGGCACTGCGTCAATTGATGCACACAGCCTTTATAGGTATAGCCAGTTAGCCGCCGTTCTAGTGTTAAATTATTATGTATTTTCCAAAGCCACAGGGAGCCGCGTCATAAAGATGAAAGCGCCGCGGGCTGCTGACCCCTGGCTTAGAGGGAATTTTAGGACATTTTAAATGAAACATTTAAATGGATTCACATTGAGCTTTTGTGCAATATTATATATTATATTGTGGAATATAACATTGTATATACGCATATATACAGCGAAGGAAATAATTGTTTGATCCGCGGCTGAATCTGTACGAGTGAAACAAGGTCATTTTTATGGAGAGAGATAGAATATCAACCAAAAATCAAGAAAAAACATGTTAAATAAAAGTTTGATTTGCATGTGACTGAGTGAACTACGTGCATTTCCTCAAGAAAATTGCTTAGTTGCGTGCCTGCATGGTTGTTAAAAAAAATTACTCACACTGTGGAGTCGAACTTACGATCTTGTGATTCAGAGGTCAACGCTTGACCTCTTTCTAAACCATTTATGGCTGAAGACGTGTTGCCACATTCACGACCTGTTAACACCAGGCAACAAAATTTGTTTCATTCCATTTTGTAGTGTTTCTTACACAATCCCGGTGCTGATTCCGGTGGTAACTTTTATTCTCATGCATTTAGAAACATAATTTTTAGAACTTTTTGCATATTATGTTACTTGTTTGTTGTACATGTAGATAACAGGGAAGTCAATGCTCACGCACTGAGCGTGAAACACACGCATCAGTGAGACTAATATGAAAATAATAGCAGTATTACAACAATATTCTTGTCACGTTCTACCTCCTTCTCCAGGCATGCAAAGCAAGCACACTCGCACCACTCAAAGTTTACGTGTTCCATCTTTTATTTTCAATCGAACAAACCTGAAATTGGCACGAGAGCCAGATTCAATATTAGGTTTCTGACAACTAATGGAGAATGGAGCAAACCAAAAGGAATGCGAGGGTTGACCGACAACACAGGTCGGTCAAACACCCAACTAAATACAAAAAGACTTGCACTTTCTCTCTCTCTCTCTCGGTGGAGGACAGTAGTACCCAGGGCTGGACTGGGACACAAAATCCCACCTGCCTGCCTGGATCGCATCCCACACCCACCCCAGGCCGGCAGACGGGATTCTGCACCGGCCCAAAATTACCTGGCCAGTCCAAAATTGACATTGGTCCACCCGATGCTCTGGTAGTGTCCCTCAGACGGATCTATCTGTCCCCGTGTCCACGTGTCCCCGCCTCCTGTGAAGGCTGTGTCTGAACTAGAGAGACGAGACGTGTGTTTATGCGACAGAGATAAATTGCCGAGCTCTGGCGCTATTTCAGCAACAGTTAGTAAAAACGTAACATCCCGAGTGTCCGAAATTAACTAAACCTCCCCTTGTTCACTAGTTAGCCCCCTATATAGCAAACACTACATAGTGAACGAGTGAACAAGTGCACTTTTCGGAATCATCCTATCCATCCAGAGAGACCGAGGTCAGTCACACTCTCTTGGACTCTCAGCTACTTGAAAGCTGTGACATTACTGAGGATTAAGCTCACGATTTCCAGAAATTTGCCCCATTAGGGAACCCTTTGTGAGCCTGGTTTGCTTACTTTATCCATGATTAATCTAGCGTCATTAAGTCTTGGATCAGGTCTGGCAAATATGTGGAAAAGAAAGGAGTAAACACACAGCCCTGGCACAACCTCCAGCTTATTAGGTTTAGAGTAATATTTTTAATGTTTGCTTAGAAACTACATATTACTTGGGATTGATACCACAGGTGTCCCAAAAAACAAACTGGAAGGGCTTGTACACCATCATTAGACTTGACCTAGTAAAGACATACTGGCTGGGATTACCAAACACACCACACCCACAAACACAATCACTGGGGCCAGTGGGGCTTTATTTACACAACTTAGCGCAAAGAGTACAAAACAACAAAATCACAGCATACAGCTTTGCTTTCTCCCACCAGTTTCTGCCTTTTTATAGCTTTGGTAGCCCTTTTGTAAAGTGGCCATTTCTGGCATACAGAGATGGTCTGTCTGTGGAGATGGTACCTTGCTCAAGGGTACCTCAGTGGTGCCGCTAGTGGTCTTGGGATTCAAACCCATGACTTTCTGATCCCAGAGGCAATCACTAGGTCACCAGCTGCCCCAGGGGCAATGTTTACTTAACCATCAACATTAAACAATGCCCACATTAAAACAGCGTCCACCAATGACAGCTCTTCCAAAAAAGAGCATGTCTCAACTCATTTCTACGGTCACAGTGGATTTGGTTCTTACAACGAATGAAACTCGATCTAAAAGTGTCAAAAAGAGGTACATTAAGGAGAATACCAGCACTGTATTTATGGAAGCTGTGCAGATGACCCTCGGATCTGTCTCACTCTGTCGCCAAATACTCTAAAAAGTCAACTTGAATAAGTTAAATAAAGACAAGACAGAATTCGCTCAGTTGTGTATGTCAACACTCAGTGTATGTCTGGAATGTAGGTCAATACAAACTAGCGCCCAAGCCAAGCCAAGTCAGGTAGGTTTGTTGTCATTTTAACTGTATGCACAGTGCATGAATGAACAACATTCTTTCTGGACCCTGGAGCAACACAAACAGAAACAGAAAACCCGCAAGACCAGACAAAAGAGAGTGCATGAAAAACACAAGAGCAACCAAACAAGACAACACAACGTTTAGTGCAGTCAACAATAGCTACAGTACTAGTCTGCATGAATACAGTTTTATGACAGCAGAGAGTTTACATTTACATTATTTAGCAGACGCTTTTATCCAAAGCGACTTCCATTCCCTAACTACAGGGGGCAGCATCCCTGGAGCAACTTGGGGTTAAGGATCTTGCTCAGGGACCCAGTGGTGGTGCTGAAGGTAGGATTCGAACCTGTGACCTCTTGGTCCAGAGGCAAGTATCTTACCCACTGAGCTACGCAGCAAAAAATAGGATTGTGCAAATCTGGCAGCCAGAGAACGTGAAGATTACTAAATAGAAGTGAATTTTCAGAGCCAGCTGAAGGGCGACTTGGTGTATCATGGATTAAAGCAGTAATACTGCAATGCTCTTGTGACTGGCATCTGCAAAAAGACCATTAGACAACTACATTTAATTCAAAATACTGCTGATAGAGTTCCAACATAAACCACGTAAAGGACACATCCATCCAATCCTCAAGTCTTTACACTGGCTTCCAATCAGATACAGGATTCAGTTCAAAGTATCGCTAATTATAAGTCACTCAGTGGTTTGGGCCCTGAATATATCTCTGAGATGTTTAACGAATGTCCTCTAAACATCTGAGATGTTTAACGAACATCGTCTGGCTCTGCCATCTCTACACACAAGGTAAACCCAGGCCAGACTCTTCTCTTCTGTGGTTCCCCGCTGGTGGAGTGGGGAGCCGTTAAAGAAATTCCCAAAAAGGACTTTGATCAACTCTAATAAAAGGAAGCTCACCACGAGACGTGATCAAATCAAAAGGGTATATTTATTTCTTGCAGCAAGGGAACAACAGTCAGACCAAGGTCTTACAGAGGAGTTGTTCGAAACCTTGTACTGTTTATCCAGCAGTGAGCGGTGTGTGCAGAACATACTTCTTATTAGTTATTTGCCAAAACAAAGTCTGTAATCAATCGAATCTCAAACAGCAT
The DNA here is from genome assembly GCA_037577145.1 of Brachypetersius gabonensis. NCBI lineage: Eukaryota > Metazoa > Chordata > Actinopteri > Characiformes > Alestidae > Brachypetersius > Brachypetersius gabonensis. The sequence goes on along the minus strand of JBBJLR010003695.1, from coordinate 9,052 downwards.
CTTAAAGCTGAAGAAAGGGGAGGATTCCATCATAAACAGACAAAATCGTGGACTTTGTATACTTTCCCAAAGTCTATTCCTCACTCAGCAATCAGAAGAACGTGATTATAACTCGCTAAACTTTAATAAAAATAACCTTTTAATGTGTAGGTAACTTTAACAAGAGCAGCAAAATCCCTCTCCATCTTCAAAAACCTCCTCAAGACTCATCTGTTCAAGTTTATTTATATAGCACATTATCATACACAGACGGAAAATATAATAAAGATAAATATAATAAAAAGGGATAAAAGAAGGTAAAAGAATACACAAAAGAGCATTAAAAGTGCTGATATTTAAGCGAAGGCAGAGGAGAATTGTGCGGTTTTAGCAGTCGGTGCAGATCTGATAGTGATGGCCAGTTTGTTCCAGCAGCGAGTTGCATAGTGACTAATTTCACCAGGTCTAGTTTCAGATCTTCTCACCACTAGCTGTCCAGCTCCTGCAGATCAGAGAGAACCTCCTCTCCTTATGCACTCCCCATCTTCACGCACCTCTCTCACATAAAGATTTAGCCATTAACGTTTTTCTCTAGGTCTCCCAGCGTCCTGAAACTCGAACGCGTCCTCGTTTTTGTTGGTCGCTTTGGAAAAAAAAAAGTATCTGGCAAATAAATGTGATGTAACGTATCAGTCTGGTCCCTCCTCCGGTCAGCTAGTGGTGCCCAGATCAGAACTGACGCTGTGTGAAATGGTATTCAGTCATTATGCTGCCCACAGTTGGAACCTGCTCCTCAGGAAGATCAGATCTGCCCGTTTTAAAAAGGAAACCAACCCAACCTGTTTTCAGTTACCAGTAAAGACCTGCAGACTGCAGACGTTTATCTGTATTCTTTCATACTGCTTTATTTAGCTTTGCTTAACTTATTTTAATTCATCTTAATTCTCACTTTTACTCATTGTATGGTACCTTTTATTGTTTTCCTTTTTATGCTTTTAGCTCAGTAAAGAACGCTGAATGATATCCATGTTGGCCATATTTGCCATACAAACAAACTTGTCTTACCACCACGAAACCAAACCCCTTGAAATGACCTTAATTTTGTCCTTAATTTCCAGGAAATTAAGGAAAATTAAGGGGTAAAGTGCACAGATTACAGCTGATTAAGAGGTAAAACTACTGAATGTTCTCCTGAAAATTTGCCCCTTAATTAACAGAACCTCCTGAATTAATGCTTATGTTTATAGGGTTTCACACTCATGCCTTAAATCCACTTTTAAGGTAAAATAAAGGGGTCTGTTCACAAACGAATGGCCACTTAATTCAAATGAAAGGAGTTGTATTTTCAGGGGTAAATTAAGGCAGAGTTAAGCACATTTTAAGTCTATTGAGTTTCGTAGTGCTGGCTGGAGAGTCCAGCCCTGAAAGGTGTTCTGGCTCCGCCCTGATCAGAGGCCACCTGGCAGCTGCCCCGCCTCTCCACTCAAGTGGGGCTCCGATTGGCTAGGAGTGTTTCGGCTGCTCCGCCCACATGAAGCAGCACTACTTCATTCCTTCACTCGCTCCAGTGGGTCTGACTCTTCTGAGGGATCTGGAGGAACTAGTTTGCTCGTGGGGAAACACCCCACGGGCCCCACTGCGCTGAATGTTGATGTTCAGGTTTTATTATCAGGTGGTTTGTTTCAGCACTACTTGACTATCATCCTACACCTTTTTCTTCTGCAGGTGACAACAGGAACAGTCTCTCCTTCTCACCTGTCAGGACTCTTTAACTGAGAGACTTCACCTATGGCAGCTCCAGCAGAAGGTAAGATTACTTTCCTCTCAGGCGTATCTAATGGTGATTATTAGTAGAAATATTTGCATTGGCTGGAGCCTCTCTCAGCTGGAGCCTTTCCTAGCGAAGGCCAGGTACACCCTGAACGGTCAGCAGCACATCGCAGGGCCGTTCACACCTAGGGGCAATTCAATCAACCCATCCCCAATGCAGGCATGTTTTTGGCTGTGGGAGGAAACCAGAGATCCCGGAGGAAACCCCCAAAGTCCCGGGAGTCGAACCCAGGACCTTCTTGCTGTGCGCTAACCCCTGCGCCCCAGACTTAAAATGTGTCGAACTAATTGCTCACGAACCCTGATTTTTTTCTTTACATGCAGCAAATATACAAGTGGAGGGACCAGCTGTGAAACGTTTCTCTAGGCCCACTACGTGAGTAAAAAAAAATCTACCTTTCCATATCACATTTAACCCTCTGGCACTCCTGTGGCACATTTTTGTCCACTTCAGTCTATTTTTGACCATTTTATCTGTGTTAATGCAAATGGAAAGAACGTTCTCAAGGGTCTGGAGTGTTTTCAGACCTTTACATTTTTAACTCATTAAATATATCACTAATATCATCCATAATATCAATAATATCATTCATAATATCACTAATATACTCGTTTGGCCAATTGAAACCCATGAAATCCACATTTTTTAATTCCTTGTTTACAGTCACACAATTTACATTTACATTTACATTTACGGCATTTGGCTGACGCTCTTATCCAGAGCGACGTACATCAGAGCTTAAGAAGTCCACAACTGTTTCTTACCTGGAAAACAGCTTAAATCCGAGTCGACTATTTAACCAAGATACTGCAGTCAGAGCATCTATACAACAACTGTCAAATAATAATTAACCAACACCCAACCCAATTTAGGTTCAAATGCTTTCATTCTAAACTCAGCACTTGAGAAATGTAGTTTTTAGTGGTTTCTTCCAGGTGTGACCTTAAGGATGTCAGATAATGGTTCTGTGTTTGTGCATGAAAATAAAATTCAGTTTTGTTGATAATCAGTTACTTATTTCAGATTTGTTCCATTTTTGACCCCAAAAAAATGGAGATTAAAAAGATTTAAAAAAAAATAAATTAAAAAATATTTATATCAAATAAATTATATATAAATATATGGCCATTATATAAAGTATTATATAAAATTGTTCGCTTGACCAAAAATGGATAAATAACATAATCTTGAAGAAAACACTAAACACGCCATTACTCAAGTGTTTAGAGTGAAATCATTTGAACCTAAATTGTATGATTTAACTGTAAATAACAAGGAATTATTAAAGGTAGTTTTCATGGGTTTCTATTGGCCAAATGTGGCCACGAAGAAGCTGCATGTATAGTAAAAACCAGGAGGGCCAGAGGGTTAAGTCTTCATTCTGAGTACTTTTCTGATCAAACTCACTCCCTTCTAAATTTTAAGGTAAAATATTGGACAAAATAGACAAAATGTGCCATAACTTTTGCACAGGGTATGTAATTGTACCCTGTAAACAGAAACTGTGTATGATAGAGTTGTGCTTTCTGTAGAGAGTGCAGACATGTTTACAAACCCAGTTGATCAGTGGCTCAGAGACACTTTGCATACATTCACACCTGCCATTCTATCAGTAGCTATTTTATACAGGAAGTGCTGTGCAGACATTATTAAGCCTTTTCAGTTCGTGAAAAGCTCTGGGACTCCAGTAAACGCAGTCAGGTGGGGTTTATTGTTGTTTTAAAGCTTACTTGTACACCGAGGAGTGATGTGTGGCTCCTCAGACCAATGGTGCAACTCACAGTAGCCTACACAGAACTACAAAACGTGCAGTGAATCATCAACACACTGAACAAAAACAGCTCAGCCTGATGAACCCAAAGGCTTTTGAAATAATAACAGCAAAATGTAAGGTACTGGCCCTTTAATGTATCTCTACAGGTCATTTTGACTCGCTTCTGTCTGTCTGCTTCAGGGCAATATATGTTTATATTCTTTTCAAACAAACACATTTTGCAGTGAAGTCACCATTTTTACCCAGAAAATGCCATATTTTTCTCTATTGCCCTTTAAAACCCAGCTAAGATAATTATAACGAAGATCACCCGACAAGTGTTAGGTATTAAGTGCTGAAACTGTTTTCAGGTGCATTTAAAGTTCAAGTTAGAGTTTAACTCTATGTTACACACAACCGGTTTATGAGAGTCTGACCTTCACTGTTACAGATTGTTCGATCTGGTTGTATTTGATATGTCTCTCAACAACTTATTATGCAGTTTATAAAATTAATGGACGTGGTAAACACACACAAACACAAACACACACACACACACACACACATATATATATATATATAATTGGCAGCTCCTGGTCAATATTTTGATGAAACAAACCAACCTTCGTCCTCTCAGTCCCTCGTCACCCTGGGGCGGTTCTTCACCTCCATGTTCTGCTTTTCTGTCTCACATCTTGATGTGTCTTCTCTCTCCTGCTCTTCCCTCAATCTCCTCATAGTTAGTGTTAAATCACTACAAAATATAAAACATATTTTATTGTGTATATCTTACACACACGTAAAAGTAATGTTTATTACTACAGTACATAATTAACAATATTTCTAAATCCCAAGAAACCATATCTAACCTCTTTCTCTCCTTTTAAATGAATTTTTGAGTGAAGTTGTTAACCATTCCGTCACAAGAGCAGGGATTATTTTCCAAAGATTTCTGCAGTTCCAGCTTTGCTGGGTGGGGATCGCTAGCAAGCGCTCAAGCTAACAAGCTTCTGTGCACTTCTAGACTCATAATAAACTATAAAATAAAAACATGATTAATAAACACTAGTGAATAATATGTTACACGTTTGTTAATAATATGTTACACGTTGTGTATGAAGCTTCAGTCTCACACTCGAGGTCAGTGCTCGGTATATACAACCTAACCAAGTGTAAACAAAGGCGATGATTGGCTGCAGTGTTATGTCAGTCATGTTTGAAGTGGAGAACTACCCAATCACAGCAGGCAGTCGCTGTTTCACGGGTGGGACTTATTTACCATTAGAGTCCATTGAAAGCTGGAGAGTCCCCGAGTCCCCAAGACACCAATAAAAAAGTAATAGTTTTGAAGTTTTTTGTATCATTTTTCTTGGTGAAACAATGTTTCACGTGTATTCTTATAGAAACCACCACTGATATATATATATATATATATATGTACTATATTATTTATCTGTTATATAACATGCCACCAGATATTAAGCATGAGAGAAATCCCTCCTAATTTGCCTCTTGTTCTCTTGTTTATTGAATCACAGATCCAGAGAGAAATGTTTTTCCATTTGCTGTGAGTCCCTTTTATTTGTTTTATGAGTAATACTCATTTCATTCATACATTTTGCATAAAATAAGGACCGAATGAGTGCTATGAGCTGGTTCTCTGTGCCGCTGTAGGTTATGTGAGCGGGCCACTGGTGCTGAGCCTGATGGCTGGAGGCTGCGTGGGAGCCCTGGCTGCGGAGATGACGCACTTTTTAAACGGCACAAACCTGACAGAGCTCACGGCGAAGATGGAAAATGGACCCGACTGGTCTTTAAAGTCAACCGCGTACATCACCTACATGTGCCTGCTGGTGGCCTTCTTGGCATCCGCGACTGGAGTTTTGTGTGGACATGAGGTTCATAACCTGGTCAAAGGGCAGAGGTGGGGCCAGGCCTCCGGAAGGGCCTTCGCTCTGGCCACGCCTGCAGCAGCGCTCGGGGTGGCAGTGGCCGGAGCTTCACTTGGTGCTTTTCCAGAAAAGCTCATGATCTTGGACTTCCCATCATTCCCACTGGAATTACCTGGCAATTCTCTTGCGTATCAGACAGGTGTCATCTTAGTAATATTTTGTTTGTTATTAATTGTCAAGCAAGAATGTGTGTTGCTTGGTCTTTTTATGACTTTAGTAATAACCTGTGTGTTGTTGTTTCACTCTTTGACCTGCTTTTCGGGATTCGTTCCTCTTCTAGACCTTGATTCCATATTTCCCCTCTTGTTTGTTTCTATGCTGATGGCCCACAAGGGCCCACTAATTACCTCCGCCCTCCTCTGTGCGGCCATGCGCATTCTGCCTTTTCAGGGTGATTCAGACTCAAGTGAGTACGTTCCATCGCCCTCGCGTGTGTTAAAGCGCTTATTTGTCGTCATGCTTGCGATCCAGATGTTTCAGTCTTCGTGTGCTGCTGCACTTTACTCGCATTTTGTCAATGTTGGAGCAGGTAAAGTCTGCACAAGTGCACTGGCTTCCACAGCCGGAGTCCTGTTGATCTTACTGAAAGTCTCTCCCATGATCGGCACTGGGTCTTCGCTGGGGGGGCTCCTGGCTGCGTCCGGGGCCGCAGGGGTGGCCCTCGCTGCAGCAGGAGATCTGGGCCAGAAAGATGGAGGACATGTAGGAAGAGTGGGTGCGGTTATAGGCGCTACAGTTGGAGCATTCTTGCCTTTGCTGTCACAGGATATGAGATTCGGGATTATGGTGGCTCTCTGTGCAGCTGCTATCCCAGGAACACCCAACGTCTGGTGGTGTTTGGACTTCCTCTACCACCTTCATCCTCGATGGCACCTTGCCGCCATGTGCGCTTACGTTCTTTTTAGCCTCTATGTCCGCGCTTTCTTCTGGACAGAAATCTATCTCCTGCTTGGTTTCCACTTTACTGTCCTCTTGCACAGGATTGGTCTAGTAAACACCATACTCGGTTTCCTTCTGCATACCAGGCTTACATTTATTTTCTATTGACAAAAATAGGGCTGTTATACCCAGGGATGTGAGATAGCTGTTGTATTGTAGCCTTATACTGTCCTCCTGTTTTAATATTTTCTCCCATTGGCCAATGAGAAACCCTTCTACCAGTTTGACAAATGAGATCTTTTATTTTCAAAGCTCAGTGTTTACAGGTATGCCGTGTGTCGCCTACTTGATTCACAACGCAAGTTGAAGATATACTGGAGCTGGCAATAGAGAGGATCATCAGACACATCACTGCTTGCTATGTATGTGGCTTTATAGCTGCAGACCAGTCAGAGTGCCCATACTGGTCCGACGAGTCATGTTCTGGTGGGGGGCGGGGTGATGCTCTGGGCAATGTTCTGCTGGGAAACCCCAAGACCTGCCTTTCATGTGGATGTTACTTTGACACACCTACCTCAACATTTACATTTACAGCATTTATCAGACGCTTTTATCCAAAGCGACTTCCATTCTCCAACTACAGGGGGCAGTCTCCCTGGAGCAACTTGGGGTTAAGGGTTTTGCTCAGGGACCCAGTGGTGGTGCTGGAGGTAGGATTTGAACCTGTGACCTCTTGGTCTGGAGGCAAGTATCCTACCAACTGAGCCACCTCCACCCCTATTATCAACAATGCTGCACCAAGTTCACCCCATCATGGTGATTGTTTTCTAATCAAAGTGGCCTCTTACAGCAAAGTAATACACTGCTACACTGCAAATGCTGCTCAGGAACAGTTTGAGACAAAGAGTTCAAGGTGTTGACGTGGCCTCCAAATTGTCCAGATCTCCAAAATATCAAGCATCCGTGCGACTTGCTGGATAAACTAGTCTTTTCTATGTAGACACCGACTTACAACTTACAGGACTCAAAGGATCTGATGCTAACATTAAATGGTCTGATATGTTTTTTGTGACAAAATGTTGAATTTGTTGGTGTCATTTTAGCATTCATATACCTGCTATTTTATTTCTTCTAAAGCAGGCATGTCCAAAGTGTCTCGGTTCGCTCCGTGAACCCATGGTGTAGAATAAAGCCACGGAGCAGCCATGCCTTTGCTTAGGATTATTTATTCAAAACAAAAACAGAACAGGAAAACAGAAACCTGGCACAGGGGCCGATACAGGATACAGGAACGTGATTCTTGGAAACGTGGAACGAGGAACTTGAAAAACCACGAAAGCACACAGCAACAGACACATAATGACGTCAATGACCCGACAAGGAACATAAAACTAAACAGAACTTAAATATACAGACAACCAATGAACATGCAACTGTCACCCTGAGTACTCCTCAGCTGATACCATTTCACAGAATAGAAGTACTCAGGGCGTCAAAATAAGAGTCCCAGGACACAAAAACAGAAATATATTCAGCTCCACCTAGAGGACACTGCCCGGACCATCACACAAAGTCCAGTCTGCTGTTAGATTTTATAGATTTTATTTATGGCTAGTTAGCTCTGTCAGAATAAATCAATCATAAAACTTGTTAAGAGTTGTTTGCGTCTGCCTGAGTGGCGTATGTTTGGTTACACTGTCATTTGAAAAATAAAGGTAATTGTGACAAAATTATGTTAGAACAGAGTATTTTCATGCAACTTGCTTTGAAAAATGTCAGAATGAACTGTTCTGCAGGAAACAGGATGATGTTTCTACCTCAGATCAAGTCAATCAACCGAGAGATCTTTGACATAAATCCCAATTTTGTTTTTTTAACGAAAAAAAAGCATTCAACTCATCAAAAATGTTGAATTTGTATATTTTTGGGAGAGGAAGCATGTTGTTTTACCCAGTGAAAGTGTGTATCAGGGTAGCTGTGCTGTTTAATTTGCCGTTTTCTGTATCTGCTATGTTTTAAACAGTCCTCTGTGAATATATGATGCTTATTGTATGATGAAAATCATACAATAAAAAAATAAATGTGTTTTTATTCAACACATCCTCAATTTATATAATATATCCACTTCAAGTTTACATATTTTAGCTTTGTACTTGCAGTGAAGTAAAAACTGTATTAAACAGAAAGCATTAGATTGAAAAAGATGTTAAGACACCAAAAATGAATTAATGACCAAACAACTTTATTATATATGCATATATACGTTACGGGTCCAAAGCTTTTGCACGCCACAGGTTTACTTGTCCATTTATTTCATAAACCGCAGATTTTTACTTCTGTTAAACAGTGAAAACTGAGTGACTAACTACAAATGAAAATGTGTAAAATACAACAAACTTTATAACATGGAAAGAATCTGTAACAGTGCATCCCATTCACTGGTGGTCTAGACTGATGTAGACTGTCCTCTAACTTTAAATTCTTACCTGTTTAAGAGCTTAATAGCTCCTTATGTAATAGCAGACAAGTCATTTTTACCGAGTGCAAGTCAAGTCTCAAGTCTTTGAGTGGCAACGTTTATAAACAGCGACTCTAAATGTGGGATGTTTGAGCTGTAAATGTTGAGCTCTAAATGTTTAGAAGATATGCTAATTGGCC